>JAQPZY010001602.1:1212500-1812500 GCA_029931535.1 Margaritifera margaritifera
GTAATGCGTAAACTCAAATTCCAACTTGACAGAAAATCTTTAGAAATTATATTTACATATTTTATACGACCTATTCTGGAATATGGTAATGCGGTTTGGGATAACTGCACATTACTCGAGAAAAGAAAACTAAAAAAAAAACAAAAAACATGAGGCAGCCAGAATTGTGACTGGTGCGACAAAATTAGTACCTATTGAAGTGCTACATCGGTCATTCGAGAATGGAATACATTATTTATTGAGACTCGTCAAATTGACTCCATTAACAACTTCAAAAAGCACATTAAATCGCAATACTCATGTTCCCAGACACTTTTATTGGGGTAGAAGGAAATTTCAAATTCTTCATGCCCGATTTAGAACAAATTGCAATTCACTTAATCAACATTTATTTACAAAGAATATAATCGGATCACCTCTTTGTAGATGTCGATCTGTAGAAAGTACACAAGACTTCCTTTTTTTCTTCTTGCGTTTATTAACAAGAACAACGCATCGAACTGTTTCAATCTCTCGTACCATATGGTAATTTAACTTTAAATACCTTCTTGTATGGTAATATAACGTTTCCGTATGAAGTAAACATTAGTATTTTCGATGCCGTTAATAAATTTATTGAGTTGTCAAAAAGATTCACTTAAATGCACATATTACTATTACTAACATGCATGCACTTCTGCGGGTCATGAACAGCTGCAAACATTAATTTCCCTTATTTTTTCCAAATGATTCGCTATCGCCTCTGCAACGACTCGCTCTAGAAGGATGTACTGTTCACTTCTAATTTCGCTTTTTTTATCCTTTTTATTTATTTATTTATTTATTTATTTATTTTTGTTCCTGCACTTTCTTTCCTCCTTATTTTCTCAACTTTCTTTAAAATGTTTGACACGTTTTAATTAACAATTTCTCCTTTAAACTGCTTTCTTTTTTATTATCCTTATCTCTCACCTACTCCCTCGTTGTTCATCCTCTTGCTTCATGTACACTGGCTAAATGCTAATGTTTAACCAAGATATTTTCACTTTGGCTGATCAGCAATTTTAATTTTTTGTCATTACAATTTAATATATCATCCACCATATATTTATATATTTTTACAATTTTTATATCGTAAAAGTAGAAGAACATTATCAGCCCCTGGCTTTCGTTCTAATCCTTTACCTTCTATACTGCACTTCTTGTAATCACCATGATAGGCAGATTTAACACATTTTAAGCTAATGTACTAGGTGCATTTAATATCAAGGAGAGTGGGGTGGGGCGTCTGTAAGACTAAAGCACAGGGGTCACGAATCACATAATGCTAACTCAGATTTGCATCTCAAAATTGATTTTTGCTACACCATGTACTCAAAGATTTTTAAAAAATTGAAAATGAAAATAACAAATTTCGCACTCCTCACGCCACCTCCTACCAACAACCCATTATTCAGCTCTCATACATTGGGAAGATCTTATTAATCGGGGTTCTATTCCAATCAACGTTAACATCCGTATGTATATGATTACTGTTTTTTGGGCAAATAAAGACCTGCCTATATCGGCGTCAGTCTATTCTGTATTATTTACCAGTCTACTTATCTTAACATGGCACTTTCTTCATTTGCTCTTAAATACTATTGATAATTTCTCCCACAGGTGATAGCAAAGCTCCAAAATCAAGCAAATCCAAGACTGTCGTTATACAGAAACATACTTTTAATTTCAATGTGATTGCAAGTAAAGTGAATTTTTGGCCCTGGTATCGACACAGTACTTGAAAGTTTATGTTAGTTTCAAGTGATATCATGTTCAGGTTCGATCAGCGCCTATTTATACAAAATGTTTTCTTTTTCTTTGTGTCTTATATATTATTTCTTCTTAATAATCATGGTACAACACATTTTATATTTTGAAATATTTAAGCGAGCTTGATGAAAAGTCCTTATGAGTCAAACAGAATTGATAGTGTACTGTCCAAGAATAAAATTAGTACCCTTTCAAACTGATACTTTGTGCATTGTTAATTTTCTAGTGACTAAACATTTAATTTAAATTTCTTTTATCGTGTATTCTGCCTTCTGTAGAGTAAACCTTGGTTGCGGCGGCAATCCTAACCAGCAATGATCTAAATTGATCTATCGACTAACACACGACCCGTCATACGCGTATCAACTTCAATAATAATAATAATAATAATATCCTGTAAGGAATACACACATATTACAACAGCTCCGTTGAGTGCATATTTCAAAACTTCGACAAATATACCAAAATATGGTTAAGTTATAACAAACTTAATGTTTATATGGTATATGTTATAACTACTTAGGTATCTGTGTCTTCATTCACAGGCCACAAGTAAGACAGTCTTTACGTAATAATTATCAGGCGTCTCGTAATCTAATTGGCAAGATGTCCGCCAAGAATACTGATAAGCAGTTATCAATAGTTTCACCATGTGGAACACTATTTAGTACCTACTTCTTTTTTTTTTTTTCCGCATAGACTTAAAGCTAAGCATCAGCGTAAGACATTTATTGGGTCAAATTTTAAGTCTGGCTTAAATTTCAGTCGATCAGACCGATAAATGTTTTACTTAAGTTTAAATCTAGACTTACGTTCCGATAATGACATCCAGGCCACCATTTAGGATGGCATGAGTGAATACACAATACGCTTTAGATCACAGGAACACAGTCTGACATGATCCAACAAGGAACACTAAAATAAAATAAACCTAAGATAGTACTTCAGTGATTAAGAAAGTATTCATCGGATTTAGCTGACATTTTTGAAGTATGATAGTTTTTATTTAGGGATTAAGTCTCTAACACTTTACAAAGTTAGTGTTGTTGGTACCATTAACACAGATTCTGAAGGTGAAAACGAAGGTGGACAAGGGACAACACCAAATAGCTGAAATACACACTGAGCAACAGTTGTATACATACATACATACATACATACATACATACATACATACATACATACATACATACATACATACATACATACATACATACATACATACATACGTGGATAAGTCAGTGGCTTGAAACTTCAAATTCAGTCAGCAACAATAGTTACAGGACAACACAGTGACACTGCTAGCTTCATTTATCTTAACTTGAATGGGAAACATTTGAGAAAAGTAATAAAAACAGTAAATGTATACCTTTTTGTACAAGAGAAACATAAAATATCAGACATAAATTGCTGATAAATAAAAGAAGCATCTAAAATTCCCAGTAACGATAAAAGCAATAGCTTTAACTGTTCGCAACCACTTCGGCTCGAATTTCACAAGTTGGATGCGGAGAGAGAAGTTGTAACATTGCAGTCATTCAAACTTCGATGAAAATGTCAGCCTGATATTTGTTAAATCGATGGGTTGATTCTTTAGTGTTTTCTACCTATATACCGTGTCCATTTACTGTTATTGCAAGTACAGTAAATCTGTATATACATGTTGTGTAATAGCATAGGAACAACAGGTGAAAACCAATTTGCAATTATATCTGAATGTCTTTGAAACGCTAGTTTAGCGTTAATGTTTCAGTACTACATATTTGTAAAGAAAACAAGTTTGTTTGAACTAAAATGGGAATTTTATAGGTTTCATTTACATACAACTTAACTGAGTTACACAATTTAACTTGTATGCAAACAGGTTCATTGACAGAGGCCTAAACGTTTATCTAAATAGATCAAGATTGGTTGTATATCATATGTGCTGCGAAAGACTTTTTCTTTGACTTTGTACTTAGTCCTTCAGCCACTAGGTTCGAGGCGGACATAAAAATTCATGAACTAAATCAGATATACTACTACTACTACTACTTCTACTAACAACAACAACAACAATAATACTAATAATAATAATAGTATCATGTTAATGAAGGCAATTCCTATTAACAAGCGGCTCATCTTCCGACCATTGACAGGTCGTCCTCAAGCTAATCGTATGCGTATTCATACTATTACGGTATTCCGGATGTTGTCCGACGCAACCATCATTAATGATTATATGGTTGCTTATAGTCAAAAGAAATTTACCTCTGACTGATGCAGTACTCTATTCCCAGAGATAGTGAGCTTCGATAAATAATTTACAAATTGTTTCCTTTGCATTATCATCATCTATACAACACGGTTGAAAAGGATTTTTGCGTCTCTATTCTTGATCTCACAACAACAAAAATAAAAAAAGTTCTTCTGTATACATCAGAATGGATTGTAAATAACAAGATGTTACTATCATATAACCAGTTTAATTACATTTATCTCGACATTCAGATTCCATATATATTTCACAACCAGTCCATCCACTCATGAATCCATCAATCAACCCATCCATCGATCTACTTATATGTCTTAATATACATGTGGAGGAAAGAGGCCTGTGTGTCTGAGGTCAACTATTCATTTTTGCCGAGTCCCCATAACAGTATTTAACACATGACTAATGTGTTATTTAAGTTCATAAACCATATTGTAATTATATATCTGCGGTCATACTACAAACTACAGAAATACCTAAAAGGCACAGAGTGAACGTGCTAATGGTCACGTGTGCTGGAGGAAAGTTTTATCAGTACGCAAGGTTCCGCTTTATAGTTATTGCGTACTTCTAAAAGAGGGACAGGTATAAGGTGAAGTTGTTTGCATTTACAACATGCACAATGGAGAGAATGTTGGCATACCTCTATCCTACTTTCATGTACTGTGACTGAAATTTCTTTACATGTGGTAATTATGAAAATCATCCATTATCTAAAGCAGACAGATGATCAAAATGGCTGCTTCCATGTGCTCGAAAAAGAGCTTAAACTAGTCCAAATTACACTAACTTTAGCAGTTATTAAAATATGGAAAATGAATTTTGCCAAAGTAGGCAATACCAGCTTCTGAAAGTGCAATAAATGAATGATAAAATAAATATATAAAAAGTATTTTAAAAAGTTATCGGTTCGTTTTTTACAATTTGCATTTGAAGTCAGGAAGTGAAAATGACCAAGCGGAGCTAGCAGTCTTTTGACAGATGCACCTCTGAAGTAAGACCAAGCTTATTACAGCCCAACGCAAATTACACCCATCAATCATACACCAAAATAAAGAGAATTTAAAGTTCTTTTAATAATGCATAAGATATACAAGGTCTAGTTTAAATGGCCAGGATTACCAGTGAGAAAAGTCTGTGACATTCTTTTTCTTTAAAATCAAGCCCTATGCAAATTACGAAACAAATAGAGCGGAACCAAAGAAGATATGACAAAAAGGGAGGATCACGTTCACGCTATTAGAAACTAGTGTGTGCAGGTTTTCAGTGAGAAAGTGAGAGGCGGGAGAGAGCATCAGAAAAGATAAAAAATATGAACAAACGAGAAAAGGATCTAATGGAAATGAAAAGATAGTAGTCCTGCACTCCATTTGGTATTAACTAAACGTTTTAAGTTTTCTTTAAAATGACACTTAACTTTAGAAATACATATAACAAAAATAAAGAGGATACCTTAATATAAACGATAGTGAAAATTCCATAAAAATCAGTTAAAGAATTATGCACATATTTTAACTTAAACGTTTAAGGGAGATAACTTTGGTAAACCATCAATATTCATGAGTTCTGCTGATGTCAGTGATAAAAGACTTTTAAAAATGTTACTGATCTCTTATAATAGAAATTCATGGTAATTTTGTTGCAATTTTTAAGATTGAAAGATGTGGAAGATGGTGCTACACATTTGGATAATATTTGGAAACATTTGGCAGAATTTTAAATTTAAATTTAAATGATTTATTCAAAAGTGCAAATATCTTTAAATCTCAGCATTATAAGTACGGACCTTATTCATATGTCACTAGACACGTTTGAAATGTGCTAAACAGGAATATATTGAAACTGGACCTTTATCTCCTTCATTTCTTCAGAATCCTCAAGTTGATTTGTAAAACTAAATTTAAGCTTACATTTATCGGTAATATAAATAATATTTATTCCTTCTTATTTACAAAGTATATTTGTCTGAAGATCAATGTTAATTTACAAGTATTTTTTTTTAAAGTGAAGAAAAACAAGGTATCTATTGTATGTGAAAGAAATTGTAATTATTTTCAATTGGTATTCGCATGTGATGTCATAAAAATCAGAAAAGGTAATAAGTTTGTGATGAGTTATCTCCCCTGAATATATTAAAATCCTGAGAATATTAAAACTATTTGTCAGATTTTGAAAAATTTAGACCATTTTTTATGTTAAGATATTCTCTTTATTTTTGTCATCTTTATTCATAAACGTCAATGTCACTTTAATCCAAATGCTGTGAATAGAATTTGTGTAACGTCGTGTTTCTGCAAAAAGTTATATGTTTCATTAGGACATAAATTCGTTGCTGGACGAAATATCCAAACATGCTTACAGCCAGATGAATTTTGGCTCGATCTTTAATTTTATGGTTTGTAGTAGCCATGAAATCCATAACAATCGGTGAAAATAGAATTAAATTCACAAGAGATACTTTCTGTTAAGCATATGGCGCCTTATAAATGCCATATAGGCACGGCCTTCCCTCCAAAGGATTTAAATCCTGATATTTCATTTAAATAAATGTTAAAATTAAACCCAATAGCCTTGTCTGGTTCATCGTTAATAGTTTGCCAGAGTACGCTATAGCCTTGTCTGGTTCACCGTTAATAATTTACCAGAGTACGCTATTTGAAGAAATTTTTTAAAATTTTAATTAAATCTGGTCCAAATTGCCGCATCGTGACCACGGTTCAAAATACAATTTATTTTAAATAAACATCTCTAAGATTTTAAAGATATTTTTGCTAGCATGAATGAATTTTTTCCTTGTGCCATCACATTCTGGACGGTTTAATCCAGTGTATTTAACGTATGATAAGTTTTAATGTTTCAACTGGTTGCCATGTTAATAGACTCAAATTACTCGTTTCCACTGGGAAATCGTCAAATGGTCTGTCTCAACATGGGCATGCCATAAAAGCAGAACACCTTTTACTTTATTCATTATTATGACTCAGAAATTTTAAGTCAGTAGGTCACAGACCATATTTTTGTGGCACAGATTCCCCACCCAAACTTGACCTTAAGTTGCAGTTTTGTTTGAAGTTTCACGCATAAAGTACTCTCGGGTGTGAAAGAGTCAAACATAATTCAGGAAACTTTGTTTGGCCGATGTGTTTTTACAATGTTTTATTGAAGTCTGCGTAGTTATGAAATGTTTTGATACATATACATTTTTTAAGTACCGATTGAAATAAAGGACAAACCTTGCATGAATGAAGAAATATAAAAGAAACATTTGAAGTATTATACTAGGAATGAAAACAAATCTTTGAAAGGGATATAAGAATATCAGAGTCAAAACAAAGTTTTTAATACACTTGCTATTATATCATTTGCATATACAAAAGATCGCTTGTCTTGCGTTTTTAACGACTATATTGAAAGTCTATACAAAAAGGAAGCTCTTTGGGAAGTGTACGAAAGGCAAAAGAAAACGATCTAATGGATAACACACTACACATGTCCATCTACTTAATGTGTAGCACCTTTGTAATGGATAACACACTATATAGCTCCACTTAATGTGTAGCACCTTTATAATGGACAACATACTACACATGTCCATCCACTTAATGTGTAGCACTTTGATAATGGATAACACACTTTATAGGTCCATCCACTTAATGTGTAGCACCTTTATAATGGATAACACACAACATAGGTCAATCCGCCTAATTTGTGGCCATCTTTCTGTTGAATAACACTATACATGTCCATCCACCTCATGTGTAGCCACCTTTGTACGGATAGCACACTATATAGGTCCATCTACCTAATGTGTAGCTATCTTTGTATTGAATAACACACTTTATAGGTCTATCTACCTAATTTGTGGCTACCTTGGTATGGATAAGACACAATATAGGTCCATCAACTTAGTTTGTAGCCACCTTTGTACTGAATAACACTATATAGATCCATCCACCTAATTTGTGGCCACCTTTGTATTTAATAAGACATTATACAAGTCGATCCACCTAATTTGTAGCCACATTTGTATTGATAAAACTATATATGTCCATCCACTTAATTAGTAGCAACTTATTTTTTTTTGTTTTGAATAACACACTATACAGGTCCATCCACTTAATCTGTAGCAACCTTTGTATTGAATAACACCACAGGTCCAGCCACTTAATTTGTGGCCACCTTTGTATTAAATAACACTATATAGGTCGAGCCACCTAATTTGTAGCCACCTTTGTATAGATAACACACTATACAGGTTCGTGCACTTAATTTGTAGCCACGTTCGTATATGAGATAAATACATTGTGACACAACAGATAGTTTTATTTCCTGTGATTTAATGACTCAAACCACATATTTGGTTTACATAATACTTATTTTGTTATTTGGTACATGATGACTGGCAAGAAAAGCTACGATATTGTATTTCCACCTGATGGGAGATGTCGAGATTTAATTCGATATTGCATACCAAGTAAAAGACATTATTGAATTCCTTGCAAAAAAGAATTTAAAAAGTAATGAATCAAAGATTCATAAAATTCAACAGTTGACTTCGACATAACATTCACAATATTTCTTTTCGTCCTGTCCAATTTCTTGATCTGATAAAGAGATCCGAAGACAAGAGACGATATTATGACATCAAGACCCTTTCTCCTTCCTTTCATTTTTGGAAATTTTAGTCCGAGTTCACTTTTTGTACTCATACTGTTCCGTGACTGCGGGGCATGTTCTTTTTAGTCAACTTTGTGTCTTTGTGGGTACAACATTGCACAAATATATTTGAAGGAAATATCATACAATTACAATCTAAGTACATTTGAAGGAAATATCATACAGTTACAATCTAAGTACACACACCCATATATATATATATATATATATATATATATATATATATATATATATATATATATATATATATATATGCACGCTTGTGTATGTGTGTGTGTGTGTGTGTGTGTGTGTGCCGCGACGCGAGAAAAAGTCCTTGTTGGACAGGGCATAAATGTGACATTATGAGATTTTGATTATTATAAAAACAACCCTTATATTCTTAATTTAATGCAGTTTATTTCGCGCAAATATCACGAATATTAACAGAGAAACGATGGTTTGAATGCTAATGCAACAATGTTTGGACAGTAGAAATGACAGTTTTCTTTGATGACGTTAAAATAGTCGCAAGCGGAGTTCTCTCGCGTGGAGAAAGTAGAAAAATACACGTAATGCAATAAAGAAAGATACAAAGAGTAGAAATAATTCTGCTTAATATGACCTTCTTAGTTTGCGTAGAAGCTTTTATTGTCCTGTCATAAATTAGTATAATGTCTTTTCGCATGAGACAAAAAGGAACCCTACAACAAACATAACTGAACCTACAATGAATACAAAAATACAATGACGTGACAAGTTTCCAGAGTAAAATCGATCAATGCTATACAAGTAAGTCTGATTTCTGGTCAAAATGTCATTATGCTGTAAAAGTAATCTCCTACTGGAATACAGCTCTTCTCAGACTTGGATTCTGAAGCTGCTTGATTCGAAACATATCACAAATGGAATAATTAAAGATGATAATTGAATTGTTGATGTTGTTGTTCCTGATAAAAAAGTGTAAAAGTAAGATTTCGTAATTTTTTACGTTTAGATTCCTATATTGTTGGACAACGGTTTGTTATTTCCGTTCTCATTTAGAATTCATTCTACTTTCATAGAAATAATGAATTGTGTATTGCGCGAGCTACATTTAAAAGACAACGCACGCTTATTTATCCTATATTTAGGTATCTTTTTACAATATCCATCATGACTAATAAATGACCAGCTGATCCAGTACGCTAAATTCGTTTTTCATAACAGTAATTCTTATCCTAGATCCAAATTGTTTAGCAGAAGAAAAGAAAAAAAAAGAAGCGCAATTAGGTTTAAAGTGGGTTTCTTTCAACACTAGCCATAACCCGTGATTGTACAGATTGTTTATTGTCTTCATGAGTAGGGTGGGAAATCAATTGACTATAATGTATATGACGTATTATCATGCTGTTGTGGATTCAAAACTACATGTATTTCTTCTGGAAAACAATTTAAAATCGTAATTATTGTCTTGTTATTACAGTAGTGGTAACGTTAATATCTGAATAAATTAAGAAGTACAAATGACGTATTTACTCAACGTATGTACTTCGAAAAAAAACGGTATTAATTAAAATATAAAACATCAACCACATTGCCCAATAGAGTCAAGAGTCAGTGAGTCAAATTACTTATACTGTATTTATAGTTTGTAGTAGGTGAGTAATGTACGGCAGGTTTGTTTGCATCCAGGAAATTTCGCTAGCATTATCAATAGATAGAAACGAAATGCGGTAAAATATTGTTGATTTATATCACGTATATACAGTTAATGTTTCAACATCCATTGTTATCATTCCGAAGTTAAAATTAAAGTATTAATGCTTTTCTGAAAAAATGTAAATGACATTTCGTAGCATTTACAGTTAGATGCCCATTTTGTTTATTCAAGGTTTGTTATGTGGCAGAGGATTTTAGATTTTTGGCATTTTTAAACTGTGGGAGAGGCATTTTTGTTAATATATTGTGATAATACAATGATGCCTCTTGTTGCATTATCTCCTCGACAAGAAAATGGCACGTTTAGTACAATAAACAATACCACGACACACAAAGCCAAAAACAAATTTTATGTATGGAATAGTCGTCTAGTTTACTCTGGGATTGGTCCTGTTACAGATCGGTATGGAATAGCCGTCTACTTTACTCTGAGATTGGTCCTGTTGCAGATCGGTATGGAATAGTCGTCTAGTTTACTCTGGGATTGGTCCTGTTACAGATCGTATGGAATAGCCGTCTAGTTTACTTTGGGATTGGTCCTATTACAGTTTACTCTGGGATTGGTATGGAATAGTCGTCTAGTTTACTCTGGGATTGGTCCTGTTACAAGATCGGTATGGAATAGTCGTCTGGGTTAGTCTGGGATTGGTCCTGTTACAGATCGATATGGTATAGTCGTCTAGGTTACTCTGGGATTGGTCCTGTTGCAGATCGGTATGGAATAGCCGTCTAGGTTACTCTGGGATTGGTCCTGTTGCAGATCGGAATTGAATAGTCCTCTTGTTTACTCTTGGATTTGGTCCTGTTGCAGATCGGTATGGAATAGTCGTCTAGTTTACTCTGAGATTGGTCCTGTTACAGATCGGTAGGAATAGCCGTCTAGTTTACTCTGGGATTGGTCGTAGTACAGATCGGTATGGAATAGTCGTCTAGTGTACTCTGGGATTGGTCCTGTTGCAGATCGGTATGGAATAGTCGTCTAGTTTACTCTGAGATTGGTCCTGTTGCAGATCGGTATGGAATAGTCGTCTAGTTTACTCTGGGATTGGTCCTGTTACAGATCGGCATGGAATAGTCGTCTAGTTTACTCTGGGATTGGTCCTGTTACAGATCGGCATGGAATAGTCGTCAAGTTTACTCTGGGATTGGTCCTGTTACAGATCGGTATGGAATAGTCGTCTAGTTTACTCTGGGATTGGTCCTGTTACAGATCGGTATGGAATAGTCTTCTAGTTTACTCTGGGATTGGTCCTGTTACAAGATCGGTTTGGAATAGTCGTCTAGTTTACTCTGGGATTGGTCCTGTTACAGATCGTATGGAATAACAGTCTAGTTTACTTTGGGATTGGTCCTATTACAGTTTACTCTGGGATTGGTATGGAATAGTCGTCTAGTTTACTCTGGGATTGGTCCTGTTACAAGATCGGTATGGAATAGTCGTCTGGGTTAGTCTGAGATTGGTCCTGTTACAGATCGATATGGAATAGTCGTCAAGGTTACTCTGGGATTGGTCCTGTTCCAGGTCGATATGGAATAGTCGGCTAGGTTACTCTGGGATTGGTCCTGTTGCAGATCGGTATGGAATAGTCGTCTAGGTTACTCTGATATTGGTCCTGTTACAGATCGGTATGGAATAGCCGTCTAGGTTACTCTGGGATTGGTCCCGTTACAGATCGGTATGGAATAGTCGTCTAGGTTACTCTGGGATTGGTCCTGTTGCAGATCGGAATTGAATAGTCGTCTTGTTTACTCTTGGATTTGGTCCTGTTACAAGATCGGTATGGAATAGTCGTCTAGTTTACTCTGGGATTGGTCCGGTTGCAGATCGGTATGGAATAGTCGTCTAGTTTACTCTGAGATTGGTCCGGTTGCAGATCGGTATGGAATAGTCGTCTAGTTTACTCTGGGATTGGTCCTGTTACAGATCGGTAGGAATAGCCGTCTAGTTTACTCTGGGATTGGTCGTAGTACAGATCGGTATGAAATAGTCGTCTAGTTTACTTTGAGATTGGTCCGGTTGCAGATCGGTATGGAATAGTCGTCTAGTTTACTCTGAGATTGGTCCTGTTGCAGATCGGTATGGAATAGTCGTCTAGCTTACTCTGGGATTGGTCCTGTTACAGATCGGCATGGAATAGTCGTCTAGTTTACTCTGGGATTGGTCCTGTTACAGATCGGTATGGAATAGTCGTCTAGTTTACTCTGGGATTGGTCCTGTTACAGATCGGTATGGAATAGTCTTCTAGTTTACTCTGGGATTGGTCCTGTTACAAGATCGGTTTGGAATAGTCGTCTAGGTTACTCTGGGATTGGTCCTGTTACAGATCGATACTGTCAAGGTTACTCTGGGATTGGTCCTATTACAGATCGGTATGGAATAGTCGTCTAGTTTACTCTGGGATTGGTCCTGTTACAGATCGGTAGGAATAGCCGTCTAGTTTACTCTGGGATTGGTCGTAGTACAGATCGGTATGAAATAGTCGTCTAGTTTACTTTGAGATTGGTCCGGTTGCAGATCGGTATGGAATAGTCGTCTAGTTTACTCTGAGATTGGTCCTGTTGCAGATCGGTATGGAATAGTCGTCTAGTTTACTCTGGGATTGGTCCTGTTACAGATCGGCATGGAATAGTCGTCTAGTTTACTCTGGGATTGGTCCTGTTACAGATCGGCATGGAATAGTCGTCAAGTTTACTCTGGGATTGGTCCTGTTACAGATCGGTATGGAATAGTCGTCTAGTTTACTCTGGGATTGGTCCTGTTACAGATCGGTATGGAATAGTCTTCTAGTTTACTCTGGGATTGGTCCTGTTACAAGATCGGTTTGGAATAGTCGTCTAGGTTACTCTGGGATTGGTCCTGTTACAGATCGATACTGTCAAGGTTACTCTGGGATTGGTCCTATTACAGATCGGTATGGAATAGTCGTCTAGTTTACTCTGGGATTGGTCCTGTTACAGATCGATATGGAATAGCCGTCTAGTTTACTCTGAGATTGGTCCTGTTACAGATTGGTATGGAATAGCCGTCTAGGTTACTCTGGGATTGGTCCTGTTACAGATCGGTATGGAATAGCCGTCTAGGTTACTCTGGGATTGGTCCTGTTACAGATCGATATGGAATAGTCGTCTAGGTTACTCTGGGATTGGTCCTGTTACAGATCGATATGGAATAGTCGTCTTGGTTACTCTGGGATTGGTCCTGTTGCAGATCGGTATGGAATAGTCGTCTAGTTTACTCTGGGATTGGTCCTGTTGCAGATCGGTATGGAATAGTCGTCTAGTTTACTCTGGGATTGGTCCTGTTGCAGATCGGTATGGAATAGCCGTCTAGTTTACTCTGGGATTGGTCCCGTTACAGATCGGTAGGAATAGCCGTCTAGTTTACTCTGAGATTTGTCCTGTTACAGATCGGTATGGAATAGTCGTCTAGTTTACACTGGGATTGGTCCTGTTGCAGATCGGTATGGAATAGCCGTCTAGTTTACTCTGAGATTGGTCCTGTTGCAGATCGGTATGGAATAGTCGTCTAGTTTACTCTAAGATTGGTCCTGTTACAGATCGGTATGGAATAGTCGTCTAGTTTACTCTGGGATTGGTCCTGTTACAGATCGGTATGGAATAGTCGTCTAGTTTACTCTGGGATTGGTCCTGTTACAGATCGGTATGGAATAGTCGTCTAGGTTACTCTGGGATTGGTCCTGTTACAGATCGGTATGGAATAGTCGTCTAGGTTAGTCTGGGATTGGTCCTGTTACAGATCGATATGGAATAGTAGTCAAGGTTACTCTCGGATTGGTCCTGTTACAGATCGGTATGGAATAGTCATCTAGATTACTCTGGGATTGGTCCTGTTACAGATCGGTATGGAATAGCCGTCTAGGTTACTCTGGGATTGGTCCTGTTACAGATCGGTATGGAATAGCCGTCTAGTTTACTCTTGGATTGGTCCTGTTACAGATCGGTATGAAATAGTCGTCTAGTTTACTCTGGGATTGGTCCTATTACAGATCGGTATGGAATAGCCGTCTAGTTTACTCTGGAATTGGTCCTGTTACAAGATCGGTAGAACCTCAAGTGTAAGAATCTACATTCAATAAATAAAGAAACACGTGCGCATAACATATATTTCTCTCTCCGGTTACACTCCAGTTTTCAAACGAATATACTTTCTCACACGTAAGTCGTCTGCATGATGTTCAACCTTTCCCGTGCAATCTGCCTAAACTGGGACTCTTTTCGTCTCTTATGGTTCAAAATGAATTCCGTACCTTTTAAAGTCCAGCTTGTAAACTAGCAAAAATGCGTCGAAAATAGCCGAAATTCGCATTTTCTTACAACTAAATTCAAATTGAAATTAAAGTACCTGAATTGGCCTTTCTCATACAAAATGTGAAGAAAATCTTACCTGCCAAACCTTTTATTAATTTAATCTTATTCATTTGATACACATGTTTACTTTTTTAAAATCGGTCATTCATTTTGAGCGCATAACTTTGCATTCGAACCCTTTAGTAATCATACTCAGCTATATATCCGCAGCATCTGGTTCATATTGAATGCTTAAACAAAACTGATTCACGCCAACATATGCATTCCTTGATTCTACTTTAAATAACACGTGATCCTATTATTCAAACGTCGGGATTCACTTTTTTATAAACAGAAATTCACCCCTTTGCGAAATGCGAAAATGTGCAGTGGAACCTCATTGTTGTCGCTATAAGCGGCAGTTTCCCTTTACAAGTGTAACACGTCATTTAAACGCCTTTACACTGCCATAGTACACTCTGAAATTGATGACGCTGCTCTCTAGAGAGACAGTTTCAGTTTCATGCGGGTTGAAATGTAACATATTGCTAATGGATTAATAGCAAGCCCGTGGCGGCGAAGTTCAAATAATGATGCTTTAATATATATAAAGGTGCTATCGTTCTATTTAAAATAAGGCTCTTCGATTATTTGGCTTCTCTTGGGATTCTGTCCCATAATTCATAATGGAATCCATGCAATTATGGATTAATATACAAAGTGCAAACCACACTTATGAAACACATGGGAGAAAAAATACATTTGCTAATGCTATTTTAATTACATATGTTCCATTCCTGGTAAGACTTATAAAATCATCTGACATAATTATTGCATTATATACTGTAAAGTTATATCTCAGACAAAGAGCTGTTAACTTAAAATAATAAAATATTATCTTTTCTTTTTCAAAACAGTTTCATATAATAAACGATGGGTAAAAAGTAGTCCCTTCATCAATTAACGACAAGTAATTCAAATCAGAAAGAAAATTACCTTATGACTTAAAGCACTTATTAAAAAAATGTTTACAGTGTTTAACTATCAAAATTTACTGCAGGTGCAACATATCTTTTGCTGACAAACTCTTTCAAGAAATGGTGTGTGTACTTTTGAAATTCCTTATAAAATACCTATTACATTCAGATTTAAACCCGTTGTATGAGTACCTTCACTATTGTATTGGTAAACATTGGTTAAAACAGACAAATACAATGCATGTCTCTTGTTAAAAGCAACAACTTCTAGCAAAATAGTGTTGACTTTTTCATCACTATGAAAGCTTTTTGCCAGGATTCTTTAACTTGCAATTAAAACATGACATAAGCTGGGTTCGCACACGAGTCATAACATTAGGTGACCTGAGTTGCTTTATCACATTGTATATAGTACTTGTAGTTTAATGGTGAGCCGTTTCCACAGTTATTGTCCTCTGCACCTAATCGGAAAGTTAAAACGTCGCTAACAGATACAGTACACATAGCCTTTTATTCACAATTACCAGTTCCTAAAATCCAATAAATTTCTTTCATGACCGTCAATTTTCTAAATATGTATTCTCTGGAGCATATAGGTGAGAGCCCCATGCATCAATTATAGTTTGAAGGCAAATTCAAGCAATTGAACATATGGGAATACGAAACTGGGACATTTTAAGAAATCCCACGAGAAGACGATAATAGGGAAATGTCACTTTAAGGTTTGGAGCATAATAATAAAGGAACTGAGAGTGATGTCAGTGACAAGTACGATTTCATCGTTAATTACAACAGGATAAACAAATGGGATCTTTGGTCCCAAAATAACGTCAACAGCCCAAAAGATATGCTTCACTTTAGAGCTAAATTTCTATTATATAGCAGGAAAACGACTATTTGCATATTGCTATTTGCGCCATATCTATACATGCCTGAGTACACGATTATACTCCAGGAACTCTCAGTGATACAAAAGCCCCACTTCCTCCTGCAATTAGGCTTATTAACAGTGCACTTCCAAATTATCAAGCTCTATAAGGAATCGTAATTCAGTAAAATTATCGTGTATAAATGCAGCCACTAATTTTAATCTTATATTAATTACAACTTCATGAAAAGGTTTTCATGTTTCATTTCTGCTGTGTCTCTAAATAGGAGAAAAATGTCTTTGTGTCTTGTGTTTTGGAGCATAATTAAGACGTGCCTGAAAATGCAATTAGACTCCTGGATGCATTAATGAAACGGAAACTCTGCTTCTTTCTACAACAAAACTTGTTTAAAATGCATCATGCGGCAAACATAAATCGTAATTCAGGAAAAGTATCGTGTAGAAATAAACCAGCTGGCTAATTATTCATTGATCATTGAATTTTCTCTTGTCAAGTTGGTGCGACAACGATTTTCGCATTTTGCATTAGTTTAAAGCCGTAATTTTCGTTTTTGACGTTCACTCTTAGGCTAAAAAAACTTTGATCTTTCTCTGCAATATTTGCAGTCACTCTTGCAATCAGCATTCGTATAAAAGTTTCGCTCACATAATAAAAATGTCCTACTCCATTTTTAATCAGAAAGAAAAAACTTCCCGGCAGTATATTCAATACGGGTACTATTTATTGATTATCTCCCATATTACGTCAACTTCAGGCCAAAAAAAACAAAAAAAAAAACAAAAAAAAACAAAACAATTCTGTTGTTTGAACCTCTTCTAGATCACTTCACACTAACGGACAGTCTTTGAATGAGAACGAGGGCGATTATAAGTAATATTTGTAATTCTAGTCCTACACGTGCAATGTGCCATTGTTTGTATCTAGTCCTACACGTGCGATGTGCCGTTGTTTGTATCTAGTCCTACACGTGCGATGTGCCGTTGTTTGTATCTAGTCCTACACGTGCTATGTGCCGTTGTTTGTATCTAGTGTATTTAATGAGGGTGAGAATGAGAGTGAGGTAAAATAATTGATTGATTCAAGTTCAAGGACTCGTAACACAAGATACATAGCAAAGCAAATAACCACCAAGCGTGAGTAGAGACATAGAACATATTTTTTGATAGTCTTTTCTATACGTAATCATAAAGAATCTAAGTCATTTGACGTTTTTACAGTGCACTCCTTTTAAAGCAAGGTATTAAATAACTAACAGACAAAACTGTTTTAAAAAGTACCGTATCGTTCTGTGTCAGCAAGAGAGACCTTTTCAAGCTTTGAATTTGTCATTTGAATGATCTTATTTGTCTGTCTGTCTTTAAACTTTCTGTTTTGTCTTTTGACCTTTCAGAAATTCTGATGAATATAATGTAAATACCTTCAACACACTTTAGGTGAACATGTGCTGTATACATGTAGAGATTCTCAGGTGTATTTATAAGATTAGATGTCATAACAATGGATTTTATGGATAATCCAAAAGCATTTATTTTCATCTGGAGTGATATATATGCCTCACATTTTTATATATATAATATCCCTACAATCGTTAATCATTGACACAAATTGAAACTCGCAGAATATTTGATGCTGATCGGTAGACGTCACACAATCAATGGCGGCGCGAGGGTTTGAGGCGCCCGGGTGCAGTGTTCTTTGGTGGCGCCCCAACCTTGCCACAGAGAACAGTTTTTATGTCAGTTGTCAACCTCACTCCTTCACCTCACCCGACCCTTCCTAAATATAAGTTTTGTGAAGAATTGCCCCCGTTACACTAAGGTGAGGTAAAATACTATGAAAATTTCAGCTGCAAAAAAAAAGAGCACCCCCCTTTCGCGCCGTCACTCAGTAGCGTAATAAAGGGGAGGGGGCAGGGGAGCGGACGGGGCGGTTGCCTCGGACGCCAGAGGTCTTTGGGCCATCATCGTCGCCCCGGGCGACATTTACCTTTAGTACGCCACTGCCGACACTGCACACAATATTGCTAAATGACGGCTTATTTCCTCCTTTCTTTTTATATGAGTAAGATGCTGTTCCTTTACTTTTTTTCTTTTTTGTTCTTCTTCTTTGTTATTTTTTTAATACAGAACTGACTCTAAATATTGAAAACATCAAACAAGTCGGTATAGGTTGCGAGAAAAAACAACCACTTAAAGTAATGTTAAGTTCTTAGACGTCATCCCACATTTCCTGATCGCTTTGCATTTTGTTCATGGTCCAAGACGTCTATTGGCGGTAATTATAGAAGGTGCCGTTCAACTGATTTGTAGCTAATTTTGTTAGTTAGCTTCCTTTCTATGAACAAGAATTTACATCTGGATACATATGATACGATTACGAAGCAGACAGAGATACCAATTCTTAACGTTATCACCACCAACAAAGCTGGTTAAAATGGTTTCCCAACAGATTATAATTTTCACAACACGCGTCCCAACCCTGCTGTTAAATAGTTAAGATAATCTTTATTTAGTCAACTTTTATAAAATGAGGTAATGCTTAAACTATGACATAATTGATGTGACGTCACTTTTTACATAGGTGTATCGTAGCGCTATGAATTCTGGGAGGAATTGTCGGTAAAATGACTTGGTTGCGACGTCTGTTTCTAATTAAATACTGTAAACGAAAAATTAGCATGCAATTGTAATAATCACAATAACAGTATTGTAAAAAGAATAATAATAAAAACAACAAAAAGTATATTTACGACCTGCCGTAAATCGGTTGCGCTGACTTTCTCATTGCGGGAAATCAATGTGATATAAATAATTGTGTTCTCTGCGTATTTGATAAAAGAAATCTATGATCTTCAACCTATGCTTTTTTAGTGAAATTTTAGTCTCATTCAACTATTATTTTATGGGCATTTATTGACTGGGTATTTTCTCCGTATGTTTCTATATAATGATCGCTACACCCGTCCGTGTAAATTTCTAAGAACAAAACTTTTTCATTCATAAATATAACTAACAACGCTGTCCACCAAGTATACCCAACCAGAGCAATCTTGTACGATTATCTCCCTTACGAAGGCAATTTTAGACCAGATTTCAGGAAATTAATAAGTGTTGATTTTAAAACTGAGGAGTATAAAAAGAGCAAGAGAAAACAGCTCTATCCATGTAAAATACTCGAATTTAATTTAATTTCAAAATTTTTAATTTTGATCGAATTTAATTTAATCTCAATAAGATTATACCGGAGAGTGCCTTTTCTGGATTACTTCACACATTCTTCAGTAATATTATTACTCGGGCTTATATTTCTATTTTTACCTTTAATTTTGAACAAAATCACAAAATGCCATTTTGTTATAGCTTTCACTCTAAGGTACTAGACTTAAGGTGACGATTTACTGCCTATATATGGAGATTGTCACGTGTAGGCATCCGATTTATCGTCATCCGATGCAGAAATCGATATAGAAGATAGTCCAAAAGTATTTGTCATCTGAAAATGATACGTGAAATATGTAGTTGAAATACTCTACCCCCACCCCACACCCGCGGCCCCAAAAACTGGAAAAATTCAAGATCACAATAATGTTTGAAGTTTATGCGCAGAAAATACCAATTAAATTTGCAAGACAGTTTTCCGTTTTATTATGTTGATTATGCTACATTTATCCTATCCTTACTTACAAAGAAGTGTTTCACAACCTTTTTTTCTTTTCCTTATTTTTTTTTTTTTTTTTTTTTTAAATTAGTCACGAACAGAACCTCCCGACCCTCAGGCTTATGATATGATTTGAAACTTTTCTTCTGATGACCCTTTTGCGACTCTGTAAAAATAAAAAACAACCTGCGACCCTGATTTAGGTCGCGGCTCGAAGTTGGGAACCGCTGTTATACAGAAATGCCAGCTAATATAAAACATATTAGTATAGTCTCCCGCAAGATATATTTACAAAGTGAGGTCCACCTGTTGTTGCCAAGCTTCAGCATATGAACGATGTGTATTCTCTTGTTGGTTCATCTAGACGAGTCTTTTTGGTAGTTAAAAAAAAAAATGTGTAAACCTTGCCTTCATTCAGTGAATGAGAATACACAATTGCATACACCTTGAACAACTAACAGGCGGATATAGTTGTTTATTTCGAAAATTATTATTACCACTTAAGCTAAAGAAAGGATATTCCTGGTAATTATCTTATAATTTTCACGTTATGCAGTCTATGCCTGACACATGGTGTGTAGTTTATCATGATTAATTATGGCTGCTGTCAACGTATGCCCATCGATTGGAGCCACAAATTGATCCCCCACCCCGGCAGGGCCGGTGCGAGGGTATTTAGCGCCCTAGGCGTACCTCGTACTTCAGTATTGCGCCGCTAACCCCCAAATTAACTTTCAAAAATTAATATTGTACATTTTATTTTCATTCCTTCTGTTCTTCTCTTTCTATTTTTAGACGCTTATTATCTTCTATTTTACGCTATTTCTCCTTCTATTCATTCACTTTTTTGCCGCCTCTCCCGTCCTCCCCCCCCCCCCCTCCCAAAAAAAAAAAAATAATTTTTTCCGCTCTAGGCGACCGCCTAGTTTGCCAAGTGGTTAAACCGGCCCTGCACCCAGGTAGGTATTTTATAATACAGTATACAGCTGAATGAGCACTTTTATGAATTGAAACTGAATGTAAAGAAGTATATGGGGTTTTTTAAACATAACTATTATCATCTAAAAATGAATAAGAGTTCATACGTTTTTACCATGCATTATTATCAAAATACGTATCGTGGGAAAGTAACTCCTTGATAGACAGGGAAGCAACCTATATGATGCTAAAAGAGTACATTTAGATCATAGAGTACTTCTTGCCAGAGTCAACTGATATCATAGAGTACTTCTTGCCAGAGTCAATTGATATCATACAGTACTTCTTGCCAGAGTCAATTGATATCATACAGTACTTCTTGCCAGAGTCCATTTAGATCATAGAGTACTTCTTGCCAGAACACTAACCAATTAGCCGTGGACAAATTCTGACTTTATTGACGTTGTAAGTTAGATGCGTAAATAATATGCAAAAAAAATATTTAAAAAAAAAAAACAAAAAAAAAAACGGCGGATAACTGATCTACTAATGCAACATATGTAATTTGACAAATGCTGACTTGGAATACAAAATATAAATGTTTTGAAAATACAAAGCCGAGAGTTCACAATTTAGATACCATGCCAATTGTTTTGCAAGGCTGCAGACAAGGAAGGTGAAACAGGTGGACTGCAAAGAGTTCGCCAATACTGTCCAAATAAAATATATGAGAAAAACTGCAAATGCGAGACAAAAAATATCACATGTCTACAGTTCGGAAATTATCATCAATTATTATATAAATTACAAGTTTGTGCTTGTATGTGTTTGTATTAGGTATCTGCTCCAATAATTCCTATTTGGCAATTTTTCCCCACTTTTTCTGAGCTGTTAGGAAGCATATATATATATATATATATATATATATATATATATATATATATATATATATATATATATATATATATATATATATATATATATATATACCAGACCAAGTGCTGTCCATGGATCGTACATGACAATGCGTGTGATAATTTGAAGTGAAATTAAATATGGAGAAAGAATATTATCATACAGGTGAGATACTTTTTAATTAGTCCCATACGGTGAATCGAACCCGAGTCTCCGTTGGTTACTGCCCCCATCGGCCTTACCTGCACACACCAACCCCTATACCCTCTCGACTAAGTGCACATTCCCATAAAAGGACTGAACCTAAGCATTTGTGCGTAGCAGACACACTTGCATGGCGATGGCGACCCAGTAATTAACTCTCATCTTCATATACAGTCACGCTGGATTCCTCTGACAGAAATCAAGGTATATAGAATTTCATATAAAAATTACAGATATACACCAGACAGTATGGAAAGTGTTATCCTGGAGCCTACAGGAGGATGCGTGATAATATGAAGTGAAAATATATATGGAGAAAGAATTTTAACACACAGGTTAGAGAATTTTTAATTCGTCCCCTACTGAGAATGAAAAAGCTATAGAAATGTGTGCAAGGATACTCCTTTATTGTTTGATGCAGCTGTTGCCATTTTTTCGCTTATTTAAAGTCGAAAACATGTAATTATTGTTTGATACGCTTTGGAGACAAGTATCGGGATTTACTATTTTTGAAATACTATTTTTATATTATGGTTATTGTTTTCTTGTTTTCAATTTTATCTTCGACATATGTAAGCTATGTGGAAATTATTGATTCTCGTGAAATACCACCAGGTGCATTATAAATGTCCTCAGAAACCTTGATGAAATTTAAAGCTCTCCATAATAGTTGTGAAGTACACTATTTGTCTCAGAGTACAGACAGAGAATGCTAATTAAATTTTGTAGTTGGTTGTGCAGCACATATCAGACATTTCAATGGAAATTTCCAATGCTTCTGTTTTTTGTTTGTCCATGGACCCACGTGTTAGGAAATAAAAGCTGGACTACATATCTCTCTGTTCTTCTTTATTTTATTTTATTTTATTTTATTTTATTTTTTCTTAACGGCATACTGAGCACGTTCCTGAGCTGTCACCAGATTTTATCTATAGACTTCTTCTTTTACTTCAAGCAAGAACCATTCGCATTCATAAGGTTGGATTGATGTGTTTGTGTCTGGATTTACATTCTTACGGTATAAAAATCAATCAGGTTTACTTAAATGGTAGGGGAGAAGGGATTAGAATGTGAATGTGATTTCAGACCGAGTATTATTGACCTGGCATAATGTCGAATATATCTGCGCAATTTATTGAACTTTTTTTCAGACAGAGTCTAAATTCAGGCATGAGATTAAAGTAAACTAAGTGACTTTGATAGAATGGATCAGAGGAAAAAGTATTTAAATTGTACTGATTTGTTTATAAAACGGTAATGAAAATCGTAAAAGAGTTTGAGGATTTGTACTAGAAGTCGTATTTTATATGTAGACCGGAAACAGTGTCTGCAAAATGTTCTTCTTTTGCCATATATCAATCCATAAAGTAATTATTGTATCTTTATACTGGAGACACATTTCACTCATCAAGGTATATTTCTTTTCGCCTTTCCTTTCAATATAACATGTAATTCACAGCTAAGATACTATATTGAAAGAATCCAATATATATATATATATATATATATATATATATATATATATATATATATATATATATATATATATATATATATATATATATATATATATATATATTTGTTGCAAGATTTAAAAAGTCCGCAAATGTATGCCTAATCCATCAAAAGTCAACCTTTTATCGTGCGCAAGCGGTGTTTATATTTGTAGAAAGCGACTTCATGTTCAAAGCAGACTATGGTCATTATCTACAAGTTAGTAATTTCGAATATAAACGGCTTTCTGTAAAAATTATAAGGTTATAAACTCAGATATCCTGAGGATTCATTCTAACAACCCCTAATTTTCGGGTACATGATTAAGGCCTTTAGAATGGCGAAAGATAAGTTAAACAGTCTTACTTTTTAATGAAATGGGTAAACATCAAATTTATTTCGTTATACAACTATGTCTGAGGTTGTTTCTTAACAAGACAGAAATGGCTGAAATGTTCTGATTGATGAACCAATTACATAAAAATGAACACCTGGAATCAACCCGTTAAACTTATTCTATTCGTGTCTTCCATTAAAGTCAGTATGTACATTTAATGAAATTGGTTATTCATTTCTATAATAACAGAGTAAATTATATTTATTTATTCTTTCTATATGTTAAGCTATTCTGGTTTGGGGTCTACATTCAAGCAAATACAAAGTTTACTTTCTGTAAGGTTAATGGTCTATAAATCACTGTAATGCAAACAACAAATATTGACTTGTATTGTCTCAGTGTAAACTTAAAGTCTATATTTGTATCATCCACTGATGTATGTTTATATAAAAATATCAGTCTCTCAATAGAAAATCAATCAAGCTTCTCTCACATACAGACTCTGTGTGTTTGTTGCTAGTTTTTATTGTTGTTGTTTTAAGGTACAAACATTTCTATTATAATTTAAAGAAAGATAAAACAACAAAGAAAAAAGAAAGGCCAAGGAATGTATACGTAATTTATGTGGAGACAACATTTTGCCACGTACACGTTAGTAGGTATTTATTTAAGCCCTTTTCACATCCAACGCACACTTTCAGCTTTGTCCACTGAACATTAATTTTTGAGTTCACACAAACGGGTTTCAATAATAATAGAAAGGATCAAAGGTTTGACAATTAGAAGGAAACAAAATCTTACCACGCATAATTTGTACAACACTAGACTTTCATTAACAATAGAAAGGCTCAAAGGTTTGACAATTAGAGGGATACAAAATCTTACCACGCATAATTTGGACAAAACCAGGCTTTCGGTAACAATAGAAGGGCTCAAATATTTGACAATTAGAAGGATACAAAATCTTACCACGCATAATTTGGACAACACCAGAAAAAGGCTTAAAGGTGCAGTATCTGTGAGAAAGCTAGATTTTTATTAGGATATTCATACTATCCATAGATTATAATTCAGGTTCGTCCTGTTATAGCGTGGCTGAAATTATCAAAAAGGTAACAAAATTTGTTGACTCTTTCACTGCCTGCAAAAGTATTTGGTGAGTGAATATTAAATTTACAGGTACAACATGGTTTTTAAGCTAAATTCACAGTCAGTGCATATAATGTAGTGACCAGAGACTTCTATTTAATATGTATGTATGTGTATTAAGTAATAACTATTCATCTAGAACGAGCTGCTTCTAATAAAGCATGAGTGAGAGGGCATTATCACCAATAATTGCGGAGATATCAGGCGAGGCCCATTTCGGGGAAAATATCCTTCCATGAATGCTTTATCTGACATAAAAATTACCCCAAAACATCGAATGTTTTTAAATGACCCCTTTTATGTTGATAATGCCCCGGTATGCAAATCACGTACAGGAATGTGTTCTGCAGTATAATTTCCTGGTTTGTAAATCTCGTGCATGCACTGATTTTGCAACTTAGAAACTGCTTGATAAGGTCACAGTTGTTGTTAGTCGTAAGTCTCCTGTTACGACCCCCGATAAGTGGGTTCAGTACAGATCGCAGGACATTCAATCATATAATGAACTGCTCGAAACAAGGGAGGTAAATTTTTAATTTACTCGTGCACGTGCCGATTGAGCACATTGGTACATACACGGGAAACACCCGTCACAGAACAACCGTATTCAACACCCTACTAACTGCGGAAACGGCTGCGAAAGTTTAGACTGATGTCAATATCCGTGCTAATTGCCCTGATAATAAGAAACTAGCATTAGAAATGTGTCTTCCAATATAGGAACTGGGGACCGAATTAGTAGCAGTAGAACCAAGTTCAAATAATAGTCCATTTAAGTTCCTTTACGTTAATGTCTTTTTGTAATCATTCTTTACATAAATAGTACCTGATCGCTCATGAAACTGATTTATTTTTAAGCGTCTAAATGGACACACATGTGTCTCTGGTTTAAGTAGTGAACTTCATCCAAACATATCTTAAAGCTTTTACAAGTCCTTGCTTACACTCCACCCTCCCATCCAAGTGAAAATGAAGGTTTGGTTTTGTGGGGTTTAACGCCATTCTTCAGCACATTCTAGGCTATACAGTATATTTGGTGGAGGAAGAACCCGGGAAGACCCCTGGAAGAACCACTGGCCTACGAGAAGCTACTGGCAAGCTTTCTCACATACCCACGTTGGTCGAGCCGAGACTCGAACTCACGTGGACCAGTGAGAATGAAGCATGAAGATCATTCCAATACATACATACCAGGCTTCCTTAAATCAATGTATTTGTCGGGCATGACCGCCAGTTCAAAGGTTTTGACCGGCACATACTCTGAGCAGCTGGACATCTGTCATAGGATATCCCAAATATCAGTGTATCAAATTGTCTTTGAATTGTTTATCCAGTAAACTGTCAAATAAACACCGTAACGAAGGAAAACTCAGAGGTCACTATGTATAGTTTATACATTGTTTCTTTGTTGGGCAATCAACAGAGGTGTCGCTGACTAAGCTTATTACAGCTCAACTACCTGAACGCTATACTGCTCACAGTTAGTTAGTCAAATGGGGGTAAAGAAGGGAAACTTAATCTTTTGGTGAACAATTGTGTGGTAACTTTCTAAGATCGGTTCTCATTAAAACTGATTGTTATTCTTCAGCTTTCATTTTTTAGTTTTTTTTTTAATTGGTAGGCTTATATGTGCCTAGACGAGACAATAACAAGTATTAGTCATAGTTTTACTGCTTGAGAGAACACCACCCACCATATCAAAGCGTAAGCATAAGGATGAAAACTGTAACCCTTAGTCAGCGTTTGCAGACAAGAAATTTGCCGTATATTACCATGAAGCAACATGTTGATGGATATTTGATATCACTAGAAGCTGTGTACCTCGAAGATACACCCCATTTTGTGCTCCTCTGCATTGAATATCTTACAGCCACATGCGACAGCAGTCACTTCATTTGGATGGAACTTAAGTGTTCGTCACGGGACAATGACTTCCCAGCCAAAGCAGTGCAGTGTATGCGGATTATTCCGCTTGGTGGCAGAGTGGTCTAAGGCGTTCGCCTTTACAGATCAGTGACATTTCACTTCTGTCCTCGTGGGTTCGAGTCTCTGGCTCGGCCAACGTGGGTATGTGAGAAAGCTTGCCAGTAGCTTCCCGTGGGTCGGTGGTTCTTCTCGGGTTCTTCCTCCACCAAATATACTGGCAGCAATGTATAGCCTATCATGTGCTGAAAAATGGCGTTAAACCCATAACAACCAACCATGCAAACGTACATGAGATTTCCAGACCGTGCGAAATTGAACTTATTCACTTTGCTTGAGCCTTATACTTTTCTTGCAAATGTTAGTGACATGCAGCTGTTTGATAACGATCACATGGACACTTTGATCCCTCATTACGGTCAACCAAGATAGAACAGTGACGCAGTCATCTGTACCAAGGAAGTAACGAGTGGGAGATTATCAAGTACATTTTGTACAACAAAGAACGATTATAGATGACTATTAGAAGTTGACTTACTGACAAAACTAGTTTAAATGAAAGGACAGTACCGGAATGTGATTTGTTTGATAGAAATTTCTCAGGTACTTCCATTATCAAGCGTGGAGTGTGATCGTGGATTTTCGCACCAGAATTTATCAAAACAAAGCTGCGGTGCATGCTGAGTATTGACACTCTTGACGAACTTATGAGAATAAATCTTGATAGTGTTGATAAAAAGAAAAAAAAAAGGCTTTGATCCGATGCCAGCAGTCAGGAAGTGGAAGGGAAATCGAAACAGACATCTGTATCAACAAAACAAAGAGAATGTTTCTCCAAACTGATGAACTTTAAGTGAGTGGATTTACCATAGTGCAAATGTGGCAACGTTATGATCTGTGACGGGAATACTGTGTAAATACGTTTTGTTTTTAAAAATAAAAAAATCAAAAATAAAAAACGAGCGGAAATCCGTAGCAAATCATAGGGATGAAATCATGGTTTGCTGCTACCACCTGATGAGACCTATGGAGGTGTGAAAACATTTTTTAAAAATTAATATATATTACAAACAGCAGATTTATTTGTGTCTATGAAGTCCGTCAAAATGTCGGGTTGAACTCGGTGAAAATGTAAGGATCAGTGATACATACATACACACATACATACATACGTGCACACAGGTATGCATGCATATATATGTACGTATCAAATATGAACATAATTGGGATAAGTAACTACTTATAGTCGTTCCTATGAAACAATTTTTTCAAAAGGTTTTCCAACTCCACTTGTTTCATCAAACCATCTAAAGTCTCAGTTAAAGCTATTGATATACATATCTGGCCCAGTCGTTGCTATTGGTATCCATGTCTGGCCCAGTCGTTGCTATTGGTATACATGTCTAGCCAAGTCGTTACTATTGGTATACATGTCTGGCCCAGAAATTGCAGATTTTTTCATGATTTTTTCAAACGTGTTCTTCTATGTGATCTGTGTTTGTATTATCAAATTGCATCCTGTGTCTACATAGATAAAGTCTACTTTCTTATTAATAGCTAGTTCTGACCTCGTATCACATTCATATTGCTTTGTGCCATGATGAGTAGGGTTTATGAATACAGATGCATGCGCATTGCTGGATTTATATAGAAGGGATCATTTGAAATCTAGATCAGGATAACTAAAACTTACAATTATAAAGAAAAGGTTTACATGATAATCTCATGCAACAAAATGTACTTTTGTATTCGCTTGAATAAATCAATGTATAAGAATACAATGCTAATTGATTATTAAGAAGGAAAAACATATTTTTAAAATAAAATATTTCTGTCCAGAGCCTATTAGCTTTTGACACAACCAATGTACTGTCTGTACTGCATGCTGGCCAGTTTCAGGTGTAGAACTGTATACAATGATATGTGTATACATATTATAATTACCTACCTACATGTATATATACATACATACATACATACATACATACATACATACATACATACATACATACATACATACATACATACATACATACATACATACATACATACATACATACATACATACATACATACATACATAGGGAGAAATGTTCATCGATACAAATGTATTCAAATAATTCTGCCCCCGGTCGTGAAATCGGATAGTTCATAATTGTAATTTGATTAAATCCTTTCGTTTGTTCCCGCAAAAATCTGTTTTAATGCCTTCTACGAGGGGTATTTCAAAAGTTCTGAATATTTTGGTATAGCTTTTTCGTTTCTTTGAAGCTGTCAATAAATTTCATATCAATCAATAGACAAAATAACATTCTATAAAATGATCTGCAGCTGCACGTGTAGTACGCCGGACACCTGCAGATATATGCATGTGACATAACAATTAAATGACTGACGTAAAAATGTCGGAGAAGGAGAACAATTGTACTACTGAGCCAAGAGCATACGGTAAAATACTGGCACTTTTAGGGTACACTCCGAATGATATCAAGCCCGACTTGAATAAAGTTTACGGATGTAATTCTCTGTCGTATCCTAAAATGTGTGAGGTGGTTTCATCGTTTTAAAGAAGGTCGCGAATCCATGGAAGCTGACCCACGTTCTGGAACTGTTCTATGCGACTGGTGAGCTGGAAGTGGCTGCTTTAAAGAGGGCAATTGATGAAGATGCTCGATACACAGTGGAAGATATTTCTATTATCACGAATATTAATTCGTCAGCTGTGTTTAATATATTGAAGAATCATTTGAAGCTCATAAAGACTTATGTAAGATAGGTCGTGCATTTGTTGACGACTGATAAAAAAAAAAAAAAAAAAAAAAAAAAAACAGACTCGGGTTGAAATCGTCAAACAGCTACTTGCCAAATAGAAAAAGAGTGACCAGATACGTTTGAATGAGATTATCACAGGTAATTAAACAAATTTACTTTTCTGAACCCGACACAAGAGAAAATAATAAAGTTTGGATTGGAGAAAAACGAGCAGAGACCATAAATCGCTAGACGCAGTCAGACTGTCAAGAGAGTTTCATACGTTTTATTTTTCGATGTAAAAGGTCCGGTTGTCCAGGTACCTTTGCCTGACTCCAGATACTGTACCTGGAACTTTTTATGCGTCCAAAGTGTTTCCAAAAGTTGTGAAACACTACCGAACCACCCGTCTGAGCATCGGTACCAGAGGTATCCATCTGCTTCATGACAACGCACCGGCGCATAAATCCGCCGTCATGGCCGACCTCCTGAAGGAGCACATCATCCAAACTTTGCCACATCCTCTACACAGTCCTGATTTACGCCCAAGTGATTTTTTTGCTGAATTTCGTTATCAAAGATTCGCTGAGGGGCAGACGATTTGAAAGCCGCCATGCGGTTGGAAGTGTAGTTTTCCAGTGTATGAACAACATACCAAAAGGTGAATACCAAATGGCATTTAATAATTTGATAATCAGACTGACAAAATGTGCAGAGGTGCACTGAGAGTACTTTAAGGGGATGTACCGGCGTACTGTTCACTAATACAGAACTTTGTTGTACAGCGTACTAAAATTCAGAACTTTTTAAATATCCCTCGTAAATAGGGAATTCGGTAAATATTCATTTTGAAATCACTCTGTTTCATCAAGGAAAGAATTTACACATTTGTTGTCTTGTCTTGTGTGTGTTTATCTTTGCTTTTACATCGTTTTTAAACTGTAGAATATTCACCCTTCCACGTGTTTCCCTGTGTTTAGTTTTTATTAGAGAACGCTAGTCATCTTTATTAGATTTTAGATATCAGATACGGGTATTTATGGACTGTTTTTATTTCTTGAAGCAAAAGAGTACTTCCCTATTGGACTGTCTTTGTCAACTTCATACACGAAAGGTTGACTCTAATAGGAGAATGGTGTTCCGAGCACGCATAATGTAAAAGGAACAGTTTGTCCGACAATATTGGACTGTCCACGTGAAATAATTTAACAAAAAGGATGACTATGATTTACCCGGCACGCACGATGTCGATTGGATAATGTACCCGACAATTATGTATTTTTATCAGTCATGTTTCCCCTGTCCGCTTCCTGTGTATGCATAGCACAGGAAGTAGGGTGATCGATCGAATCGTGCAAAACAGCAGTTTTAAAAATAAAAAAACCCCTATACTTTCCTTAGAATAATGAATAATTCATCCTATCTGTTTCTTGGCCTTCTCAAATCAGACATGGATTTCATAGTGCAAGATCACATTCATCTAAAACAGTTTAGATTTGACTGGGGAAAAAAAAAAGGGGGGGGGGGCACTCAGGAACTGATTTGCGTACATTTTTATTTGTAATATTTGCAGTTACATTTAGGGGCGATACGCGAGCAAAACTTTTAAAGCATACTGAAGTTAGATTTATCAGTTGGATGAAAATCTTGAAGAGATCAAAGTCGTTAAGAGGATTGTATGATGTACTCTTGTGGCGCTCTACAGTTTCGTACTTTGCATGAGGTTAAATTTTTAAAGAAAAAGAATTTCACAGGCCTTCCTTGCTGATTATCCTGGCTATTTAAAAAAGATCTTGCATATCTTAGGTATTGTTAAAAGAACTTTTAATTCCCTTTATTCTGGTATATGATTGATGGGTGTAATTTGGGTTATAGAGTATACAGCTTGGCCTTACTTCAGATGTGCACTTATAAAAAAAAAACTGTTAGCTCCTCTTGGTCGTTTTCACTTCCTTGATTTCAAAAATAGATTGTAAAAAAAAGAAAAAGAAAGAGCTAATTAAATTGTTTACTTTTGATATATTTTGTCATTCATTCATTGCACTTTCAGAAGCAGGTAGTGCCTACTATGGAAAAAATCGTTTTCCCCATTTTAATAACTGCTAAATTTAGTGTACTTTGGGCTAGTTCAGGCAGATTTTGGAGCACATGGGAACAGCTATTTTGGTCCGCTGTGTGCTTCCATCATGTACAATTTCCACAAGTACAAAATGAAAAGAAATTTCAGCCACAGTACATGAAAGTAGCATAGAGGTATGCCAACATTTTCTCCATTGTGCATGTTGCAAATGTAAACGACTTTACCTTACACTTGTCACTCTGTCAGAAGTACGTAATATATCTGGAGAGCGCCACCTCTAGAGTCTCCATTTTGAGGAGATCAAAGTCGTTAAGAGGATTGTATGATGTACTCTGGTGTCCTCATCTTGAGGAGATATAAGTCGTTAAGAGGCTTTTATGATGTATTCTGGGATCTTCATCTTGAGGAGATCAAAGTCGTTAAGAGGATTGTATGATGTACTCTGGTGTCCTCATCTTGAGGAGATATAAGTCGTTAAGAGGATTTTATGATGTATTCTGGGATCTTCATCTTGAGGAGATCAAAGTCGTTAAGAGGATTGTATGATGTACTCTGGGGTCTTCTTATCATTACATATTTTAAAGCATCAAAATGAAGCGAAACAAAATGGTGACCCTTTTAGAGCCAGGGAAATAAGTAGTGGGTGTTGTTTTCTACTTACATTTTTAAATATGGCAGAAACAATCTTTGCAGTTAATACACATAATTGTTCTAGGAAGTATATCTCGAAGCTTATATACATGTAATCAAATATAAGTTTATATATTTTTTGTATTATTTTCTCTAGAATACTGATGTAACATTTGCTCACTTATGAATTTTTTTACTTCTTCTTTATTGCCATCCTTACAATAAGATAGAAACAAAACGTGAAATTGTATTCGCATGTTGTTTGTGCAGCAGCGTTTGGCCTTAAACGTTTTATCCCAAGTTGCTCTCTAATAATTTTAAGCGTTTTATTCCAAGTTACGGTATAATGTGAGCTAATAGGACTGCTTTAATTCGTTATATCTTAAAATAAGTTGTCATTGTAATTTTTATTATTATTATTATTATTATTATTATTATTATTATTATTATTATTATTATTATTATTATTATTATTATAAACTGTCCATTTCATAATTTATCATTTTTTTTTAATCGTTTTTTGGCAAGTAATTAGGGAGTTTGATCCCAATCATGCATGTGCTGTGGCTCCGCTGATATTGCTAAGGTGATCTTAGAGAGCTTCGTCCTGATCATTGCTGTGGTGTGTATTTTCTAAGTAAAATTACAGAGCTTCGTCTTGATTATAACTGTGGTATGACTCAGCTGATATCGCGAAGGTGACCACCTGAGAGTCGATACGAAAATGGGTAAACAACTTCCTAACGAGGGTGTGATGGAGATCATACCTTTCGAAGTCAATATTTATCAAAGTGAACCTTTCATAATATCTGCCTTCTATACGACGTATTGCATGATTAGGAATATCACCTTTGACTACATTTCCCTGGAATATTTCGCTGTAATTTGAGAGCCATGTCAGTTATTAGTGGCATGGCTATAACGCGCTTGCTTTTAACTAATTATTAACGGTATGGAGTGTGGAATAATCGCAGCATATTTTAGTGGGCATGCAGTTCGTGTGTATGTCTGAATGGATAGAGGTTAAATTGCAAAGAAGATAAAGTATTCAATTATATAAGTTTCTTGATAAAAAAAAAAGGCTTGCTCTTTTTCTGTTTCTGTCCAAAACTTAACTTTTTGTGACAAAAAATGTTTGGACACTTGCATATACTAGTATTAAGAGACCAATGTTTCTTTGCTTAGTGCACACGTGGAAAAACAAGCCCAGCTGACAAGTCTGTGGTTTTATATTGAGTACTGTCTGGACCATTTCATTGAACTATAGTAGATCGGACCACCCTCATTTCAAAGGTATCATTTTTACACCGTGGAAGAAGGCGATTCACGAATAAGATTTTGATGGATGGCTAGTTTATCGGGACCCGGGTTTACCTTCGCACTCTTGAACATGTCTTCCACTGAGTAAACTTACGAATGAAATGATAACAATAAGCTGTCCATTGCCAGGAAATTAAAGCTATTTTGACGAAAATGGATTGTTTGTATATTAGGAAATGTTCCAGTTGGTAAAGCGTCGAACATACTATCCTAATCAACCTTTGAATTCCAAGAAAACCTTATCGACATATTGTAGGCTTTCTCTGTATATTCTTCAAACATTTTGAGGAATCTAAGCACACATGAAATTGTGTGCTCTCTGAGCGACAATGTAGGACAAAAGAGACAAAGAGACTGAAACTGTAATGGCCGAAAGAATTTACAGAATTTACAGAAATAAACTTAATCCGTTTCATGGTCCAGGAATTTTTTTTTTTCTCCAAGCACTCGTCTCTGGGAGTGAGTTGCAACAGTTACTAGTCCCTGTCATCATTTTGCTCAACACAGTACACTTCTCCACTATACCACTTACGTTCTTACTAAAAGAAGTCACAGATACTAAAATGTATCAAACTCAAGATAATGTTATATTCGGATTGAAGACAGCGGGTTTAAAACCCTTTCAATAAAAGGATCCTTAGCTAAAAAAACAAACAAGGTCTGTAACTCGAGAAATTACAGTTTCACTGGTAGCTCTCAATTTCTTAATGGTATTCGCGTTAACAGTGACACTTTTCAGTAATATTGGTGTCTGTTTAATAAGGAGAAATTGCTCTTTTCAAAGAACTATCACACATCTTTATGTTTTAGTCCTGTGAGGAGTTAAGAGCCATAGAATGTCCGAATTTTGTGATTTTTGTTTGTTTGTTTGTTTGTTTTTTCGTCTGATCAGACAGTGTTACATTCATCTCTGTTTTCACTCCGAACATAATATAATATCTTCATGCTTTTTACATACTTTAGTATCAAGCTTGCATCGGGTACCCGTTTAAAAGAAAAAAAAACAAAGTCGGCTTCTTCCAGACTGACGAAAAGAAGGCAAAATAAGCAGAAGTAATGGACAATGACGTACGCTAGATGTTAAGCCATGATGAACTTATATGCTTGTTACGAGTATAAAAAAACAGATTCCTTATCAAGGTGCGAATCTGCATCTCTTTGACTCAGGGACGAGTAAGTAGTAAAGTTTACTCTGCACAGCCAATTTGTACCCGGCCACGATGAGTGGTTTTTGCCGAGTCCTGGCGTTTCTTCCATTCTTATATGATTTTTAACAGTCGAGTATTAAAATCATCCAAGATGTTCTTCATAATCCCCCAAAATATTGAATTTGGTCAAAATCCATTAGTATATGTTTGAGTTAACATGTTCACAACTTGAGTGTAGGACACACAAAAGTCATCATGACCTTAGACCTGAAAACATATTAGCAAGTTATTTAACTTCTCTCAGATGTATTCGAGATGTACATTCCCGATGAGGTTAGCTAGAATCCTTTGTTAAAATTATTATATTCACAAATCATTGTAGTTTACAAACTCAATAACCCATTAGGAATTTATCCCTAGGTCACTGGAGGCTATATCGTACTCCCTAAAGGGTAATTTTGATAAACCCCCAAACCAGGTTTGATATAGATCCATTTATACTTTACTGCATTAAAAACGATAATATTCAAAACCCAAGCATTGGCCATTGACCACGAAACCTATCAAACATGGCTGATATATCTTGTTAAAATGCAATTAATAGAATGTTAAAGATAGTGTTGTATTTGTACATGTATTCACAAGCTAAGTAAATCTAAAACACTACCTTTGACCTTTATACTAAGGTCATGGAGGGATGGTTGTCCTCCAAGGCATTGCGGACATGTAGAAAAATATCAATTTTGATCAAAATCCATTCTGTTTCTTCAATTAACATTGTTTCACGAGCCATCCACAGATACAAATCAGAGTATTGATTACTGACCTTGAATCCAAGGTCACATTAGGTTGCTTATCAAACTTATTTGAGACGTGGCGGAGATGCACTCCCATACCAAGTTTGGTCCCGATCCTCTTATACCTTTTTTTCAATGTATTGTGTTCACCAACTTATTATAGTACACAAATCTTGAACCTAAGGTCGTAGAGACCTGATATTAATTTTTGAGATACTGCCAAGATAAACAATCGAGCCAAGTCTGAGTGGAATCTATCCTTATGACTTCAAGCTAACGTGTTCACAAGCCATCAGACTCAAAGACCTAATTTATGTCCTTGATACAGAACTGAAGATCACACAATGCTTATTATCAAATTCATCCTGGATGCGACTGATATGTACTCATATTCATAGATTTGTCAATATCTATTTTTTGCTCAGGTTATTGTGTACATGCTACTTGTAGTGCAAAGATCTCATTTGTGTATATTTGGCCTATGATCTGATTATCAAACTCATCTAAGCTATATCTTCAGATGTAGCGGGGATAAACTATCAAGCCAAGTTTGACCAAAATCCGTCGATATTTACTGCATTCAGAAGTTATCTGTAGTTCAAAAATCTAATGTGTGTGGCTAAATATGGCCTTGAAACCGAGATAATGGGGACTTGTTCAACAAATTTGTTTGAGATGTAGCCGAGATTAATAATAAAAGCATTGGGTGTGCTCATACACCATGTTTGGTCAAGTTCAAAACTGGTATTTGTAAAGGTATTCTGTTTTGAGGCTATCTGTAATGCAATATATTTTTTGTAACCTTGAACCTTCAACCCAAGGTCATGGAGAGGTGGTTAAATACATTTAAGATTTTGTAGAGATATGCCTACACACATAGAGCAAACTCCATCAGTATTGTTGGAGTTATTGTATTCAAAAGTACAGTCTGAAAATCTACGAGTCAAGATCTTTTATACTGAACTCAAGGTCATGCAACGCTGATTATCAAACTCATCCCAGATGCGACTAAGACACATCCATATATCAAGTTTGCTTATACATTCCATTGTTTTTCGCTAGAATTATTCTATTCAGTATTTGTAGAGAAAAAAAAAATTCAATTTTTGACTATTGAACTTGAGTTCATGGTCATTTGTGGGCATGTTATCAAACTCTTGCAAGATACTGTCAAGATGTATTCACATACCAAATCTGTTGAAACTCTATTAATATTTCTTTGAGTTAGTGTGTACACAAGCTATCATAGTTTAACAAGAGTACCTCAAATGGCATATGTTACACCCATCCTGTGACGTTTTTCATAGGAATGAATGTGACCTTTGAGCTACAGACTTGATTATTGTATATGGACATGGGTAAAGTTTCATTAAAATATATGAAGGGGTTAAAAGTGACAACCTGGATAAGGAAACAGGTCTCTGACTTACACGATTTCTTGTTGTGACCTTGACTTTGAGGCAAGGGATATGACTGGTAATCCGTGATAAACTGTTAAGTCAAGATATATTAAAGGCTAAAGTTTCCCAAAAATACCTTCATTGGTTTTAAAGTTAAACCTGTACATTGACAGAGGTTCCTGATTTATATTTTCCATTGCTGTGACCTTGACCGTGAGGCAGGGGGAGTGGCTAAGATATGTGACACTCTCTAGTCATGATATACAACTGGTTGAAGTTTCATTAAAATATTTAAAGTGGTTATACTCCAGACACGGATACCAAGAGTTACAATTTCCCTTGCCATGACCCTGACATTGGTGTAGGATGCAAGGTCATTTTATGCAACACACCGTCTATACGTGATCAATAATGGAATAAAGTTTAATTTAAATATCATCAGTGGTTTTGAAGTTATTCCCCAGAGAAGAATATAAGTCACAGAATCACAGTTCCCTTGCTGTGACCTTGACCTTGTCCTTCCGGATAAGGATATATGTCAGAGAATTACATTATCTCTTGCCATGACCTTGATCTTAAGGCAGAGGGCATGGCTATAGTATGCAACACACCATCTAGTCATTATATATAATTGGGCAAAGTTTCATGAAAATTTCTCCAACCACTACAGGGTTATTTGGCAGACAAGTACATGTTAACAGACAGACGATGCAATAACATAAGATGTCAAACTTAGACGGGTACATAAAAACTTGTCATGGTCTTTTACATTCAAACCAAGAGCACTTAATGCTGATGATCTTACTCATCCAATATGTCAATTATATACATCTATCTACAAAGTTTGGTAAGGTTCCATTTGCATTTGTGCTAGTTATTGTGTTCACAAGTTAACTGTATTGCAAACAAATCATTTTATTTTACCTTGACCTTCAGCCCAAGATCATGGGGGGAGGGAGGGTTGGGGGTTGGTTATCAAACCTGTCCAAGATATTGTTGAGATATACTCACAAACGAAGTTTAATCAAAATCCATTTGTATTTCTTTCAGTTATCATGTACATATGAACTTAAGTCATGATCTTTTGACTTTGAGACCAATGTCTCACAATGCTGATTACAGAACTCCTCTCAGAAGTCAGTACTGAGATGAACACAAAGTTCCACTATCATTATTTAAAGTTAATGTGTTCACAAGCTAGCTGTATTACAAAAATAATTTTTTGACTTTTGATCTTGATCACAAGGTCATAGAGGGCTAGTTATCAAACTCATCCAAGACACTGAGATATACCCACATAACAAATTTATCCAAAAAATTTATTATCTCTTCAAGTTTTCATGTTTACAAGCATGTGCTGATGGATAGACAATGAATACAAGGTCACTGCCAGAAGTCCATTACTTTGAGGAAGTGCGCCACTCCCTCTATTGCTGTGGCACTGTACTTCTTTATCTTTCAAATAGTGTTTTATGTGATGCATCGACCCCTCTACTAGGTGCCTGAGCAGAGAAAGAAGTTGTACTAAAATTAGATCTTGTCTGTGTGTGGTGCATGCTAGGGAAACTTTTTACTTTCCATAATTGAAAAGCTCTGGTTCTATTTTCCGCGATACACTTAATAACACAGGAAAGCAAGTGGTGAGGATCAGCTTTTAACTATAACAGCCCAGTTTGGTAAACTTTACTTACTGCCTAAAGTGCTATGAGTGTCAGTGTATGGAGGTGGACTCTAGAAATGGACTTCTACCATCACACGAGTCCAACAGTTGATCTAAAAACGTGCAGTAAACATACGATTTTGGTTTGAATAATCTCCATTCTTATATCGCAAGTCCTTCGTAATGAACAAGCAGTGACATCTCAAACATTCAAAGATGGAGCCGTTATATGAACCATATCGACTTGTAGATCTTAATAAGCATATCAGTAGTTTTAAACATTTCAAATTGAAACAAGATAAGAGCTGTCGGAGGACAGAGCAGCTCGACTATTCAAATAGACTCGTAATATGGACACTTAACACAAGGACTCTCTCTCCAAACCAATCCTCTGAGGGCTTTATACACATCAAATAGACTCGTAATATGGACACTTAACACAAGGACTCTCTCTCCAAACCAATCCTATGAGGGCTTTATACACATCAAATAGACTCGTAATATGGACACTTAACACAAGGACTCTCTCTCCAAACCAATCCTATGAGGGCTTTATACACATCAAATAGACTCGTAATATGGACACTTAACACAAGGACTCTCTCTCCAAACCAATCCTATGAGGGCTTTATACACATCAAATAGACTCGTAATATGGACACTTAACACAAGGACTCTCTCTCCAAACCAATCCTATGAGGGCTTTATACACATCAAATAGACTCGTAATATGGACACTTAACACAAGGACTCTCTCTCCAAACCAATCCTATGAGGGCTTTATACACATCAAATAGTCTCGTAATATGGACACTTAACACAAGGACTCTCTCTCCAAACCAATCCTCTGAGGGCTTTATACACATCAAATAGACTCGTAATATGGACACTTAACACAAGGACTCTCTCTCCAAACCAATCCTCTGAGGGCTTTATACACATCAAATAGACTCGTAATATGGACACTTAACACAAGGACTCTCTCTCCAAACCAATCCTCTGAGGGCTTTATACACAATCTGCAAAATGTTCTTCCAGAATATAACCAAATGAACTTCTGTGTTGCTTTTAGAACATCTGTTTTTCAAAGTCGAGGGAAAAAGTAGGTCATGGTGACTTATTCAAGGAAGGATAGTGTGGTACATCTCATGATTCTTCCACATTTATGTTTTGATGATAGTTCTTAGACTATCTCCAGAGAGGTGTTTATAAATATGTTTATGTTTTAGCACTGGCAAATCTCAGATTGCAGGTATCTCATATAAATCCAATTCACAAAGACTGGCTTTTCTTTGGGGCATTTTTTTTATTAGGTCTCAACACAACTTAAAAAAAGAGAAAGAAATGTGGGCTACACACAACTTAATGGACAAGGGCATTTGTAGCAAGAGATTTTTGCATATGAATGTTTTACCCGTTATGAATGGAACAGTCCCATAGGCTTGTTTAAAAATTGTTTTACCCGTTATGAATGGAACAGTCCCATAGGCTTGTCTATACATTGTTTTACCCATTATGAAGGGAACAGTCCCATCGGCATGTTTATATATTGTTTTACCTGTTATGAATGGAAGTCCTATAGTCATGTCTATACATCGTTTTACTTATTATGAATGGAACAGTCCTATAGGCTAGCCTATACATTGTTTTGCCCATTCCGTTTTGAGCGGAAGTCCTATAGGCATGTCTATACATTGTTGGAGAGCTATACTTAAAGTAACTTCAAACAAACAACATTTTCGGAGAAGTTTATCCTGTGTGATAAACAGGCCACAATGACCAAACCAACAGATGGTGGAAACGGCATTGTTCAGACTTTTTGATTGTGAAAATTTATATATATATATATATATATACATATATATATATATATATATATATATATATATATATATATATATATATATATATATATATATATATATTCAACAATAGTAACTCTGACTGGCACATTATATGCCCGCCCTGTGGTTAATAGTCCTCTATGTTGGTACGATCATGGCATGGTTGACTCTGGTGTTGATTGACCAACGGGTCTCAATGACCTTGACCTTTGGTCAATGTATGTGGTCTTGAACTAAAACTGCTGTGCAAACGCCATTATTTTCTTATCAGTATTACAATGACAATGACTTCTGACCTGTAGATTCCAGAATCTATTCAATAAATTTGTTTATTAGCCCAAGTGCAAGCCATTCGCAAGTTTTGTCAAGGAACTTACTCTAGAACAAAGGTTATTCAGCAAAACCGATTTATCCTTGATCCACAATGACTGAGGCCTATGACCTTTTGACCTCAAAATCAATAAGCATCGTGCATACATTAAATGCAAGCAAGAATTAATCTTATTGTGTGGGAAACATTTTTCTTCTTTCAGTCAGTGACCTTGACCTTTTGACTCCAAAATCGATAGACTTCTTGCTAACCCAACTGCAAGCTATCCACAAAGTTTGGTTCATGGCAGGCATATAAAAATAAAAACAGTGATCTGATTATGGTATGGTGGCCTAGATTTACTCTGGAAGCTTTCATTAATACAGTTTATAGACCACAGGATAGAGCCACTATGATATAGTCTTAAATTGAAACTTGTCCAAAAATAAGATGATTTCAGCCACATAGGCAGAAACTTTAATACAAACTCTAAATTCGTTGATGCCACCACTGCTGCCAAACACTAATGTAAAAGTGATTACTGTATCTCACGTGCTTATGCAGGAGAGACAAAATGAAGGAGATATATACATAAACAACTTGTCCCAAACCTTAAACCATGGTGGAATGTAGATGCCACGTTTATAATGAAAATGCCAAGGTGACTGGATAAGCTCTCCTTATTCTTCGTATATGGAGGGGTGGGGGTGGGGTAAACTAATTTTAATTATGCAATACTTACCCGTCGCTATTGCGTAGCTTTACTTTTTCGTGCCGAAAAACCACCGTCCGTTTGATGTGAATATATCCTCCCAAAGAGTGGAGAATTGTCAGTATGAAACAATCAACTCAGGCACCTCGCATGGTCTTGCGCAAAACGGTCATCTTTTTCATAGACGACGATTACTCCAAGACATCAGAGCGGGGTGGGAGGAGGGCATTTGGCAATAGTGACGGGTAAGTATTGCATAATTAAAATTAGTTTCACCCCCCCCCCCCAACATTGTAACAGCAGCAAAAACTTACCCGTCACTATTGCGAATCTGAATTTATCAGTTAGGTGGGTAGGTTGATGTCGTTAAACTGATCAAAAACAGAGAACAATGGAATGTACTCACCTCTGATGGTGAGGTCCATGTTATAGAATGTTGGTGTATCTCTGGACCACAGGTTGTGCCGCAACGATGGGTCCCAGAGAAAAAATACCTGCGCTTTGCTGTGCTAACGAGCGGAGGTAAAAGGAGAAGGTAGAATGGGAACGCCAAAATGCTGCCTTCATGACGTCCTCCAAGAAGGAGTGATTAACGTAGGCCCATGAGACAGCAACAGTTCGAATGTCATGGGCTTTTAGTTTCATAAAGGAAAGGACTCGATCGGTAAGGGACTGATACATTCATTTTATCGTGGTGACAATCCGCCGTGAGATAGTGGCAGCCGAAATGTAAACGGAGCTCTTAAGAGGAAGGAAAAGATGTTTCCTACCCGTTCTTTTTCCTTTGGGGGCATTAAGATAGAAACGGACGGCCATCACTGGGCATAAGAATCTACCTTGATCATCCCCATCATGATTCGACTGAGATTGGCGATCTGTATAGGTAGTAGAACTACCGAAAGTACTTGATTTTTTAGCTAAAAATCCCGGTTGACAAAGGAGAGAAACGGAGTCGTAATTCCCTTTAAACCGGAGACAGCCAGTGTCGATAGACAAGGCATGATCTCGCTTCGTCTTCTCGCAGACGTTAGGTCGAGTCTTGAGTGCGATGTTCTGAAAGGAAGCCTCACTCAACAGTTCATAGGGGTTTTGGGTTAAAGACCATAAAGCACAAGAAAGATTCCAACTTGGCATACGACAGCGGGAGACAAGTCTCTGCAGCTCATAATACTTAATAAGATCGGCAAGGTGCGAATCCGAACCGATTGCCGCGTCCTGGGAGAATTTAAGTGTGTTGAAAATGGCAGCTCTATAGCCCTTGCTAGTGGATACTGAACATCTTTTCTTCTCAAAAAGGAACAAAAAGAAATCAACAACGGAAGTTACTGACGGACAGCTAGGATCAACGTGTTTCCTACTGCACCAATCAGAGAAGATTCTCAATTTGGCCTGGTCTGAATGATGCAACTGGCAACTCGGCCCGAAAACTTGTTCTGGCAGAAAAATCACTTTAGATGAGCCAAGCGAGAAAGTGGAGAATGTGTGGGCTGTTGTGGAGGAGGGATCCCCGGTGTTACGACACAAGATCTCTCCTGTAAGATAGAGACCTGGGTCGGTCGATCAACAGGTCAAGAAGATTGTTGAACCAAGATCACTGGGGCCACTTTGGGGCGATGAGAATGGTCTGTGCAGTGAAAGTTTTGACTTTTTGCATAACTTGAGGTAGCAGTCTGAATGGTGCGAAGGCGTATGCGAATAGCCAATCCCACTGGAGGCTAAAGGCGTCCACTGCCCATGCTCTCTGGTCCAGGACTCGAGAAACGTAAAAGGGAAGTCTGTTGTTGAGCCTGGTCGCAAACAGGCCCACCAGGTGTCTTCCCCCCGTGTGAAAAGGGACTCTGTTACGGAACGGTGAAGAGACCATTCTGTGAGGACGGCTCTTCCTGTCGTGGACAGGCTGTCCGCCAATACGTTCTTCTTCCCAGAATGTGGCGAACTCGAAGGGTGGTGTTCTGCGAGGTGGCCCAGCAGAGGAAATTCCAGACCTCCACGCAAAGAGAAGGGGCATGTGTGTCTCCCTGACGTCAGGGATACGCTTCGACGGACGTATTGTCTGAGGAGACCATAACACATCGACCCCTTACTTTGCGATGCACCCTTGCAACGCTGGAGATACTGCTTTCATATCTAGTTTGTCGATGTCGAGGGACGATTCAGCCGGATTCCAAAGACCCTGGAGAATTACGCCTTCCGGATCTAAATGAGCGCCCCAAACGGAATCTGACGCGTAGGCGAACAGACAGGAGTGGGGGTCGGGTGCATGCATGGGAACCCCAGTCAGGAATCTGTCCCCGATTCATCCACCAGTACAAACGGTGATGAAAAACTGGTCCTAGGGGGATCGGGGCTGAGAAAGCATCTCTGTGGATTCCACCTTGCGAGTAGGAAGAACTGTAGAGGGCGCATATGGAGATGTTCGAAGGGAACCAAGTCCGCAGCGCCATTCAAGGTTCCCAATATGGATAGGTAAAGGCGAGCAGAAAACGACGTTTTTGCTCGTAGTGCCTCTAGGAGTGCCAGGATTCGATCTATCCGATCCAGTGCAACCCGGAATAAGTTCTGGTTCGTGAGGAAGTTGATTCCTACGTAAACGAAGTACTGATATGGAATGAGTTTCGACTTCTCGAGGTTGGGTAAAAGACCCAACCAAGTTACCGCGGACTAACAACGGAACAGATCCTGATGAAGGGACTGAACCTGAGTATTGTGGATCAGCCAGTCGTCGCAACACTGGAGAATCGGTGTTCCCAGTAATCGGAGGTAGACCGCTACCACTCTCATAACTCGGGTCAAGACCCTAGGTGAGGAAGAAATTCCAAACGGCAGAACTCGGAATTGAAAAATTTCCTGGTCCAAGCAAAACCACGGGCATTTGCGGTGTGGAGAAAATATCGGGATTTGCAAATAGGCATCTTAAAGATCGATGGAGAACGCCCAATCTGACGGACGACGTGCATTCCAGATTGAAGAGGTGGTCTCCATCTTGAAAGGTTCCTCCAGACGAAACCGGTTTAAAGGGGAGAGATCGATTATGATGCGAAACTTTCCGCCTTTTTTGGTAATCTGGAAGATTCGAGAATAGAATGCAGTAGACTGATCATTCAGGACCCTCTCGACTGCCCCTTTCTGCAAAAGGGTATGAACCTCCTCCATCAATTTCACTAGATTGTACTGGTGAAAGAACATGGGGGTCCTTGATAGAGGGGATTGTTCCCGAAACTGGAGTCGGTAATCCTTGCTCACAATGGAAAGGACACTCCCATCGTCCGTGATGCTTGACCAAGCCTACGGGGATGTTTGGGAGAGGGATGTACAGCAGGAGGAGGCTTGAGTACCTAGGGCTGTGTCCCCCCTTCCTTCGGTAGGAAAGGAATGAGGTTTAGAGAACTTCCTCCTTGGGGCTCCTCGGCGACTTGTGCGCCGAAAACTTAACGTCACGGCGGATGTGCAGATAATGCTATTGCGACAGAAAGCGCATGCTGGGACGTCTTGCACTCATTGAGGCGTCTCAGCATAATAAACGAATTAGCTGAGAAGAGGTCAGCATGAGAAGCTATGGTGACTAGTAGCTGGGCTCTCAGTTCCATGACTTCAATTGTCTTGATGGGGCGTGCACAGGCTCCAGTTGAAATATCCACTTTGGCCGAACAAGCGGTCAACTGGGGATGTTTAGTAGGCCACTTCGGGAAATGTACCAATCAACTGGCAGTAAAGACCTGGGGTCTCAACGTCTTGAGAGGGACGGAAAACCCTCGACGTTGCCAAGCGACGTTTTGGCTTGCAGAAAACATGTGAGATTTCCTCAATCATGGAGGAATGAGGAAGATACACGATGTCTGGTTGAGACTGTGCCAGATATCTTTCCAAGAATGGAAAGGATCTTCTTGGACTGTGCGCCAAAATGGTTTCGGACACAAGTCCGAGGGTAAGAGGCGGTAAACTTCGTTTAACGCCTTATCAAAGGACGAGACCTCCTCCTCATCCAACTGAGAGGAAGGAGTGGGCCTGATAGGAGGCGACAGTGGCGCTGCTTCTACATCGAACTCATTGGAGTCGATGAGAATATAGAGGGCATCAATATCATAGTCTAGCATACTCCGAACCGGAGAGTAGATGGGCATCACTAAGTCCCACAGTTTTGGAGGGGGTATAGGAGCACTCTGTGCCTTGGCCCGTGGTTCAGCATAGTGAGTAGGGGCTGTTGTGCTAAGAGTTGCAGAGGGGAGACGAGACGGCCTGTCTACCGTTGATGATACGACGCCTCTAAACTTCCGGGTTGATGCCACTTGCTGAGGAGGTGATGTTGGGACACGAGTCACAGTATCACCTCTACTGTGGGGGCAGGGTCCAGTAGACCACAAGGGGCCTAACAAGCTGGCCCCATAAGATCATAGAACCCGGGAGTGTTCTTCAGACCTGAAGAGCTAAGCCTCTTGCACAGCCCTGGGGAGTCTGCAAGAGAAAAACCGGAGCATTCCGAAGATGAGGGGGGAGGAAAGTTTCCTCCACCTCGATAGGTGCAGCTGGAATCAGCTAGATTCCAGATTTCAGAAGGCCATAATTTGCAAAGTGCACAGCGATTTTTTCGTGTGCACTTGGAGCACTTGATGCAGTCTGGGCGAGTGTCCCAAGGGCGCTTCTTGTGGCCACACTGCCCCACAGACTGTCCCGACATTATTCTGAAAAATGAAATATTGACAATATATTTAATGTCACGCATAAACTCACCTGGTTGTATGCAGTGCTTACTAAATAAGCACAAGGTAAACAACTGAATGACCCATTAGATTTTACCGGTCTTTTCCTTTAGTAACGCAAGAGGTTTCTCACTGTTGAACCTTTTTAATGAGGAAAAATGCTGACACACATGCAATAACATTGTGAAGCGAGAGCGAGGACGTGTTGAAGGGAAATAAACAACATTTTCACTGACTTTATTGGTGGTTATGTCATTCTATTTTTTAGATAGAGAGGAATACACTGTCCTCTATGTTAGGTAGGGCCTGCTGTTATTCCTTTAACACAAGGAATTACCCGTACCTTAGTTGTGTATTGAAAAGTTGGAGAATGTACCCAAACCCCTAAAGGGTGGGATACACGAGGTAACCTAGTAGGTCCTTTCAAGAACTGAATTCTAGATAGGGAAAAGGTTACCAGCATAGAAATTAAATTACGGAACAAATAGTGTAACACCGAGGTTCAAATTCACTGTAGAAGAGACCACTAATGTGGTAGACACTTGCTACAAGCACAAATTCTCTGGTAACGATCTTTGTAGAACGTCCATACAGCATGGCATCCTTGAAAAAGATGACCATTCTGCACATGACCATGCGAGGTGCAACAGTGGATTGTGACACACTGACAATTCTGCATTCTGTAGGAGGATTATACACATCAGACGGACGGTGGTTTTTCAGCATGAAAAAGTAAAGCTACGCAATAGCGATGGGCAAGTTATTGCTGCTATTAAAAGTCATGTTACAAAGGGGTCAGTTATACTACAACTCGCAATCGTACTCACCTCTTATACAACATCAAGGTGGTGTACTTTTGGCAGAAACTCAAAAAACTATCCATATAGAAATTATCTCCATTGTTTTCAGAATTCAACTTTGATATTTACCACGACCACTTTTATGTTCTGGCATTTTTCCATCTTCATTCCAGTGGATTTCTTATGCTCTAAGTGGATCAATGATTTCAAGGGAAAAAATCTTCGGCTGGTCATAGATTCTTCTCAGATGTTATGCAATAAAATAGTCGTGTGCACAACTTTGATGTCTGCATCAGCAAATTTGGGATCAGTGGAAATAAATTAAAATACTTGTTTAAAATCATCTTTTTATGGTTTTGTTAAATTGTTGAATGACTCCAGAATGTAGAATACATAATTACTGAATTTAAACAGCTACCTATAGTAAAATAAACTAATCGAAAACTAAAGATATATCATACTATTAGTGGTTTGTGTGCCAGACTAGCAACCAAAAGCAGGTTTTAATTCTACCATTGGATCAGCCTTGGATCAGCTACCATGGTGTGTCATTGGGCAAGGCAATTAACTCTAATTGTCTCAGCACAAAATAACCTGTCTTGCTGTGCTGTAAAACACCAAACCAAACCAATCACTAGTGACCAAATATGGGAATTATGTGGTCAGTGTGAAATATGTAAAGGACATGGTGGTTAATAAAGGGTGTGTGAAAAAGAATTAAGCATTTGCTCGTGTCTCAATATTTTGTGCTAAAGTATTTACCATATTTTTGTTATGTATAATGCACTTTTTATACCCATTTTCCTTATTTTCAAAAAGGCATGCATTTTACAGTAATAAATTTTGTTTACAAAATTCAAGGTTTAACTGACGAGTGGATCATGACACTAAAACTGACCACTACACATCACATTCACTCCATGTATAATATTACATCCATTGCATTGTAACTACATCGTTTACTAGTTTATGCAAATAAACTATATTTATTTCACATTATTGTGTAGTTTGTTTTCTGTGACTTGACTGGAAATACACATAAAAGACCGGTAACTTGTTTATCTACTCTGTTATGATTACTTTCAACCACAAAATACCGCACTGCAGGGAAACAGATCTGATTACTGTACCCACAAATGTTCAATATTCAATGACTGAACTGAAATATAAGTTTTAAAGTTCAAGCAGTGTTAATGTTCACATCTTTGGCACTTCAGGTGACAGCTTTTGCTTGACTACGGATTGACTTTTACACTAACATTTATACATATAGTGAATGTATCAAATTTGCAATTTATTTACTTTTGTAAAATAAACTTGGTTTTTGTTTTATTTCTCATCTTTAATTCACAGTGTTTTATATTTTTTTTTTTACTATAAAGTGATCAGTGTTTCATTGACTCGGCATAGAGTTTTCAAGGTAATCAGCACTGGCTTAGGCTTTGATGTGCTAAACATAATTACAATGCATTATCAAGGCAAATTTTCAAATTATTTACTTCTCTTTGGAAAATAAACTTTGTCTTTGTATTATTTCCCATCTTAAATCACAGTATTTGATACTTCTTTGTTACTATACAGTTATCTTCCTATACAGTTATCAATACTTCACTGACTCTTGCTGATTTCAAAGGTAATCTGTGGCAGCTAAAGCCTTGATGTGCCAAACATAATTACTGACAGAAAAGCATAGAGAAACAGTCAAGCTATGCATTGTAACTCAAACGTTGTGTAACAAATGATGACCAGTGCACTATCCAAAAAGGTGGACTGTTTTACGACAAAAAATGGAGTGAATTATGAAGATTTTGAAATGTAGGATATTGCATGCAAACAATATCGCAGAACGAAGTTTTTCACCTCATTCTGGGTCAAAAATACCACTATGCATTAAAAAAAAATATAGTATTGCTATTAAAGTTCTCCATTTGTTCAAATAAAAAATTCAGTAAAAATTTCTGTACACCTAAGGTTTGTAACCGGATATACAAGGCTCCTGTCTGGCATATGTAAGGGATAAAGTACGGAATTTTGTCCAGAGCTTTTGTGTAAACTTATATTTTGAAACTTATTTTGTCTATCATACTAATACATCATTTGTTATCTTGAAGCTATGTTGCCCTATTTTCGTACGATATGCAATCTGCTGGGGCAAGTGAGCTCAATTGGTAGAGCACCAGACTCGTAATTCAAGGGTTGTTGGTTTGATACTCACCCATGCCAGCTTTGGGAAAGGCACTTAGCTCCCATTTCCTCATCATGATTTAGCCAATAATGATCAAAGTGCCATTAAAACCAATAAAATCACAAAACTGTTGGGGCGAATTGTGGGAGTTTGAAAGGATTTTACATGTCTTCATATCCATTCAAACAGATAAGGATTTTAACAAGTGACTGAATACTCTACAATTGTTAACCTCCTGCAGGCTCGGGGTTGTAAAATAGGCCTCATGCATAAGAGGGACATGTCCCATGATGATGTTTCAACCAACGTCTGAAACTTTCTTTTAAAAATATTTAACTTTGAATTTTAAGAATTATACTTTTTTGCCTTTATCTTTGTTCTGTATGATTTTTGTTGTGTGGATACCAAGACTTAAGACTAACAGCCAGGTTTGTGCTGATGTGCCATCAAATCCTATACATACATACATACATACATACGTACATACATACATGTTAACATTTGTATTAAATATTTTTCTGAAATCATATTTGCTTATTCTATATATCGGCTTCTACTTGTAAAAATTAGTGCACAGTGGCATCATGTACTGTCAATGTCGACATAAAGAAATCTTAAAAGCACAGAATTGAATGTATGGGAGTTTGTACATGAAAGCTTCTGATTAAACCATTAATATAAATTTACCTACAGTAGGATAAACTTCATTTTGATGCCATCTTTTAATAAAACACAGTACACCTGGTCTTAATTTAAAACAGATCCAGAATCAAGACTTTAACCATGATCGAAAATGTGTCATACTATCTTTAAAGATTAGTCTTGTGTAAGTTTGACCAATCAAATATTTCAAGTCTATCTTTAAACTTGATAAAAAAATGTATGCAAAAGAGGCTTTATATTACATTTCTTTGGATGACCAATTGTAGTTAAGCTGGTCATTCAACTCCATTTAGTTCAAATTTTCATCACAGATATTTAGAGTGGAAAATCTCAATTACATTTGAATCAAAATGTAAATTTGGCACTACAAAGCTAGGCAACATCATGACCAACTTTATCGTTTTTTGATGTGCCTAATTTGAACACAAGAAGGCCAGGGTCTGCGTGTCGAGTCAAAACCTTATAAAACTCTTGACAATGATGCCGCATCCACCGGAACAGTGACTGCTGTGTCTAGCTTCCCAATAATGTACACCTGACAAAAAAAACCCCCAATACAACAGTTCTGTGTATGCCATGTCTTACCTGTAAACCATGCTTTGATGATGTCGCTACATGGTGGTGCAGGCAAAAATACAATCATAACAATCTGAGGCACAAATTTCTCAAACCCAATAATACTATTCCAAAGTTTCACCAGACAACATTAACTTGTGCTTAAATTGAACAAGTTTCAAAACATCTTAACACAAAATGCTTATATTAACAATAACGATAACATTGCCACTGGTGGAAATGTGGTATCCCCATCTCCCTGTACACTTAACAGAAAGCAACTCGGATGACTTGCCTTTTCATTTTGAATCATATGAAAATGAAACAGAAATAGTTAACCAGCAAATCAAATGTAACCAGGGTGTCAAGTTGATACACAAGATAACTCAAGCTCTTACTACTATGACGTTTATTACACAAGTGATTTGAACACAAACTTGCAGAAACAATCTGTGTACAAAAAGTTAAAACAAATGCAAAATAATTACAATCAATACTGTGAAAAGTCTATTTGCATGTTTTTTAGGTCTATAAATGATACTACTGGTAGAGCAATATTTCCGGCTACAAGTTGTGGTGAAATGTAAATAACTACCTAAGTTTTAAAGAAATGAATTTTCATCTTTACAATTGCAACTTTTTTTTTTACTCTTAACAAGAAATGTTCAAGGCTGTACCCTAGTATTGATGACAATGAAAAAAGCACATACTTACCCCAAACACCATTTTTGAAAATTAAAAGCTGAAATTCCTTGTAAATATTTTATCAGCCAAAGAAAAGTTATCAATTTCTATCAATTTACAAGAGTAATGCAGTTTCATGTCAAGACATGTACAAAAAGGTGCATATTTGCAACAAATGCACTTTCTTCAAAGGACACTGTAGTTATCCATGTAGACCATGTATCCAACTGCAAACAGTATACATGATGAACCTCTAGATTAGTCTATGCTGTTTACTTGAAATCCTGATTTGAAAAACCAGCCTAGTCCCTGAACTGTTAGCACATCATACAACACCAGGTATGGTCCATACTATTTACAGTTGTGTTAGTGATATGCATGAGTAAATGGTATTCAATAGTCAGTGTTGATAGGCAGCAATAGGACTGTGTCTTACTACCAAGTTTGTAAATCAAGAAAGTCCTCCAAACTTAAAGATTCATTAAAATTACAAATAAAAGCTATTATCATATTCTCTAATTTTGTCCCATTGACTTAATACAGGCGAACAGTGACACATTTTTTCCCCACAGATGTCATCATCAAGCGGTGTGTCATCAATAGGGATGCGTGTTGAAACATTATGACATACAATTTTTTGGTTCATTAAGTCATCATATAATTCACCCAAATTTCCTCCCTAAAGTTTCAGTTCTGCAACAGACCCTGTGTGCTTGGTGATGACAAAATAACCTAAAATGCTTCTATGCTGTCAAGTTCAATTAACTGATGTAAGCTCGATAAATTCTGTTTGATGATGTAATAAACTCCAATGAGAAGTTAATGTAACAAAAATATTCTAAATTTTGTACTTACCTTGTATGACAGAAATAACTGTTCATATAAAAAAAAATGTATGCAATTCTAAAAATGTGGAAAAAATTTACCCAAAAAATCAAAACAAAACTCATCAGAATAAAAAAAATTAAATATACAATTTTAATTACTTAGCTACTTAACACATTTGTAAGTTTTTATGTGATTATTCATTCTAAACTACTTTCTCACCATTTTTAAAGGGAGACAACTCAGTTCAAAAACAGGAAAATGTCAATTCATACTATCATTTAGCTTTTTTGTCTTCCAAAACAAGTTTGAATTTCATAACAAACAAAACGATGTTGAAGTTTGAAAATTTAGCGAACTTTAGTATGAAGTATATGTTGAAGCTTCACCAAGGTTGTAGATTCCATTTCATAGAAAAATACACATTTCACATGCAGAAATAGTTGCCATGACCTTGACATGTTAACTAATCCACCCACCAGTAGCCAAGCAATGTATATTAAAGTAATGCTGTTGATGATAAAATGATAATAGTTTAGATATGTTGCATTCCAATGCAGACAGCTATAGGATTTCACAAGATGGAAAAAGAATGTACTAACACAGGAGGTGAACTATTGTCTATTTAAAACATGTTAAGAACACCGAGGTATGATTTTCACAATGAAATAAACATGATCCATCTTCCAAACTTGTACTGTCACTTCATAATCTTACCTTCATAAACACCATTAAGCTCTGATTGATTGTAAATGTACAGGAACACAACATACAAAGAGCTGTGCACTTACACTATACTTTAAAACAACATGGAGTTATAGTTACATAAGATTTAAAATTCTCAAGTTAACCATTTTGGAAAAATGACATAATCTGTACATATCGCATTTAATCACAGCTCATTTTTCCCTCTGCTCTTCACTGTAGGTTTCTCTAATCCCATGCATGCCTCTCTATCCCTCATATTCCTCCTCTTCTTGGTCTTCATCATCTTGAGCATATTGTGGATAGTTGGCTATTAGCTTAGATGTATCTAAACTCTGCTCATATGATGGGTCCGTTCGTTCCTGCTTAACTGGAGGAGCATATTCTTCCATGTCACCCATTTCCTCTGGAACAGGTGCTCCATTTTCATCCCGCTCTCGTTTGATTTCTCGGCTCCTGCTCCTCCTACGTTTACGGTCAACACGTTCTCGGGAGCGACTGCGCCTTCTGTCACGAGAACGACTTCGCCTACGGTTTCTAGTAGTTTCTTCATCTGAAAACAAAAATTAGCAATTTACAAAACTAGTTTCTTTACGTTAAGTTAGTTTCAAATATGTTACTGCTGCTTAGAATAATAACCTCAAGGGATAAATTCATCAATAATAATGTTTAATTTATTAGCTTTGGGATTAACCACTAATGGTGTTCCCTTTAAAAATGCTTGAAATCAATCAAATTATTAAGAATTCAGATGGCTTGCAGGTGTGGGACTAAAAGGATTAGTATCCTGCAAGAAAAAATCATGTTCCTTTCTTATTATCATAAGCAAATACCAACATCCCTAACCATCAGAGCAGTCCGGGTCGGCTAGTATGGTTTGTCTTTGGACAAGGTACTTCACTCCAACTGCCTTGGCACTAAATAACCTACTTATGTTGCTGTACCATAAAACACCAAGCACCCTCAACATTCATGTAATCCTAATTATAAATCTTTCAAATCTTTTCTGTTCTTTATCTCTCAACCAAAAATTAAAGAATTCTCAAAAATATTTTGAGAAAATATTTAGGCAATTACCTTTGATAAGCATTTCCCATTGAAATGATTCTGTACAGTTTTAACTGCTACACAGAAGCATTGTCAAACAAAATCAATGTAGGTAACCACTCTGACAAATAACTACATCTTATGATCAGAATGAGTTCTGTCCCTTTACATATCTTGATTGGCCTTCATCAGTAAAAAAAGCAAGAAAAGCTAAATATATTACCGTATATACTCATGTATAATCCGATACCAACTGCAAACTACATAGACCCAGATCTGCCATTGCAGATCTGGGTCTATGCAGTTTGTAAGGACTAATCAATAGAACAAACAACATAGACCCTGATCTGCCGGTGCATTATGTGATGGCAGATCACAGTCTATGTTGTTTGCATACGCGAGTATATACGGTAAGTGCCTTATCATCAGAAACACAATCTATTCTTAGTAACAGAGAGTAGAAAACATTCCATAGGCTTTGAGGGATGAAATCCATCCAAGCCAAAAAGTAACTTGATTGGCAACTGTTTTAAAATGCCAAAACTCGATTAGACCTGATTCTTTTAACAGAAAACACTGATGAAGTTAGTGGTTTTATAACCAAGATTAAACTAATTAAATTACTGATAAACAAACAAATTACATCTTAAACTGTAAATACAGGTTATGTATAAACACTAGAACTGAGGAATACCAGTTTTACCTTGGACAGCATTGTATATCGTATTAAATTTCTTGATTTTATAGCAAAGCTTTGAAGGTTATCTCATACTTGTGCGTGACAAAAGAAACAAGAGGTTCATGTATGCCTGATATTGTTCACCTGGGCAGCTGATGCATGTCACCTTGTGAATGCAAATTTCACAAATGTATTGAAAATCCAGAGAGGAAAGAAAAGTTTGGAGCACATGGTTGCTATATTGTCTATTATTATTTGGTGTCATTTATATTCTAACCTGGACCATATATATATATATATATATAAATAAAATCACTTTCTCTGTATAAGAAGGACAAGTCATTTATACAACCAGCATTCTCCCCTGGATCTCTTCCTGCCCCTGGAGACTAGACCCCAATTCCTAACTCAGAAACTATTCATAGCTCCACCCTTAAAGCACTTATACCAACATGGCATTATAAGAAGAGTTAATCTGTGCAGTTGGCATGAATTCCTGGGTCTGTCCTCACCCCTCTGGGGCCGTGCACCTAGAGTCATAACTTGGAAATTCAACGAGATCACTACCCAAGAGAGCTGTGGTGGCACAGTGGTCAAGGCATTAGATGCATGACCAGAAAGTTACAGGTTTGATTTCCACCATCTGATAGCCTGGATCCTCTTTACTACGAATGGATCTCACTCATATTCAAACATGCCTGAGATCTTCATGATACAAGTTTACAATGCAAGTCTGATCAAAATCTTTTCAGAAATATGGTCTCTAGAATGTTCACAAGCTCAGTCAATCAGATGCAAGACATTAACATGAAAGGATATTGTTCATACTCTAACTCATCTGAGGTCTTGATGGATATAAGCTTACATAAAAAAACTGATCAGAATTGAAGCCTCTAGTGTTCAGAAACATGATGATAGACAGGCGGAAGGAGTATGCACGACAGAAAAAAGTCCATACCATAAGCTCACTTGGCTTTTGCCCAGGTGAGCTTAAAATGCATCAATTGATGTTCAATTGGATGCTAACAGATTCCATATCAATAGACATGGTGATCTGTTTTTATCTATAATGATAATAAACATGTTCCTGACAAAGTGAGCTACCTGACTGTTGCATTTAAGACTCCAGTAGTGCAACACATGTTCGTATTTTTATTTACCTAGCATACCATCCTTTCTACCACGTTCCCGACTACGACTGCGTTCTCTTCGTTTTTCTCGACTTCTGCTTCTTGGTCTTCTCTCTCTGCTGCGGCTTCTGCGTCGTCTCTCTCGACTTGGAGATCTCTCTCTCCTCTCTTCCCTAATGTTGCCGTTGCCGCTAAAATCATCCCGTCCAGAAAATCGGGTGTTCTCATCTGGGCCACCTTTCCTTGTTCCTCCAAGACCTCCTCCTGTTATACAAGGACAGAAATTATTCCAAAGGTACTGCTTAAATACTGTATGGAACACAGTTAAAAAAATCTATTATGTAGTTTGTTTTGAAAAAACAAACGAATGTTACATATGTCCTATGCAATGGAGTGACATGTACAATCAAAAATGTCCTAAAGGTCACCTTTATATAGCAATCACCTGGCCACAATAGACATTCTAATTTCCCCACAGCAAATTTCCTATTTAAAACCCATGTATATAAATGGTAACCCGCCTTCCACAGCAAGCAGTCAGGAGTTTTCTAGGCAAATAATGGTTTCTCATGGTTTAAGCAGTCACTGGAGTGTATCAACAGTGACCGCTCATTGCATGCAAATAAAACTTTTGTTTGATGAGGAAGACAATGTTTAGATATCTGAATATCATGTGAACTGATGTGTAAATATTTCTTATCTCGCTTGTACTCACTGTATTTCAGTCTCACTGTGAGTGCAACTCAAAGGTGTCAATAGGGCAAATTCAAAAGCGAGGCAGTTTTAAAACAAGAGTCCCTTGATAACAAGATTTCAAATTAGCTGCTATTGTGGACAAACTGGATGTCAGATTGGAACCATTTTAATTCAGGACCAAGTAGACATCATTAGAAGTCTTTTGGTAAAAACCCCCATGTCAATATGGGCATTAATTCAGGAGGAGTAGTGACGACAAGATTTCAAGGCAGCCAAATAGACTACCCAACTAATTTTCCCACTATCCAGCAAACGAATTGCTTCAACCCTCTCAACTAAGGAAGGGACCAAATATTTAATTTTTGAGAAAGAGGTTGGAGGGCTGGGATTTTGTATTCAACCATTATATCTTTTTCTGTTTTATCAGAAGAGATATATATTTTTTTCAACTATAATGATGGATAATTTTTTTTTTGTTGTTGACAAATCAGAGCTAGAGTGCTTGGGGGTGGGGTGGGGTGGGGTGGGGGAAGCTATTTTGGGGCCAGGAATGTATTAATTTAACAAACTATGATCAGTGATTTATTTTGTACGAGTCTATGATGATTTAATTGATAGGATGGAGTAAAGTGAGTAGGATTCAGTAATTTTGCACAGAACATAACCTGGGAAAGAACCAACACAGATGTATTCTATGATTTTGTTGAATAGTGCACTCAACTAAATCTGTTGATAACATAATAATAATAATAATAATAATAATAATAATAATAATATTTGTTCATGTACCAAGTCTGATAGGTAAACCTGCATACATAGGTCACCTGTGTACAAGGGTCGGTTTTGATTTTTTCCATGGGTGACTGCCATTGAAACGTTTGACTATCTGTAACACTTGTAGTGTGATATCACACGATTGACATATCTCTGCTTTTAGTGTGGTATCACCCCTGTGGTGCAACTTTAAGTTTGCAAAATCAACACCGAGCTTCTAAAGTAATGATGACCTTTGACCTTCTGACATATGTAGAAGCAAGAATATCCTATGTCTAATCCACTTTTTGGCCCAGTGCATGAAATTAAATGTACACTGATCTTTGCCCAAGATGTTTCCTATTTTAAATAAGCTGATGTAAGATGACTAGATTATGGATGAATTTTTGTTGTTTCTTTCTTTATTTCTTTCTTTTAATAGCACTTTTAACAGATTATTGGCTATATCATGCTGAGGAAATGGGTGGGTGTCGAATCTGCGACCCTTAGATTACTAGTCCGATGCTCTACCATGGAAAGTGAAACATTTTTACTCTTATGTCTCAGCTTTTGTGACATCTGCCGCAGGGTTTACAAAAATGTACAGAATATCTATGTTTTTTGAGTAGATAGAAGAAAATATTTCACAAGTGAAGTGGAAACACTGCATTGTTGAAAGTGGCAAAGTCATGAGTGGCAGTACAAAATGTTTCCATTTCATAAGTGAAATATTTTCTTATGTCTACCCATAAAATGAAGATTTTCTTTTAATATATATTTTTGAAGGCAAAAACTGTCGACTGGCATAATAATTTAGGACATTGACTTTTTACAACTTTATCTCTACATGTATATACAATTCTTCAAATTTTGTATTTGTCAAATTAATGACTGTTTTCATTTGAAAATTAAACGATTTTTTAATTTCATTAACACATTTCTTGTGTGGATTGATACAGTGAACATTGTTGGGGTTGTGGTGCTGAAGAAACATCACAGCAATTGTATCTGACAGACTTCAGCGCTTAACATCTTTAAACAAGATTTTAATGATAGTGAGTTTACCTATTAGGATTGCGAGTTTACCTATTAGGATTTTGGTATCAACCATGTTTATGTTTCCATTCAAATGTGAATTCTGTGGCCGTGGCAAGCTTGCAGATTAGCCTAGTAACAGACCCTGCACACAAATTTGTAAAGCCACTTAATTTCAGTTTGCAATAAACACATCTATCCCCAATTACTCCATCATTTTCCAACATGTTTATGAGTGCGAGTTATCGCTAATTAAACAATTTTTTCTTTTATTTTTAATCAAGAGTTCTGCCCTAAAAAACTTTTACAATCTGTCATAGAGTGTAAAAGGTACAGTATGACTGTAATACTGAACACCAACTATTAACAGGTCATGCAAGTTCAGTCACTGACAATTTGCATGATTGATGTGGAATACTATTATAAAGAAGTTAATACCTGAAATGTACTTGCTATTAATTGGAGTTCATTTCTAGGCCTTTCTTGATGGCACCTTCTCAGAGCTTACATAAAAGTACAGTCTTGGCATATTTTTGAGATCGAGATCGAGAGAGAGAGAGAGAGAGAAAATAAATTAGGCCTAAATATGGAAATACAAGCTGAATAACACACTCAAGGGCAGATAGATTTCCTAAATTGGGAAAAGAAAGTAGTTGAAGGTGATATTTCAACAGTGGTGACAACAATTTTTCTGAATACTGATACATTTGAATATATTATTATGAAATACACAATAAAAACTTGTTCAAAATCCATATAAATATCATGAAACATTCTTCATTGGATTTTGGTTGAAGTTGGTCTTGCCTAAGTATATACCATATGATTCAAAATTTTCATTGCACCAGTACTGAAAAGTTCAATTATGAACTTGTACTTGTACTGCTATCTTAAACAATACTAGTTATTCTGTCCTGAAAATGTGTGCAATGTGCCTTCAAAGGGGCAAAACTCTGCAAGTCTTATCTATCAAATGATCTTTATATATTTCAGTCATCATTAAGTTCCTGGGAGCAATAACCAAATATCCATGCATACAAGTTACTGGGAGCAATAACCAAATATCCACGTGTACTGGTATGGGGGTACTCTGATAATACTGGCAGTTGGTTGTTTAGTAATGTTATGGTCTTGTTATGTTTTGTCTCATGATATATCTATCCATTTCTCACTCCCATATTGTCATAAACTTCAAACTGTCTTTTATCTCATGATATATCTATCCATTTCTCACTCCCATATTGTCATAAACTTCAAACTGTCTTTTATCTCATGATATATCTATCCATTTCTCACTCCAATACTGTCATAAACTTCAAACTGACTGTCCTCTTTTTGTTTCAAATAGACAAGACATTCTTGAAAAAAAAAAGAGCTTATCATGCAACCTGCTGCAAATCATTTATATTTTCCGTTGCAACTGCTAATAACACCATTATAGAGACTGTAGATCGATTGGACAAGAAGATATTTGTCCGCTTTGGCCATATACCATTTATGATGTTATTTTTACTTGTGGCCACACAGGTCAATGAAAATTATGGCGTTATTTTTCTTCTTGGTGTTGTTGATCATGTAACAAAATTTTTTAATAAAACATAACGAAAATTATACCACTGCCATGAGGGTTTGAAACCAGGACCGCCTCTTTTGCAGACCACCCACTCGACTATCAGCACGAGTTAACATGGTCACAGATACTGCACATACTCCATGTATTTTATATTTGCTTACCATTAGCTTCAGACATTCTCCAACCTAACGTTGTCTGTTGAGTTACTTTTTCTCTTCATTGTTCAAGCTGGTTATTTTTAGGCTTAACATATTGACCATAAATTTGACTAGATGAGAATTTTACTGATGGACGAAAATTTTCTGTTTAATACATACTGAAGTTAAGAAGTTTTAAGAAAGCCTGGTAATTAACTAGCTATTTATTTATTTAACTCTTTATTTACTTATTGAGGTATTTATGTAGCTATCTCTTTATTTATTTAGGTATTTATTTATTTATCAACTAGCTTTTTATTTAGCTAGCTGGTTATTTTTAGGCTTAACATATTGACCATAAATTTGACTAGATACAAATTTTACTGTGGGACAAAATTTTCAGTTCAATACATACTCAAATTAAGAAGCCGGGTTGTTTCTGATTGTTTATATTGACTATTTGGCAGACTGTTATTCTGCTCATTCATTCGTCATCTAATTTCATCTGTCTCAATACAGTTCCAGCAAGTGATTTGTAACTATTTTCATCATTATCATTAAAACATTCATCTCCATGGTCAGTCAAGCAAGCAAGATCAGATATTGCAAGATACTGATCATCCTGCACATAACGGTATCAAGTGTCTCCAGGGGCAACAAACTGTCGTTACAGTTATAAATATTACAAAGAAGTGATAGTTGAAACTAACAGAGCAGCCCTTCCAATACCTTTTCCTTCTGAATAATTTAACATCAAATATTAGATGCACTTAATGAGGTTGTGATCTATATAGAACCTTTAAATATTTAACAATCATGCTTCTCATGCCATTACACTAATATTGGTTATATAGTGATGCTTAAAGTTTAAGTTCCACAAATAAAAAGATGAAGAATATTGCAATGCAACTTGAGGAAATAAACCCTTCCCAGTAAATGTAAACAAAAGGTTAAGACGTTAAAATTCTTTAAAAGGTACATAAAATAAAAATACAGGTAAAAAAAAAGTTGATGCACTCTGCAAGAATGTGTTCCACTGCTGGTGGATACTAGCAAGGCATGCACTCTGGGTGAGGTTCACCGTTCAGGAGGTATGCATGGGTCAGGCACGCATGCCCTGTATGCGAGCAGCATAATACGCCCTCGTCCATGCGACTTGTTATTGATGAGGGATGCCCCTCTCCAAGGATGGGTTTGATGTTCCAAAGCTTGTTTGTGGAGTTTTCATTTCACATATTTTGCCAAGGATATAGACTCCTATTCAGAAACATGTGACTGCACGGCAGCTTTGGCTGCTTTATCTGCCCTTTTGTTACTTTTAATACCAATGTGACTATGAAGCCAACAGTACCAGATTGTTTACACAAATCATAATTCTGTTTAAGATTTGGGATATTAATGGGTTGTCAAATTTAAGGTTTTGCAGGGCTTACAGTGTGAAAAGGGAATCCAAAAAGATGATGTTTTTGTTGGTCAAAAAGATTTTGCAATCCTCGTTACAGAATTTTCTCTGCTTAATTTGCCAACTTTTAGAGCCTGAATAAAGAAAACAAAGCATGAAGTAACAAAGAATAAACCAAAGAACGAAACACTGAAAATTCAAAGTTCCAATTTTCCCTACAGTGTCTGAAGCCCAACTTTATTACCATCATTGACCTAAATATCTCAACATTAAAAAAATAATTACTTTTCTCTCTGCCCAGATGATTTGTGTACTAATGAAAATGATCAATTTTCATAAATATTGTATACGAAAAATTAATTCTTATTGTTACAATTGTGTATTGTAGATCCAGTTGTAATACAGTTTCATAACGTAAAGATTATCTTTGACAAAAGAATGTATCACTGAAATAATATACATCTATTCATATTACCTTACCTTTGAAAATCTTAAAGATAATTCATATTTTTCTTTAAAATTGCTAGAAGCATTCTCAATATTACAAATCCACATAAGCCAATCATTACACTAAGCTGCCAAATCACTTAGGCTGGTTCAGGAATGTAACTGCAGATAACCGTTACATGTATCTGTAATAATATATGTATGTAGTAATTATAGGTGTAAAGACTGAACTGACTACGTTCAAACAAGGTTATCAAGAGGAAATCTGCCACTGAATAAAAACCAAGACTACAAGAACTTGTGGGAGATGTTGACCACTTTATCACAAATAGATGTACACCTAGTTTACTTCATTGTAAAAGGGGATTATCTGTGAATGTTTCGATTTATGGTACTGAAACATTTTTCCCAATTTGATGCCATGACTGCATGGTTTCTCTATGTATACTCTCTCCTTTGGTAAAAATAAAGGCCTGCAATCACACATCAACTTGATGTAATGCTCATGACCATTAATTATACAGTTATTGAAGCGATTCATTAGTTAATTATGCTTACTGTCTCGAGATGAAAGGCAGTTTTTCTTTAATTATTACCTCTAATGAGCTTCCCGACTTGCTTTGTTTTTAGGAACTGCTTGATCATGAGATGAGCAAGTTGGCTCTTTTTACTGCTGCCTTCTAACAACTGCTGCCTGATGGTTGGCTACTCAATCACGACTTTTTTGGTACAAGTAAAACATTCCTTAGTTTATCTTCCAACTTGAATTTTTTTCCCCAACCAGTTTGAAAAAATCTTGCTTTGTGTCTGTAAATTTCTGGTACTATTATTTAACAATATTAAAATTTTTGAAACTATGGTGTCTGCAAATTTCGAGGGTTCAACTATTTTGGGTTATTTATGGTAGTTTTCCAACACAGAGCTAATATCTTTGTCTACCTTCTGTAAATAGTGAACCAGGTTTAAATGTAAATTATAATTTCAAATAATTTCACTTTTTCAGAGTCTAATGGCCACAAACCTCAATTAAATAAATTACAGTGTCAATTAAATTCTGCTCATTTCAGACTAACATTCAGCTGCTCAAAAACTTTTAATTTAAAACATATACTTTTCCAGCATTTAAATATTTCATCAGGTTTTCTCTGGACCATGTGTAACAACCAGCATGAAAGTCCCCGACTCTGAAACTTGTGCAAATCTGTCTGGGAATCCCTGGCTTTTTAAAAATGATCTACATGTACATAAATATCACATGACCTCGTAAAAATCAAGCTTCCAAAAAACCTGTTAAAACTGCATAGTCACTTGAGGCTTACATACAATCACTCGAGGTCTGCCATGGTGGAAATTTATGTGAAATACTCATTAATCATCTTGGCAATTCAAACAGTAAACTATAACAGCATACATTTATCTTAATGAAAAACTGATAAAGCCCAATAGAAATACATTTTTATCAACATAAATATGATGGAAGATTAACCAATCGAGCAAATAACTACAGCTTGCCCAATTTATGAGTATTTATACATGGAATACTGATAAATAACAAGGAGCACTGAATACAAGAATTGGATTTTTTTCATTAGAATGAAGGCATACAAACTAATCCTTAAATTGAAGCAATTAATCTAATTTCCTGTTTCCAGTTGCCCTGCTGACATAGTGGGTGAGCGAGTTAAACATAATCCTCCAATGAATTTTTATTTTAGGGGTCCAGATACAAACACAGTGGTCATAAATTCTCAAACATGACTTCCATAACACAGACAATTATGTCAATAATTAGGATTTTGTTTGGATGAGAAAACTAATCATTGCCAATCATAGCCAGCTACTATTGCACAGTTACCCCATAGAGGGATTAACTGCTTACATACCACCACAGAATACTAGTCCCAGTTAGTAGAGTCGGCTCATTAACTGCTATTGATCGTCAATGGAACAGCTGCTTTGCCAGGCGACAAGTGCTGCTCTTGTGTTAATTTCAGTCACAGCACACACAGTGGGCATACTTAAGACCTCACAAAGCTATTGAGTTGAAGAGAACATCTTCAAGTCTCTCTAAATTAACTGCCACTGAATAGCTGAGAAAAAAAAAAAAAAAACTTGCCAAGCTCATTCCAACAGAAGTTTGCTCCAACGGAAAGAATGAAAAGAAATCCATGTCTCTCGTATGTTTCTACTTCAAAAGACAGGTTTAAAAAACAAGATCGCCAAGCACTTATCTTCTGCCAATACCACTCACCACTAAGTTTCATCAAAGTCTGTTGAAAGACTACAACCAAAACCACCCCCACCACCCCAGGTAAAAAAGTTGTTGACTGATATATGATTAACGACTGGCAAAAGATGGAAAATCCTATGTTTGGCCTGTGGCAAGGAATCATAAACACTCAAGATAAATGTTCATGGCAAACATCTGAAGCAGGTAAAATACATGTGAACTAGGTTGAAACAAAAAAACTGCAATAAAATAATGTTAACTGTTATTCTGGCCAATGAAAAAAAAAACTATTAGTTCTGAGAATTATTGATTGATAATCACACTGGTTATATGCTGTAATCTCTATATACTGGTACTATATATGGTCATATGCTGTAATCTCTATATACTATATATGGTCATATGCTGTAATCTCTATATACTGGTACTATATATGGTCATATGCTGTAATCTCTATATACTGGTACTATATATGGTCATATGCTGTAATCTCTATATACTATATATGGTCATATGCTGTAATCTTTATATACTGTATAAACCTATGTGCAGTCTGTTGACAATACACAGCATAAATTCAAAAATAGATAATGGCCATTCTTAAGCTATTGACATGGGCTGCTGCTGCCCACAAGCATTGGCCTCTCCAGCTTGTGCCTTTCAGCACAGACAAATCAGAAAAGATATACTTTGGCATCTGTGATCCATTTGAAAAGTGCACAAAAAAAGCATCTATTCCATTTGAGAGCTTGTGCTGTGTCCCAAGTGTTAGGTAATTCCTTTAGTTATAGAGATGCTTGATTTGTATTAATAGGCAATACTGCAAGCTTTTCTTTCTCTAAATACTATACATCCTGGTGGAGTTCTTAGCAACATGTGAAGACATGTATATCTGACTTTTTTCATGCTACTATGAAAGTCATTGATGATGATACAGTGAATGCAAGAACTGTTTGATCTGAGCCCTAAAGAAGCAACGTATTTAAGCACACAACTCGGACAGTTTGGGACTGTCTTGATACCAGACCTCAAGTTCAAAGTCCCTAAACTCTGACAGTCACAAACTTTAATTAAAATAAAGCTACAAATTAAAGAACTTTCAATTTTTTCTAAATTTAGGTCCCACTAATAGACTGACCAAGTTATTTTCATATCCTAATTTAGGTCCCAATACTAGACTATCCAAGTTATTATCATATCTTAATTTCAGTCCCACTTACAGACTGAATAGTTATTTTGATAGCTTAATTTAGGTCCCTCTACTAGACTATCCAAATTTTTATCATATCTTAATTTAGGTCCCACTACTAAACTATCCAAATTTTTATCATATCTTAATTTAGGTCCCTCTACTAGACTATCCAAATTTTTATCATATCTTAATTTAGGTCCCTCTACTAGACTATCCAAATTTTTATCAGATCTTAATTTAGGTCCCACTACTAGACTATCCAAATTTTTATCATATCTTAATTTCGGTCCCATCAATAGACTGACCAAGTTATTTTCATATCTTAATTTAGGTCCCAATACTAGACTATCCAAATTTTTTTCATATCTTAATTTAGGTCCCATCAATAGACTATCCAAGTTTTTATAATATCTTAATTTAGGTCCCAGTACTAGACTATCCAAATTTTTTTCATATCTTAATTTAGGTCCCAGTACTACTCTATCCAAATTTTTATCATATCTTAATTTAGGTCCCAGTACTAGACTATCCAAATTTTTATCATATCTTAATTTAGGTCCCACTACTACTATCAAGTTATTATCATATCTTAATTTCGGTCCCATTATTAGACTAAATAGTTATTTTCATATTTAATTTAGGTCCCAGTACTAGACTATCCAAATTTTTTTCATATCTTAATTTAGGTCCCAGTACTAGACTATCCAAATTTTTATCATATCTTAATTTAGGTCCCAGTACTAGACTATCCAAATTTTTATCATATCTTAATTTAGGTCCCAGTACTAGACTATCCAAATTTTTTTCATATCTTAATTTAGGTCCCAGTACTAGACTATCCAAATTTTTTTCATATCTTAATTTAGGTCCCAGTACTAGACTATCCAAATTTTTATCATATCTTAATTTAGGTCCCAGTACTAGACTATCCAAATTTTTTTCATATCTTAATTTAGGTCCCAGTACTAGACTATCCAAATTTTTTTCATATCTTAATTTAGGTCCCAGTACTAGACTATCCAAATTTTTATCATATCTTAATTTAGGTCCCACTACTAGACTATCCAAGTTATTATCAGAGGTTTCTATGAAGATTCTCACACCTGAGATGATCAAACTAAGCTACAGCCATCAGGTGACAAATTTAAAAGATAATGGACTGATTATCCAAAAATATAAAGGCCAACCTCAAAATAATCTAAAATGTAATATTTTGTTCCCATTGTGTCACAAATAATGAGAAAGAAACAAGAGACCCTCTACTGTCCCACTGTGTCGCAAATAAGGAGAACAGAAAAAGAAAAAAAAAACTATGATGGATTATTGTGTGTGAGAATTTGGTTATTTCAATTCTACAAATTGTTGCTAAAATATTATATAACAACTGTAACAATAAATTAATAGCTGAATGAAATACTTGTACATATTTTTGCATTAACTAAAAGAATCAAATGCAAATACTCAATGTGGTTCAGAATGTTTATAGAATTGATATAATAAAATAATATATGGGGACCCCCTGAAAATGACAAAGTCCCCAGAGATTGGACCCAAAGGCCTTTTGAGGCCCCTTCTCTTCAAAAGCTAGAGAAAACACCACAGTAGGGCTGGGGGGGGGGGGGGGGGGGGGGGGGGGGGGGGGGGCGGGGGCAAATGTGATAAATAATATTGTTGTGATCTTTATCTCCATTCTGAAACATTTATTACAGGCACACACACAAAAAAAATTCCAGTCCTTTCCTATTTTTATTTTTTTTTTATATCCTGCTAGACCCTTTCATCTTTTTTATTCAAAGCTACTGCACCTTAAGGAGGTGAAATAAATGTGAGTGACAATTTGTCTATAATATACAACCAATGACAAGATGTACATGTTTAATACAAGTGACCCTCAAAGGGACCCACGCTCTACTGGGCAAAAAGAATTTCCAGGAATTCAAGACCATTTTTTTCCATTTAACTGCTGAGTGTTGAAACCATCTTGAATATTCGTCAGCAATAACAAGATTTTAAAATCAGCTGCTTTGGTACACATACTGGATGTCAGCTTGGCACCATGTTCATTTATGACAAAGAGGACATTAGAAGTGTTTTGGTGAAAACCCTATGTCATAATGATCATATATTCAGGGGGAGTAGTGAGAGCAAGATTTTTAAGACGGTCGTCAAGGCAGCTATATTGAATATACAAATGGCACCATTTTCATTTAGGTCTTGGTGAATACTGATATAGACATCCATTTGGAGAGGAGTAGAGATATTTTCAAGATACGAATTTCCATTCAGGAGGAGTAGCAATAACAAGATTTTCAAGATGGCTACTGTGGTGGCCATATTAGACATCAGGTCGGCACCATTTTCATTTAAGACCAACTGGACATGATAAGAAGTCTAATGAAAACCCCATGTTGATATGACCATCCATTCTGGAGGAATAGTGATAACAATATTTTTAAGTCGACTACTGTGGTGGCCATATTTGATACAAGATCAGCACCATTTTCATTTATGACCAAGTAAACATCATAGGAAGTCTTTTAGTAAAAAGCCATGTTGATATGACCATCCATGTAAAAGGTGTGATAACAAGATTTTCAAGATGGAACCCAAAATGACAATATTAGCTCCTGTGACCTTGATCTTTGGGCTGAGAATCAATACTGAGGCTCCTCTGCTCACGTGTAGAATACCCATAAAATTGGATGAAAACTGGATCCAGGAAACTCGACTTAACTGAGTGTAAACCCATAAACATTACAATATCAGCTCCAGTTACCTTGACCTTTCACCTCTCTGCCTCATAATTAATGGGGATATACCCCTGCAGGAGTATAGTCTATCAATGTAGTTTGATGAAAAATTAGGTCAAAGAAACTTAATTATCATGCAGAAAGGCAAATTCTGCCTTTACCAATCAGTAAGCCACATGAGGTTTAAGAAAAAAAGACCACAGCAAATTAAAGTTACTCTGTGGAAACCACATTGTCTGTGGACAGATGGACATCATCATCACTATATCCCCTCCACCCCTTCTTACGGGGATAAAAAATGGGACAATAACTAAAGTATGAGATTTTGCATCCTGGCATACAGACAATAAATGACAAACAATGTTATCAGGGAAGTGGGCTTAACAATCTTAAGTGCACCAGCAGTATATAACACATAAAACTCACTACTATAATCTTTCAATATAGGACAATGTTAGATACAGTTTGGATCTGGTCATGTCTTAATCATACTTATTGTTGGATCTTTGATGGTATTCACTCCACAGTACGAAGTTACTCTCAACGATTTAACTGTACTCTGCAAATTTTTCCACTTGGTTTGTGAATAAACACATTACCAACACAGGAGTGTCTGCAAGTCACAGATGTTTAAACTTGTGCTTAAATTGTTTAAAATTTTGGGACAAATACTGTATTTACTGGTAATGAGTAGTTGTGCACAGCATCAAGCTATTTGGTTGACTTTGGATAATTAGTTAAGGAGTTTTATTATGAGCTGTATCTCTTGGCAAGACAGAAACAATTTAAGTTACATTATAAGTTGGCTCTTCTAGCTTCCAGCTGACAATGGAGAGAGCACCTTGAATTAATATTACAAGCACATATCAATTCAAGATGTTCCCAAGTTCGTAGCTTTTCCATCAACAAAACAATTGTTAAACAAACTTATGAAAATGTTGAACAATTAGGACTATTTTTTATGAATGTTCTCCAAGTCCTTGTTTAAGATCATACATTAAATATGACTCATGATGACCTGAATTCTGACTTAGGAGCAGCACACATCAACATTTTCCACCATAGTCACAGTGGCTCAGTTGATATAATGTTGGATTCATAATCCAAGGGTCGCTGGTTCGATACCTGCCCAGGTCAGCCAGGGTCAGCTGCGTGAGTGTTCTTGGAAAAGGCACTTAGTTCCCATTTCCTTGGCATGATGTAGCCAGCAATGTGTTAAAAGTGCCATTAAAACCCACAAAAAACATGCATCTACATTTACCACCATTAACAGAAAATGATCGGTGTTTTTCTGAATTTATCATTTTGACAAAACAAACACTAATCGATGGTTAATGTTGTCAAGTGATAGTAGTATGCCATGCTTGGAATCTTGAAACAATTGTACAATTTTTAAGATTCGAGTTTGAGAAATATTCCATATCGATAAATTCCTTTCACATGGTGTAACAGGTATGGAAATTACAATCCTTTTGTAACAAATTTCAAAGAAATAAAAAAAGCACAACTTATTTTTTTTAGTCTGGGTTTGGTTATATATTAATAGCCTCAAGGTGTGACATTCCACTGTGGGCTCAGGGATGTAGACTTGGCCCGATGCAGCCTCCTGCATGTCACAAGAGGCAACTCGAGGAGGCAGGAGCTGCTGTGGCAGAGTGGCTAACATGCTGAACCATGACAGAAAGGATGCAGGCCCATATCCTACCATCAAATCAGCCCAGGTCGGCTACCTTGGCTTGTCCTTGGTCAAGGCGCTTTACTCCAATTGCCGCAGCATTAAATAACCTACTTGGGTTGTGCCATAAAATACCAAACCAAATAAAATATATTTTGCAGAAACAGATAGAGAATTGTGATTTTGTGGGCTTGGTGCTCCTTTCAAATCCTGAGGGTTTGTGGGCATGGTACTCCATAAAAATCCTGAGGGTTTGTGGGCATGGTGCTCCATACAAATCCTGAGGGTTTGTGGGCATGGTGCTCCATAAAAATCCTGCAGCAAGTATACAATACTCTACATCAATTAAAGGAAACTTTCAATTCACTAGCTTTTACAAACTTAATTCTAAGTGCTTTATATGGTAAAAAATTTTGACAACATATAATATGAAACAATTACATACAAATATACTTTTGTTCCACTCCTACCCTGAGCATTTTTTTTATAAACAATGGCAAGAGACCTAAGTATTACAGCAAACTACTAGGCTCTAGTCTAGAACATACAATTGTGAGATTCATGCCAATTTCTCAAAAATCATGCTGTGCCAAAAAATCATGTGTCATATTTTCAAACCTAACCTTTATTTCTTCAATAAATCTCTCCATTTTTTCAAATGATGTGAGAAAGCCCCTACCCTCACCCCCTTAAATGTTAAGTTCTAGAATAGTTGCTGCACTAGTTACAAACATATGCTTTTTATCGTGTTACATGTGATGTGGACCTGTCTGTATTCTGAGGACCTGTCTGTATTCTGACTGAATAATGTATTGCCAATTTGGGGAGCCACAGGAGCTCAGTTGGTAAAGCATCGGCCTCATAATCCAAGGGTTCAATACTGGCTCAAGTCAGCCCGGTTGGCTGCCTCAGTGTGTCCTTGGGAAAGGCACTTAGCTCCCATTTCTTAGGCATGATATAAATAATGTTTTAAAACTGCTGTTAAAACCAACAAAAACTAAGAAAAACAGTATTGCCAATTACAGCTGCAATATTCAAATAAAATAATGATATTATTATTTCTGCTACAATTTCTGACATAAATCTTTACATGTATCTATCTTTTATAAACAGGAAACAGAAAAGAAAGTTGTTGGTTTGATTATGGTAACTAGGACTCAAACAAAAGTATGCAGCCAATTCTTTCACCAAGACAATGCCAAGAATTATAACATATCAGATGATTTCTCAGCTGATCAGTAACATAAAAAAAAAAGTCTGCAACAATGCAACATTATTGCCCCCTGCCCCCGTTAACCAGATGATGGATCCGATTCTAAAACCGTTATGCACAATTTTCGACCACCCTGAAATCATATTGTCAAGTTTGGAGTCTCTATTATCTTAGTAGATGTGGGAGGCATTGCATGACATTAGATAAATCATGCATGTCTGAACAAACAGGGAAACACATAGTAATACCCCACCTATTCTTGAAAATCATTAAGATAATAATTCAACTGCCCAACACTGACAAAGCTTTTTTGTACATGAATTCAGAGAAATAACAAAAATGAAACTAGAACAATAAAAATTAAGGGAGTTAAAACTTAAATGACTGACAATCATGTCAGAAAAATGCAATCTTCCAGCAAGAAGTTGAAAAAATCAACTGAAAATTGATCCAGTTTAAATACCACGACGTACAAGCCATAAAAACGAAACTCCCTTTAGATTGTGGAAAGCTACTAAATTTTTACAAAAAATAATACGTATTACTTTCATATATAGCTTTATCAAATGGAAATAAAACCTTGCATACTTTGCAAATAACAAAACAAGTTGTGAAAAATGTCAAGTACTTTCTTTTTCTTGTTTGATAAATGATTACAATTTGTCTATCATATTAACTTTTTTAGTCCATAGCATGGTCAATAAAAGTACTGCACTGTTAACAAAAGGAAACTAAATTTGACATTCCTTGCAAATAATGACACGAGTTTTATTAAATATCAAGATATTTACCTATTTTGTTTGACAAAGGAGTAAACTTTGTCTACTGGAGCTGACATACTCAAAGTTGTTTACACAAGCCTGGGTATTTCTCAAGCAAGTGCTTTTTGTTTAATAAATGTTATGAAGAGAAACAGAATGGAAAACAACAGATGTGCAGGGCATAAAGAAAGAGCTCGTACTACAATATTATGAATGAAAACAAAAAATTGTTCTGCACCCTTTTCTGTCTTTACACTCCATGTAACAGATCACAAAATCACAGACTGCTCTTGCTTAAAATGAGCTACAGTTTTGTATATAACAGGCATACAAATTATCCTGAACTTGCACTCTTTTCTCTCTTCACATTCTAAAATATGAAAAAGAGATTATGCAAAAGACAAATGGGTTTAACTTGCCAACTGTTTTGCAAGACAGGGTAGACTCTGATATAATAATACATCTGCAGGTTGGTAAGGATCTACACCAATCACATAACCTTGCATATTTCATCATCACATGTACTGTTATATCTACACAGGGCTCTCAGGGACCCAAGTTTGCGCGTCAAACACACATTCAATTCTCAAAGGATAGGATGCACCCTTTCTCCCTGTAATGCATCCCTGTGACGTTGCTCATCCCCCCCCCCCCCCCCCCCCCCCCCCCCCGAGATCCTCTCTCTTTTTATATTTTGGTCAGCTGTGGAGAATATGTGCAGAATAGCTAAAGAGATGAGAAAGTTCCATTTGACTGGTGATATTTGAGTAACAGTACCTAAAGTTTGTGTAAATTCATCTCCACAGCAGTTCACATCTGCAGTCTCAAGTAATTTCGGTACTGTACAGGTACCAAAATTAATTCATCTTTTCTATAGAGTCCACGTTATATCCCACCTTTATTCCTTAGGTCCAACTCTTAAGGTAATTAACACTGTTTACTAATTAACATATTTATTTTTAATTAGTTTTTGGCACATTGCTTGGTATATTTTTTAATTCCTTCTTTTAATGATGGTAATTTACTTTTATATATACAGTACAGTGTAATATCAGGTGTTTACCTGTGATGTTTCTTTGGTGTGAATGGAGCTGCCATTTTGCTTGCAGATAAAACTACACAGCATTCTAAATTATTCTTCTTGGGATTTAAACTAATTGTTGTGGTTTATTTTTTGCTTGTAATGTTGTTGTAGGGTTAAAAAAATAAATTTTGACGTTCTATTTACTGAACAATAGTTTCTTTTTAGTGTGATATTTAAATGGCTAAGAATTCAATCCTGATATGTAATAAAATGTTTATGTACCTTTTCATTTTCCTTTTTATCCATTTGAAAGCGAGGGACTCCTGAGTTTATGCCAGAGACACTCAGAAATAAGCTGGGGACACCAGATGAGGACTCCTCATCCTGAAACTCTGTTAAGAGCCCTGCTACAATAGGTATTAAACAAGAGACCCAAGTGATTGCTCATCTACAGACATGCCCAATTGCCAACTGCAAAAAGAGCTGCTTGCCCAGAAATCTGTGACAGTTGGAAGCTTTCTATAGAAATTTCTTCAAAATGCTGCGATGTCATATGTTATGAAAAAAACTGTTTAATGGTTTCTCTATTTAATTTTTATCTTCATTCCCATTTGCACATGAGCATCATTTGTTCAACACTGAATGCCAGCTTGTTTTCTGTCATAGGTTTTCCATTTTTAGTAACAGTGACCATATTTGACTGTGCCTGTGCATCATTTGTACAACATTCTACTCATTACCTGCTGCAAGTATTGAGCTTCCTGGCTGCTAAGCCTACTAAGGAGTCTACCTTCTAACATCTGTTGCTAGGCTGGACCCCAAAGCATCATAATGGCTGCCTGAATGAAAGCTACTTTAGTGCTCATGCTTTCTACATGAATGTTGTCCCATGCAAACTATGTAATTGAATGAGAAATAAAATTTCAAAGACACACACCAAAGTTTGTGCCACTCATTTACACCAATACATATAGGTAATTCTAGGGAATCAATACAGTACTTTTCTGAAGACTATTACACACAAGAATGGGTCCATAATTCTACTGAGGAATTGGCGGTTTTCTGTGATATTACCTAAACCAACCTCTTTCGATAGATAGTGATACTTTGCCGATTTGACATCTTATAAAAACTTCATGTCTGATTGCTTGACAACTTTTTCATCTTAAGGAATGCACTGCAAAGGGCTATATCAAATCAGGTACTTTTACCATTTCTCAGCTTTCTGCATTTGGATCTGATCAGCCAAGTCAACACCCATTTTCTTGCCAGAGCAGAAAGTGGCATCACCTGGTGATATATTTGCTGATGTACACCATGACTTTGCTATTGCTGAACTATAGTTTCTTCTCTTGAGCTGGTGTTATTATAGACTGAGTGGACAAACTTGTCTTTCCATGCAGTTATTTTAACTTGTTCCCATTTACATTTTTTTTAGTCCACTTGTATTGGCCTCACATGTTTCGACCATACAAGATCGTCATGCATTTCATCCTCAGAATCAGATAAATCTGAAATGTCAGGTGTTTGAAACAGGACTTGTACTAATGTCTGATCCTTCATCTTGAATCTGATGAGCAAAATCAATGTCATCTGCAATGTTCTCACTTTCAAATTCTTCAAAACTTGCATCAGAATCATCAGATTCCAAGAAGATTTGAATTTTTTATTTTCACTTTCAACTTCTGACCTTGTTTTCAGTTATAATTCCACTTATAAGATGTAAAACTAACAACAGAACACTTTTATAATTTTACATAAGGACTACTTGCATTAGTCCAATATTTTAAAAGAGTCCAAATGTTTACAATTTCATCCAATGCAAAGCTTGAATATGAAAAACATATACATGCCTCTGGGGTTTTCCAACTCTTGGCCGAAAATGCTTGTATGAACAAACACGGACAGACAATATTGCTAGCAAGATGGCTGATGTGGCAACCATAATGGATGTCAGATAGACACCAATTTCATTCAGGACCAGCTAGACATCATATGAAGTCCCTTAGTGATAACCCAATGTTGATTTAACCATCCATTTCCAGGAAGAATAACAATAATAAGATTTTCAAGATGCTTGCTGTGGTGGCTGTATTGGACATCCGAGTGGCATCATTTTTAATTAGGAACGAATAGACCATGGAATGAATGTGTGTGCAAAGTTTCATGGCAATCCTCGAAGTAGTTTAGGAGGAGTAGCGATAACAAACCTGTGCTAACAGATGGAGGTACAACGGATGACATCCCATAAGCTCTTCTGGTCTATGACCAGTAGAGCTAAAAATTAATAAACACTAAAGCATGAAAACTAGATCAATGTGACGTATTTATGCCTGTAGCAACTAGCACCCTCCTAAACTTAACATGGTGAGTAGTAGCCTCTAAGATGAACACACCCATCAAGTTTCATGACTGTAGATACAACAGTGTTAGAGAAACTGAGCTAAATGCAAAAATACAAAGTTGACGGCTACAACAACGATGAAGGCAAGAACAATTCTGCCATATGAAAAGTGATCCCTATGGGTCCACTTTTCTTCACAGGCTAGACAAAAACAAGAAATGTGTCAATATGACACAGACAAAAACAAGAAATGTGTCAATATGACACAGATGCTTCTGCGAATATGACACAACCTAAAGGCAAAGTTACCAGTCAAGAATAGGGGCCTTAAATCTATATTTTCTTTGACAGTAGTGTAAAACTGAACTTGACCTAGGTCTTCTTCATATAAATCCTCATATCAAATTTGATTCAGTACATCAAGTCCCTGAAAGACCTCATAACAAATGTGATTCAGTACATCAAGTCCTTGAAAGGCCTCATAAATGTGATTCAGTACACCAAATCCCTTAAAGGTCTCATAACAAATGTGATTCAGTAAATCAAGTCCTTGAAAGGCCTCATAAATGTGATTCAGTACACCAAATCCCTTAAAGGTCTCATAACAAATGTGATTCAGTACATCAAGTCCCTGGAAGGCCTCATATCAAATTTGATTCAGTACATCAAGTCCTTGAAAGGCCTCATATCAAATTTGATTCAGTACATCAAGTCCTTGAAAGGCCTCATATCAAATTTGATTCAGTACATCAAGTCCTTGAAAGGCCTCATATCAAATTTGATTCAGTACATCAAGTCCTTGAAAGGCCTCATATCAAATTTGATACAGTACATCAAGTCCTTGAAAGGCCTCAGAACAAATGTGATTCAGTACAACAAGTCCTTGAAAGGTTATTTAGGAAAACAAAATTCTGAAGCAACTGAAGTGCAATGTTCTGTATTAAATAAGAGCCATTAACTCAGTTGCATATTTTTCAATAATGCTGACAATCGAATTTGGCCTAGATCTTAATGTTGTTGTTATCGGTTTAACGCCATTTTTCAGTACATGATAGGCTATACATGGCGGCCAGTTTTATCTGGTGGAGGAAGAACCCAGGCAAACTACGGGAAGAACCACCACATATCCACATTGGCCGAGCCCGAGACTCAAACCCATGCAGACAGAGGTGAGATTGCAGTGATCGATAAAGGCGAGCGCCTTAGACCACTTAGGCACCCTGGGTCCCAGATCTTAATGTAAAGCCTCACACCAAATTTGGTTTGAATGCATAAAGTCCTTCAAATGATTTTGAGCGGAAATGAAATTTGCAATGTAATGTGATGGATGGACAAGGATAACTCTTTGTGCCCCATTCATAGATATAGCAGAGGCATAAAAAGAAAACATTAAGTTGCATCTGTTAATAATAGGTAATTCTGTATAGCAGAAACAGAACTACAGTATTTAACCACATTTTGTACTGGAAAACCTTATGAAATAAAAATTGCACGTACATTCAGAAAAAGTATCCTCATTATATAGCCTAACTAACATATTAACAGAACTAATGATGGGGTCTGCATGTTTGTACCAAACAACACCATATAATCACATTTTTTAATGGCTTGTTTTGATGCGACAAGTATACTTTGATAGCTATGAACTAAAAAGTCAGGGGAACAAGTGCTACTCTTTGTTATTATTTTCATCAGACAGCTTCGTTTCCAAAATATTGTGGTGTAGGTACAAATGAAATCCAGAGAGCTGTCACAAATTTAATACTGTTGATTAGTTCCAAAAAACCATTTCTCATAATAGACAAAGCATACCAGTGAGGAAATGGCATCCATGGAGTGCAAATACATTATTGCAGCATATTATAATAAAGAAACCACTTGCAGTATCCCTAAAAACTTGCTTCAATATGATCAAGAATTCAATGGGTGTTATTTCATTGTAACTTGTTGGCAACTATGGCAGTTTTCTAACAAACGTGGTAGAATTCCTGCCCAACCTGCCAACATTACACATGCCCAACCTGCCAATATTAATACACATGCATATAGGAGATGAGATGAGATACGGTTTTACAAGGATCTTGAGATCATATAACATCTGATCCTGCATGGAAACTTTTGAGTTTAATACTTTGGCCAATTGAAAAGTATACAAGGGTTCCTATGACTGCAGTATCTGACCATTTTCAGAGTTATTTCACACTGCCACCACAGCGCTGTCATGTCTTGGATTTATTCTCCAAAAATGGCAAAGCAATAAGAAGCAAATTTGTTTGCTCGAACTTGCATCTGAGAGTCTAACGATTTCCAGGTCAGAACTGCTCTCTGTATATAGAATCAAGAACAGTCTTTACTACCCTCACCATCCTAGCATACATGTATACATGCATACATACATACATACATACATACATACATACATACATACATACATACATACATACATACATACTATGAGGTACAAGTCTTCTTTTGTTTTGTAAGTTTCCCTATAATATTACAAATATTACATGTATAATTGTTTCAAGAGTTAAATGCATGTTGCTAAATAAATATTATTCAGGAAAAGTGTATTACAACTCAAAACATTTTGATACATATGCACAATTACCTCATAAGAAAGACCCACTGACAGTGGCAAATAGTCGTGTTGAGTGTTGACTTTCACCCTGCGAGACAGAAGTATTTTGATGTGAACTCGATGAGAAGACTGATATAATCTTGGAATTTTTGAGGGAATGCAGTTTATATAACAAATTTTGATCATCTGTTTTAAGGATTTAATATTTGTTATCTTTGTCTTTTATTTTATATACCTTTTACGGAATTTTACCATTTTTCCTTTTATATTTCATCGTGTTGTACTTCATGTTGATATTTGTTTGCGAAGATTTATCCTCACAATTTTTTTTACATTTTTTGAGCTTTAACCTTATTTAGCCCCTTGTAGCCACTATTGTGTTGATGATGATGAGTATAATGATATATAGGTACATATCGGTACACTAATGATATATAGGTACATATCGGTACACTAACGTATCACAATTCATATAGATACCAATTCTTATGTATCGGTATTTTCACCCTAGTTTTATAAGTTACATGGGTTGTGGAACTTTCTTTGTTTACACAAAATATTTGGTATTATGAAATAACACTAAGCAGTCAAATGCATGGTTCAGTCATGACTGATGGTCAATCACAGTTGAATAAGCCAGAATTAAAGGGATTTGGGCCATAAAAATCTAGGCGAGCCATGACATACATTGACCATAAAAATCTAGGCGAGGCATGACTTACATTGACCATAAAAATCAAGGCGAGGCATGACTTACATTGATCAATTTGTCAAATATTTATCTATTGATCACTGGCACTCACAAACATCGCAATAAAGTCTATAATCTTTAATTTGTGCATGTTTGCAGGAAGTTGAGATGCCATATGCAAGTTCCAACAAGCCTACAATTAAGCTCTGCCCACAGCTAATCTGACTGGTCATTTATAGGGTGACTGGTCAGTTATAGGGTCAACAAGCTTTCTGCCATCTCTTATACTAAACTTCAATTGCAAACAGATGTACCGGTAATATCACATATATTTTATCACAATTCTTAAACTTTCCATCTTTCCTGAGCTCTGTTACAAAAAATAAAAGCTCTAATGTCGGCTTGATGGAACCTGTGTATGGCATATCAACTTGCAGTTTGCATGGGCTTATTACACTTTATAGACACATTTACGATGCTAGCGAGTGGCGACAATAGATACAGGTTTTGACAAATTGACAGGTAAACCATGCCTTGCTTGATTTTCATACTTTTGACAGAGTTTGGACCACTGCTCTGGCAAGCTTCCTCTCTTGTCGTCTTGTAACACACACAGCCCTCATATCTTTACCCCCACTCCAATACAAATCCTTCCAGTTATTGCCCAAAAGTCTCCGAGTTCAATTGCATGAGCTATTCTGATGAGACAACTATCGTGTATACTCGTGTATAGGAGGGTCCAAATGCAAACAACATAGACCCTGATCTACTGTCGCATAATGCGCCGGCAGCTCAGGGTATATGTTGTTTGTTCTACTGATTAGTCCTTACAAACTACAGAGACCCAGATCTGCCAGCGCATTATGCGACGGCAAATCTGGGTCTATACAGTTTGCATTTGGTATTGGCTTATACGCGATACAGTGGTAATCTTGCCACACACATGTCAACATCACCCATCTGTGAAAGTTGGTAATTACTTGCTTTTTAGCTGCAAACTCGGATCTATTACTTGGTCCGACACAATCCTTCTCAGTTTGTCCCCAAATATGGAGAAACTAATCTGCTAGAACATGTTATTTATTAGAATAAAACTTACTGACTTGGCAAATCACACTCACAGTTTGTATCACATGGGTTTCCAAAACAGTCAGCTAGGGAGCAATACATATAGTTACATACTGTAATACAATCGTTGACACTGCAATATATCGCAATATGATTTCAGCTGGAAATACCCCTAGTATTTTTTCCTTTTTAGATTTTTTTTCTATAATTTTACAAATGATTCAGTGTAATTTTTCTCCATATGTCATATATATATATATATATATATATATATATATATATATATATATATATATATATATATATATATATATATTATTTACCTAGTTTTTTGTTTTATGTATCTGTTGCCCACAAAGGAAATAATTATTTCAGTAATCTAAAATATATTCCAATATTCCAAAAACAAGAACAAATCCTTGCCTTTACTATTTCAACGGTGAACTAAATGCATTCATTGTATTATAAATATGTGTGATCCTGAATTTGATAAACCTGATGTAATCTCTGCTAAAGGGGAAATAAAGTTAGCAAGTTGGTCAGTCATACACACCTATACAAATGGAGGCACATTCTATAATGATACAGCCTGGTCAAAAAAACACAATACTTGTTTTTGATCAGTTTACAATGGGGTAGATACGGCAGTAGATTATGTTCTTTATTGATCTCTGTGGGTTATCATTTAACACCTCAGCATCCTTGCCAACAGCAGTAAAACCTGCTTCTGCTGATACTGACAAGCCTAATTTTAACTCTCACTGATCTGGCTTCACCTTTCTATTAGCTTGCAGCCACATCTCAATTTCTAGACAAAATATTTCTGCTTAAACCACTGTTACTGGGGATGCTTCATCACCAACTGTACACATAAAGGACTATATATACAATGGAACCTGTCTTAGTGGACACATGTGAATAAAGGAGACCTGTGTCCCTAATTAAGTTTACTTACATATTTAAACTGTGTATAAAGGACACCTGTCCATACTTGACAAAACTTTTTCTTTCAAAGAGCGTCATTTAAAGACAGGTTTTCTCACATTCCTACAGTACGTGTTGATCATGTTTTAGTGTATAATAATGATGGCAAATGTCTCTTTCTCACATTCATATATGTGTATGATTGTAATTAATTATGTCAAATATCTTGTTCTCACATTTATATAGGAGCATGATTGTATTTAATGATGGGGAATATATCTTTCTCACAATAATACAGGTATAAATGCAAACAACATAGACCCTGATCAGCCGTTGCATAATGTGTTGGCAGATCAGGGTCTATGTTGTTTGTTCCACTGATTAGTCCTTACAAACTGCAAAGACCCAGATATGCTGACACATTATGCTATGGCAGATCTGGGTCTATGCAGTTTGTAGTTTGTATTGGTTTATATGCGAGTATATATGGTAGATCAGTATTCACAATATGCACTTCTGACTTTGAACCTCATTTTCCATTCAGGAGTGTGAGAAAAAATAATCCTTCAATATGCATCAGTGTTGGATAGGAAAATTCCACCATTGAAAACAGAACTTTGCATCAGACACCTTGTGTCTGATGCTAAATTCTGACGCTCGAGTGGAGTCTTCCTATCTGACACTGATGCATTAGAAGGATTCTATTAATTTTCATGATGTGACAGCTGGATTTCATCACATGACCCTTTAATGCACTCATAAAGCACACAAACTGGCAATAAACTCCTCCATTTCCATCACTTAAGCATTATTTCACAATAATCAGGATAAACATTAATTGCAACACATTTACATCATAAAATGAGCAGCAAATGAAGTTAGTGTCTTGTAAACAAGACTTTTTGCACTAATCGACCTAGCTACAGGTACAGATTCTGTAATCCAGTTTTCAGTCGAAAAACCATTGTTTTAATTTTTATTTTTTTTAAATTCATCCTTTCATTATTAATAATAAAAGGAAAATCAATTCTAGAAAAAGTTAAACAGAGGACTATATTATATTATATTATATTTTGTCCATCTTGTTTAATCTAAGGATAAGACTGGACTTTATTTTTTGAACTGTTCACATTTGCATAATTGCGCAAGACATCTTCAATACACAAAAAAATTAGGATGCTGTGTACTGCCATTTCTCAAAAGTATCTACCATTGTTCTTTAAATGCTGATATTTAAATGTCATTTAATTTTCAATGTAAACCTCACTTTTATGCTCCAGTTGTGGAAATTTTGGTGTTTTGCTCTTTTAAAGCTGCATCAGTATTCACAATACGCCATTTTGACTTTTGACCTCATTTTTCATTCAGGAATGTGAGAAACATAATCCTTCGTTATGCATTGTGTTGGATAGGAATCTCCACCCCACCATACCCTTGGGATCAAATTCTGTGTCAGACACTAGGCAAAACCTCGTGTAGGATGCAAAAATGTTGCCCGCAAGTTGAATTTTCTGATCCTGCATGGGTGCATATGAAGGATTCTATTAGTCCAGCACTCCAAGTTGTGACAAAATGGTTGCAAGTTGTGACTAAAAATTGTCAATGGATCACACTCTGGCAACCTTCAGAAGCAATGCAGCAACTAGAAAATGACAACAACACTTTCTAATTACAAGTATATACCACATTTTCCTATTAGTTCCTCCAGAATAGCTTATGCTATCGAAGCATTTATGGCTTACTGCTAACAATGTATTAATTTCACCATCACTGCGTTTGAAGAAAACAAGTCTTAACAACACTCTTTGCCCGCTTAATGAGTATAAGATCTGTTCCTGGTTTTTTTGACAGCGATTGATCATCAGCCATTACTAAACACGTGTTGAACTGGTTACAGTGTACTTTCATAATACAAAGTAATATTTTGATTAAAGAAAAATCATTGCACAATCTATCTGACTAATAGCAGGTAGGTTTATAATATCAATATGGAAGAATTTGTACCAATACGAATTGCAAGACAGTAGTATACTGATGTATCAATATATCTTTACACCACTACTGTGCAATCAACTTCAGATAACAGTACGGATCTGGAAAAAATGTGGACATGGAGACGAATATAGAAAATTAAGTCGGCAGTAAAATTACTGTCAGCTGAACTACCATAAATACAGATAACGCTAGAGCTTTATTAATATAAACCATCAGCAGAAGAAAATGAAGGTTATGGACCTTATTAGTGAATTTGAGAATAGGCAATATTTAAAAGCTGGTTTAAAGAACTCCAAATAGTGAAATATACTAACTGGCCTGAGGTTGAAGCAGTTGAGGACTGCTGATAGATCTGTCAGAAAGATCTAGGTATACTATTGATAATGACTGGCCTGAGGTTGAAGCAGATGAGGACTGCCAACAGATCTGTCAGAAAGATCTAGGTATACTATTGATAATGACTGGCCTGAGGTTGAAGCAGATGAGGACTGCTGATAGATCTGTCAGAAAGATCTAGGTATACTATTGATAATGACTGGCCTGAGGTTGAAGCAGATGAGGACTGCCGACAGATCTGTCAGACAGATCTAGGTATACTATTGATAATGACTGGCCTGAGGTTGAAGCAGATGAGGACTGCCGACAGATCTGTCAGACAGATCTAGGTATACTATTGATAATGACTGGCCTGAGGTTGAAGCAGATGAGGACTGCCGACAGATCTGTCAGAAAGATCTAGGTATACTATTGATAATGACTGGCCTGAGGTTGAAGCAGATGAGGACTGCCGACAGATCTGTCAGACAGATCTAGGTATACTATTGATAATGACTGGCCTGAGGTTGAAGCAGATGAGGACTGCCGACAGATCTGTCAGACAGATCTAGGTATACTATTGATAATGACTGGCCTGAGGTTGAAGCAGATGAGGACTGCTGACAGATCTAGGTATACTATTATAAAATGGCTAGCCTGAGGTTGAAGAAGATGAAGACTGCCAACAGATCTGTCAGACAACTCTAGGCATACTATTAAGAATAACCTTATGCTTTTATATAGTTACTCTTTAACTTGCCTGAACTAAAACCTTCACTTTTTGTTATCTTTTACCATTAATGCCCCATTCAATTTATTCCTGCTCTCAATCTCTCAGGTGACCATATTATTAGGGCTTGGCAACCTAAAATTTGAAATGGTCACACCATGGCAACTAAAGTTTGATAGGTACTTGGAGCATTGTTGCCAATTTGAATTCTTTTCTCATACAATTCTGATGCACGTTCAGCAGATTTAACACTAACTGGTTCATGATCAATGTCAGGGGTCTGTGCAGAATGTGCTATGTTACCAGTTTTATTATCTTGGTGCAAATTACTAGATGATCTTGCGGACTTCAGGCCAAAAAAATTAGTTATGCACATTTGCCTTCTCTTCATTTTTTTTATTACTGATCTTGCATATTTAATAGCTCCATTCTGGCAATTAAAAGTGATGCCATCTCTTGGAACCACTGCTGTAACTAGGCAACTTGCTCATTTCATATTGCCACACTTCAATTGCATATTATTTCAGCAGGTGTCTCATTGATGTAGATACTTTAACTATTGGTAACTGTACTGTTTCAGAAAAAAGTTAATGGCAGCACCTAGAAGTACCAGGATTGCATCACAGTCGACGAAAGTTAAATTATAAAAGAAAGGAAGAATGTGGCAAGATACATTTTGTAGTATATATGCCTTACTGCCATTTTTAATACGATACACAATATGAAGTTATAATTTCATTCTCAATGCGGATACAGTTTGAACTGGCCAAGACTAACTTGCAGCTTGGACTAGATTTATGTCACAATATATGCACCATCTATACTCGCGTATAAGCCCAGTCCAAGTGCAAAAAACATAGAACCTGATCTGCCGTTGCATAATGCACCAGCAGATCAGGGTCTATGTTGTTTGTTCTACTGATTAGTTCTTACAAACTTCATAGACCCAGATCTGCCGGCACATGCGACGGCAGATCTGGGTCTATGCAGTTTGCAGTTGGTATCTCTTATACGCGAGTATATACAGTAATATGCTGCATTCCTGTGTTGGACACTTCATGTTACATAACTTAAGTCCCACCCACTAGTGGACTGGAAGGATGGTGGTGGTTGTCATTCTTCTTCTGAATCTGGGAACTCAAGGGGGGGATTATTTTTTTTTACCTGGAGGTCGATTCAAACCCATGCAGAGCTTTCAATAAGCAGTGTATATGCATTATTTTATGCAGACAATCTGACTAAAAATGCATACAGAATTTATTAAATGCATTCCAATTCATGTAGAAATTTAATTTTAAGCATTTAGTCTAAAACTGACAGCATTTTGCTCCTGTCATAAGTACAGTCCATGTTGTATGATGGTACATTCAGTCAATATGAACTATGTTGAGATTCAAGTTCACATCTTCCATGCACATTCAAAATGACACTACATGATCACTGTGAGAACGCTCACTCAAATAAAGCCATATAATCACCCCACCCCCGCAAAAAAGACTAGTCTTGGTCATTAAGCCTTTTGTCACATTCAAAAAGGCATGATAAACATGCTGATGATCAAGACTCAGTCTAGTAGTGCAAGTTTTTTGCTTTGCAGTATTCAATTTAAAAAAAAAAAAAAAAAAAAATCACACAATTAGTTCCACTCCATGGAGTAAAATCTTCAATTTATGAAATTCTTGTATGAGCTCCGCCCATGACTCCTGGTTTCAAAGATCACTCTTCTAGACCCATAGGCAGTGGTGCAAGTAGATTTTAACTCTTACCGTTCTGGTACTGACCCAGTACGGCCATACTGGCAATAAATGTCTTAATGGTATGGTGTACCTGACCATATCTGCTTACTTGCCCCAATGCCCGTAGTCTATGGGCCCATATACAGAATGAAAAAATTGGATACTCTTTATCATGACTGCAAGCGCTGAGCATGGTATATGCATTGTATACTGGTTAATACACATTTTTTTCCAGTTCTTGCTATAAGTCCATTAGAAGCTTACCTTTACTTTTATATGTCTAAATAAATGTATGTCATTATGTCCCCATTTATGTATTATATTCCCTTACCAAGTATGACATTATGTCCCCATTTATGTATTATATTCCCTTACCAAGTATGACATTATGACCCCATTTATGTATTATATTCCCTTACCAAGTATGACATTATGTCCCCATTTATGTATTATATTCCCTTACCAAGTCTTCTGGGTCTCCATCCTTTGACTGTTCTACCTCTCTCCACATCAACAAGAACCCTTCTGCCATCAATCTTTTTGCCATCCGCATGTTTGTAAGCAGCTACAAAAAATAAGGATTGAAAGCAAAATGAGAAAATGTACATGGCTTTTCAAACAGCAGCTTGAACCAAATATTGATGAAATAGCTTCCATTTCTACATTAATGGAAGAAATTTGATTAAATGTTTTTTTCTTTTTAAAAATATACTCCAATGACTAACTGGTTTAATTCCATGTGGGTGCAAAATGGCTAGATTTTGGACTTAATTTCAAAACCTTTTATTAGTGAAACTGCTACGATCTTTGCTTCTGGAGAGACAACAAGTTCATGGTTATTACTTAACACATTTTTTTTTCTTCTTCGTGCAAATGAAAACCTATTCATCAAATATAAATTGGAAGCTGTTTCACCAGTAAATTTAGATATTGGAGCAAGTGACAAGAAAACACCAGTATGAAGAATTGTGGAGATAAATGTGTATTCTTTGCGATCCTACGTCATGGAATCAGTGTCAATAATGACTTTTCCAGCCCTGAAATCACCTAATAATTGCTGCATCTACCCCCCTCCCCCCTTCTTTGAGAGTTACTTGAAGAAAAAATAATGTCACATTTTGTACTAATGTTCAGAACCGATTGACTCATAACTCTGCCATTGCCTACAAAATGTTCCCATTCCTTGGATTAAAGCAATAATTAATCTCTAACTATTTGCATAACATGCGCTCAAATTATGCCCATGAACAGACTTACAAATGAAAAGTTCAAATGTATACCCAGGTGTGTCATAGAAAAAAATCAATACATCCACGATGGACTATGAATTTATTCTTCATTTTGTAAATGAATTTATGTGAAACAAGTGGCTCTGTAGAGTTAAAGAAGGTAATTTTAGCATCTAGTTTGAGCAAACTGTTTCCTTTTGTATATATTTGGCAAGCACAAAAGTTTATAACTATCGACAGTAGATATTATAAACTGGAGGTACCATATTAGGAAAGACAATAGAGCAGTAATACCTAATGAAAAACCATTAACTATATGGTCTGTTAAGGTGTCCAATAACTGAACAGCTGTTTCACTAAACATTACAAATCTTCTATCTAGTCCTATAGGTCTAAAGGCAGATATTCCAATACTTCAACTCTAAGCTAGCTGACAAATGTAAACTTTATAGATGTTATGCAAGAACTGGGTTAGAATTAACCACAGAGTAGCTGACAGCTAAATTTTGCTACAGCTGTCCCCTGTTATAATGCACCTCGTTATAATGTGATTCTAGATATAACGCGGTACTACTATGGACCCCATGACCAAAATCATACCAATGTATAACCATAAGGGTTGAAAGAAAACAAGGTGAAACTTATTCTTATATCTTCGTGTCCTTTTCAAAACACCATTATTGAACAAATTTTGATAGTGCCTGCTACACCATGGTTCTGTATATTACACTATTCTCAATATATCATGGTTCCATACATATCACAGTTCTTAGTATAGCGTGGTTTGTTATATAACGTTGTTGGCAGTAATGGACCTGACTACAGCATTATGACAAGGGAGAGCTGTACCTACTTATAATCCAGTTGCAAAATGGCTTATGAAGTGGCAAAAGCATCACGGGGTTCTTTCTTTTCAAAATATTTAGTAGCAAACATTTTCTGTCATATTTTTTCACCAAGTAGAGGGCATCAGATTTGCTACTTGCTACTGTGTATTTCAAACCTTGAAGTGGAGAAAGTTTTTATGGGTTTCCCGAAAGAAATCTTAAAGAAATAGCATAATTACTGGTGTAATATTGTCACATGATCTATTAATTACTTTAACGTCACAACATTCTGGTAATTTATGCTGATTCAGAAAGGCAGAGAATTGGGTTCAGCACAAAAAATACTGACAAAATGTGAAGTGGACAGTTGACCATGATGTATTCTTTTTAAAATTAAAGCTTTGTTTCTTAATGCTGATTGCACAAACTATTTTAGCATCTTGTATAATCCATTTCAACAACTCAGATGTTGGCACAATATGATCTTTCTCTCAACAAAATGACACTGCCATTTTGAGTGTGTGCACGTGTGAGTGTGTGTGTGTTAAATCGTTACATGGAATTTTTTTAACTGCATTACATTGTTTACGAATAAGTAGCAGAATATTGTAATTTCTTTCTCGGAACAAGATCAATCAACTTTAAAATTTTTGTCTGCATGGCAAGCATACATACTAAACAACACATGTAAAAAAAGATTTTTTTCATGTCAGTTCTCTTAGTGCTTCAGAGTTTTTACATTCATTTGTCTGAAGATGCACTGATCCCAAGATGAAGTGTTTATGGTTCATTTAAAAAAATTCTCATTTTATTACTTTCTAAACCTGCCTGCAAGAGAGAGGACATCTTATCAGATTAAACGTTTTAATGTACCATTTATAATCTGATAGTATGATGCTGCAAAAAGTCTTTTTGGCATTTAGTCAGGATGCTGTAGTAACTTGATAAATACAAGGTCTGCTTAGGATCTAACTGGATTGTCCTGTTTTCCATTTTATCTGAATCTTGCATGTGGTAATGATGCTATGTTTTCATTTTAGTACTCATTGATATTAACTAAAACATGGGCATTTACGCAGTTAGCGAGGGTTACCTTGCCCACTTTGACCTTCATCACTATGCAATGGAAACCCAAAGCAGGGTCTGGGGAATTAACGAAGTGAAACAAAAACAAAGTGCCATAAATTTGGAGCACTAGAGGGCATTATGAGCACTGTCTAAGATAAATTAAAATTTATAATAAAAGCAAACAATGGCAATTGACACTTTTAAGTTAAAAAAAACAGTAAAATTTGTATGTCAGAGAGAATGTTGTAAGATCAATTTCCTGTTAATAATTACGCCATGTCATTTTTGATGCCGTGTACATTATGTCATAATCTCTATTATGTCAACAACTGCTCACTGGATCAGATCAAAATGCATTTGCTTGATGTAACATTGAGACCCTCAACTTTTACAACACTGCAACATTTGTTGTTACATAGCTGTACTGACTCGGCCATAAATTTTTAAATTTGAGCTGGCTAATTCAAGTGATAAGTATGTACTTTAATAGTGTGAATGAAATATGTACTTTAATATTGTGAATGAAATATGTACTTTAATGGTGTGAATGAAATATGTACTTTAATGGTGTGAATGAAATATGTACTTTAATGGTGTGAATGAATTATGTACTTAAATGGCGTGAATGAAATATGTCCTTTCATGGCGAGGTACTTTACTTCAATTGCCTTGGCACTAAATAACCTACTTGTGTTGCTGTACCGTAAAAACACCAAAACAAACCATAACACCTGTATGAAATAGTTTGGTTGATTGGTTTTAAACACTTTCACCACATTAATGACATTATCAGAAGGAATGAGACAAAATTGCAATCATTATTACTTTAATATGAGCATACATTTTAACATTATACTCAAATACAAGACAAGACATAGCAAGAAAGAAGAGATTCATATCAACCATTACAATTTGTGGATGCAAATGTAAGCATACCAGCTGATTTAAAATCAAAAGTAGATAAAAATATGTGCTTATCAGCCCATGTATGACTAAAAGAATAGGTTAAATTTGCCTATATATATCTGTACAATTTTAAAAGCAACAGTCATTTATATCATTTGATGCTTGTGCAGTGATGGAAAACCAAAGTTTTAGCTAAATTTGTCCTGCAGTTTTTTTTTCTTCTTTTTTGCCAAGTCCATCATGAGCTTAGATATAATGTAAATTTGGGTCACTGTGACTGATCATAATGAAGAAGTTTAAACACGATTTTACTTTGCCTATCTCAATGGTCATATAAAACTTGACTTCTATCACAAGTGGGCTATTGCTCCAGACAGATACATTTTAATGTGATCAGCTGTCCACAACAGTTCAAACCCAACTCTGAAAAACTGAATCAACATATATAATGGTACATATACACTATACAAGATTTTTGAAAATCCTTCAACATGTTGGCATCTTCTGACTTACCTGGAAATGGATGGCATTTTTCAACCAAATTAAGTGCAAAATAACAGTTTCAAGAAGCAATACAAATGGTTCAAGATTTGTGGAATAAATAAATATTTATACAGAATTTATTTGCATGACAGGGCAATTTCCATATACCTACCTAGGAAAACAAAATGGAAAAGAATGTTAGATATGACCTTACAATGTCATCTTTTCTGGATCTGAGACTGTTGGTACAAAATTTTGTTTTGGTAAATGGGGATTTTTAGATTTAAAAAAAAAAGGTATTTTACTTGTCAGTAAAATTCACAACACAAAAAAATAAAAATAATTCTGGGCAACTTACGTACTAACCTACCCATTTAGGATCCCAAAATCCCACACCCTGCATTGGATGATGTGCAATGACGGAGCCTTTCGAAGGCGATCTTGCAATCAGTCCGTCTTTTATCCTTATCCTTGGCCAGGACTCCCAAGGGAGCTAACTTACCAACTCCCAGGGGAGGTAACTTACCTGGCTTACCAGAGCCTATTAGAGGCTTTTTATTGACATATACAAATTTATTTTTTCTTTAATAATAAAAGTTTAATTATTATTACTTTAGAGAAAACTATAACTTTTTATAAAATACAATTATAATTTTGAAGATGGAATCTAATTATGCTACAAAAAATATTGACTAATTTGAGGTTTTAGAATATCTAGTGAATATCACAGCCAAGTCCAGTGTGTCCAGTTCTGACTGTTTTCAGAGTTTATTTGAAAAACAATTGGTTTGTCAATTAAAAATTAACACTTACTTTATAAAAACAATTAATTATTGAAAGAAAATAAACTGATATGTAAAGATTAGCACATTATGAAGGACTTTTAAAAAATAAAAAGGAATAAAAAAGCATGCAGCTACATTCTGAAGGAGAGGTGATAGACACACCAAACTAAACTGTGACCATAGAATTTCATCCCACCCCCTATATTAGATGAGAAACACACTACATAAATATTCCTATAATACAATTTGCAGTGATTAGTTTTACTTAAGACAATAATCCTTTATCTTTTTTTTTATATTTTATTTTTTAGGTTGAATTAAAATAAATTTTTTTTCTTTCTTCTCGAATGAAAAATTAGCATTTTACTCCGTAATTTTTTTCTCAATTTTTTTACTCATTAAAGTCCTTTTTTTTTTGTAAAATATTTGTACTGTTTTGTTCTTACCACCCAGTTCTTACCACTGTTATACAAACCATTGTTTTTTCAAGAACAAGTAGGAAAAAGGTATCATGATCGGGACCATCATGTTTCGCTCAGTCTGAAGTAAAAATAATACAGACAATTTAGAAAACCGATCTAATTTCAATTCAATTCAAAACAGCAAATTAAGACAGAAGATTTTCTCACTTACCATCCTGCAAGGCATGGTACATTAGCAAATGATTCCAAATATGTTGTGTACATTGAAAGTGTGAAATTAAGATCATATTGTGTTTTGTGTCTGAAATATTTTTGGACTTACCAAATCTCCAACCCATGGCAACTTACCCCGTTCTGGCTAACTCTCATTTTTATTTATTGTTTTTATTTGGGTTATTATTTGTTCTCCTTTTATTGTAAGCAAATCATAATAGTTCACACATAATTATGGGCAGAACATAGCAGGTATTACAGGTATGTATTAGCATTTAACAGCACATCAGCCCTTTAATGGCTATATGGTGCTGATGTAAAGTAAACTTCTAAAAATGCAAATATAACAGAATTGCACAAAATACTTTAGGAAGATAAAGCCTTCCAAATAAATGTAAACATGAAGTGCAACAGTATAAAAGATTAAAGGTAAAGATCGTAAAAGTCTGGGAAATGTATTTAAAATTCTCTAAAATGTAAAAAAAAAAAAAAATAAAAAAAAAAAAAAAAAAAAAAATAAATAAAAAAAAATTAAAAAAAAAAAAAAAAATTACACACAATAAATGAAGTAGTACTGGTCAATCAGAATGTAAAAACAAACTGCTAAATAATTTTTCACAAGTTTCAAACCCTTTTTACTTCTGTTCTGTTTCCATGCCAATCAGAACATGACTCTAACTGGCCAAAATTTACCAAGCAAATGTAAAAAAAAAACAAAAAAACATTTTAACATTTCAATCATAATACAGTAATAATTCATAAATCACTAAGTTATATTAAATATAAGCCCTTCGTATATTCCCTTTGAAATCTTTGCACCTAATATATCTAACAATACATATATACACATATTCAACAATATTTTCCTGTGCTGATTAACAACAGACATGATCTCTCCTCCACACTACTCCAACTAGCACCTTTTCTCACATTCCAGTACCTGCCACTCACAAGGGCAAAACATTCTGCTAAGGACAGGACTTGAATTACTCTTTTTAATTCATTAACTTGAATAGTGTTACACATAATTACTTCAATTATTATCAATTCCAAATATTCACAGACATGGACTCCAATCAGAGTTTGAGGAACAATCCTAAATTAAATGTTATTTTCATGTTCTGAAGAGTTTTGTTTAACAGTGTTAAAACCTCACCAAACTCCAAACATGAGCAAGAGTCCCTCAAAGGGCTCAATGTTCTAATGGTCAAAAAAATCTCAAGAGTCCATTTCTTCCATCCTTTTATTTTTGTAACTGCTTAGTGTTGAAACCATCTTAAATATTCTTGAGAAACTCCAACATACCAAATCTGGCAACTAAAACATTTTCTTACATTTTCGAGTTAACATGTTCACAAAATACCTGAAAGTGCAGGATAAATTTCTTGTCTTGGACAATGTCAAGATATACCCACATGCCAAGTTTGTTTAAATCTATAATACTGTTAGGGGAAGGGAAAATTTTTTTTTTTTTTTTTTTTTTTTACAGAACTGGCATAATTCACGGTATGTCAATGTGACCATTCATGCAAGTTGAGTAGTGATAGGTGCCATGTTTGAGGTCAGATAAGCACCATTTTAAAGCAGAACCAGTTACACATCGCTGTAGTGATTTTGTGAAAACCCATGTCAATACAACCATCTGTGCAGAAGCCATACAAAGATTTTCAGGATGACCATCAAGGCAGCTCACGACGTGTAAACAATGCGCCAGGGGTTAACGAGTTAAAAAAAAACAACACTGGCATGGACATCAATTCAGGAGAAGTAGCTGTAATTAGATTTTCATGGGAGATCAGATTGGTATCCTTTTCCATTAGAAGCAACTATATAAAATAAAAAGTGTTTAGTAAAAATCCCATGTCAATACAACCATTTCTTCATGAGTAACAAGATTTCAAGATGGCCAGCTTGGCAAAAATCTCATATGTCTGATCAGCACCATTTTCATTTATGACCAACTAGAAATCATAAGAAGTCTTTTAGTGAAAATTCCTGGTCTATATGACCATCTCATCAGAAGAAGTAGCAATAGTGAGATTTTCAAGATGGTTACCATCGTGCTATATTTAGAGTTCTAGATAAGAAGAATTGAATACAGTAGGTATTTTACTCATTGGTTTGTAACTAATTTTGAAATTTGATGGGTATTTTGTGAACAATGCAGAACACACAATACCAGACTGAGTTTTGATCATCAAATAGCTTAGTGACATTTAATTATATGGCTCTGTTGGAGTAACTGTTCTCACAGTGGTCAAGTACATGTACTATCATTTCAAATATGGATACATAACTTCTCCTGAAACATGGTTTGAAATGATGAATGCACCAACAAAAACATGGCTTGAACTAATGGCAGGAGGAATATGCTGACAACTTTGGGCTAAATGCTTGAAAATTGTTCTGCATAACTTTAACGCATATAAACATTTCTTTACACATTTTTTTATTTGCGTAAAATATGCAAATACGCGGTTGAACTGGAGCTATTCAGAAGTAGTTGTAACAAGGTTTTCAACATGGTCACCATGCCATCGACAATGGAGACCTTATCAGCACCATTTATATTAAAGACCAAATTGATATCATAAGATGTCTTCAGTGTCAATATGACCATCGGTTCAGAAGAAGTATCAACAAGAAGATTTTCAAGATGGCAGCCATGGCTGAAGTCTAATCATCACCATATTCATTTAGGGTTAACTACATATCGCAAGAGTGGTTTGGTTCTGTGGGGTTTAACACCATTTTTCAGCACATGATAGGCTATACATGGCGCCCAGTATATTTGGTGGAGGAACAACATGGCAAGACCCCAGGAAGAACAACTGACCTACAGAAAGCTAATGGCAAGCTTTCTTGCATACCCATATTGGTCAAGCCGAGACTCAAACTCATACAGAGGTGAGATGTGTGAGTTATCTGCTCAGGCAAGCTCATTAGACAACTCGGATACCTGGGGTCCTGACATATGACAAGAAGTCTCTAAGTTCAAACACCATGTTGATGCAAAATTGGGAGCAACAGGCAAAGATTTTAAAGAAACATGAAGTGACAGATAAAGACTTTAAAGTAATATGGGGTTTGTGGGTGCTCACCCAATAGGGGTACAAGGGACAGCTAAAAGTAACCAGTTACTCAGGCTGATTTAGGCGGGTATATTACCCAGTTCCAACAAGTAAGGAATGTCCTCATGAATAAGCAATAACAAGACTTTAAAGATGGCTGCCATGAGGGCCATGTTGGAGGTCAGACTGGCATCTATTTCATTCAGTGCCAACAGGACATCACAAGAAAACTTGTGCACCCTTAGAGTTCCTTTATCATTTCAAGATAATCATTCTTCAATTACTCTGCTGTACGAAGATAATCTTTTTATCTGACCTGCAGTAGCTCAGCTGGCAAAGCACTGGACTCACAACCCAAGGGTCGCAGGTTTGATACCCGCCCAAGCCAACCGGGAATGGCTGCTTCAGTGTGTCCTTGATTTACTCTGTCCTTAACGAGAACTGCTTGCTTGACCTTGTGGGGAATCACAAGCATTTATGTATAGACTTTTCCTGTGAGTCAAGTATTAGATAGCAATACATATCCAATTCCTTTTCAAGTATCAAAGAAAATTTGTCTATGATTTTCTACTTCCTGTCATTGAATAGAAGGCTTTCTGACTAGAATAAAAAGGACAGTGCTCAAGCAACAGAGTACATGGCTTGACAAATTGATGAATACTTACAAGACTGACTTAGTTTTTAAAACTGTTCAAAACTGTAGTTCAAAACAGTGATAAGAAGACTTTACATCATTCATTTGAAACCTGCTAATATTAAGCAATAAGTGATTCTTTCTCTCCCTCCAACCAGGTTATGAAACCCCTGATAAAAGAGATTACTCCATCCCCACCCACCCACAAAATAACATATTGTTACCACTTTATTCCACAGACCCACCTCCGAACCAAGAAGCCATCTCTGCCTCACTGGAGGAGACCACTGTACAGACCTAGACCTTGCAGCAAAGCACCCGAGATCACATCTCAGTTTTATGATTCCAACAGCCGAATTTCGTCCCAAAAAACTACCATATGTAGTGTTATACAAACCTTCATTATGACAGATTAGTAGCAAACCCTTGGTCATCCTCAGCTTATTAACACTGAATAAATATCCTGACCTATAAGTAATGTGTGTAGAAGCAGACTTATATAACAAGTATCCAAACTTTACACACAAATCTTTGTATGGAATTCTCATTAATGCATACAATTCTTTTTGAAAGTCAAACCAGCATTTCAGAAAATCTAAATTTTCTGACACCCATAACAATAAAACTAGGATTTTAAAAAATAAAATATAAAAGATCCATATTACAAATAAATTACAAAATTGATCCATACTCTTATCTCTCTCTGCTTCAATGATATTGTAGCCAAAATGTATATGTGTGTGCATGCATATATATATATATATATATATATATATATATATATATATATATATATATATATATATATATATATATATATATATATATGTGTGTCTGTGTGTGTGTGTGTGTGTGTGTGTGTGTGTTTGTCTGAATGTGTGTGTTCATTCACATCACTGACATTCACTTGTTTTATGACTATTCGGCAATTATGTTCAATCATGATCAAAAGGCAAATGGGATAAATATGCACATGAATGCAAACTGTCTTGAAAAACATTTAACAGAAAAATTTTATGGTGCAGTAGTTATCACTGATATAAACTACAGCAGCTAGTAGCAATGGGTGCATCGCAAAGGGACTCACTCTCTACAATATGCCCAGCAGGGCCTTAAACAAAAAAATTTCTGTTGGAAAACCAAAGTTTGGAGAAGATGGCATTTAAAGGCCACAACTCCTCCAAATGATAATGTGGAATGCTGAAAATTAACTTGTTCAAAATCTCATCAGTATAAATATACTACTGCCTTAGTAAAGTAATGCTGTGGACAGAAAAATGAGGGGAACAGGCTAGCATGTTGCCATAATGCTTTTACATGATAATGTGTAACACTTGAAATTAATTTCATTCAAGTTCTTATCAATGGTGCATGCCAAATTCGGTTGAAATGCGACAAAGCTTAGTAAAGTTTTGCTGTGGTGTGGAAACCAAAGTTCAGGGGACAGGAAATCAGGGGCCATAACTCCTGTAAATGATGTCATGGAATGCTGGAAATTAAACTCCGTTTTAATACACGTGCACATTTGACTGAAATCCAACAAATTCTGGTGAAGTTATCTTGTGGAAACCAAATCAGGATGACAAGCAATCGGTGGGCCATAACTTTTGGACACAAGACTGTAACTCTTCCTAAGGAACATGTAAGTCTGTGAAACTGTTCATACCAAATTACATCAAAATGTGTTGAATGTTTTTGAGCTATGCCAGATATGTGCAACATCCCATGTGAATATACATCCTTAATTGTCAAGGGTCATAACTAGTTAATTAAAGAGGGTGAGACAAAACCCATAAAAGGCACATCTAGGACTATGAGACAATCTACAAGCCAAATTGAATCAGAATATATTGAATGGTTCCTCAGCAATGATGGCTACAACGATCTGCTGTAGTGGCAATTAAAATACTGATGGATAAGGGCAATAACTCCATCAAAATTGGACCTCAAAAGACAAAACTTTTAAGAGGTACATCTAAATGTAATAGACAAGTCAAATACTAATTGGCATCCATTTACATGTATAAAGGCTGCAGAGCTATGCTGGTTACAAGAAATGTGAACAGACAGACAGACAGATGGGCAGATGGAAAAGGTGATGGTACTTTAGGGCTTCAGCATCTCAACATGGGCTATAATAAATTTACAGAATGCGATAATTTAAAACAAAACCCTTCCCTTCAAAGCATTCTCATTATATGCATACATGTGAAGCCTGTAATTCATTGATACATTTGAGGCATTTTAGGACGGTAATCAGATCATTCAGTAACTTAATGCCAATATTAAACATTCCTTGCAAAGAAGTGTACAATAATGTGCTAATACAAGATGAGGCACGCATTTAATCAGCTTTTCTTGCAAAGAAGAGTATGAAATAATGTGTAAATATAAGAAGAGGCAAGTGTTTCTTCACGTTTACTGTTGTGGTATGCAAAAATAGAAAAAGAAGTTCAAACGGAAATTTCAAAACTTGTGTCCCTTGATTAAGCTCATCTGTATGATTCAAATATACCAAAATTCATCACAGCTGTGATTGGTCAAATGAGAATACTTTCACAGGGAAGGTTTCCATAATCAGAATTACTTACAGTGCATGTCTCTTTCATGTTCATACTCGATGAAGGCGTAGCCTCGAGGCTTGCCAGAGAACTTGTCACATATCAAGGAAATCTGAAAGAAAAAAACGGAATATCTTAATATTTTTTCTGATGGTTCAGCAAAGAATGAGGATTTGGCCATAAAACATATTAATTAATGTCTGAATATGTCTGAATCATTCTGAATTTTGACTGAATATTACTGACATTTTCCGATTATCAGTTTGAGTTCTTTCTGAATACATACAAAATATCTTAAAAATGTTCACGTCCAAATACAGCTGAAAATAATTATTGCAGAATATAGCTGAAAGATTGTAAACACTTTTAATAATTATTAGAACAAGTCTGAATTAGTCAAAAACAAAGGGATGATTCAGACATTGTCAATTGGAAATTCAGCATAACTGATAATGTTCAGAAGAATAAAAAAATAAAAATAATAAGGAACAAGACCTATTCCTATGTCTTGCCATGGCAAATCTTTCTGCTTTTTATAACAAGTATGCCTCCTGCTCCTCAACCCTGCCCCTCTGGACTGTGACGCAGGGTCAGTAACTTGAAATCCATCATAAATAATAAGCATCTTCCTGATATGATTGCATGTGTCAAGTTTGGTAAATAAAATATATATATATATAGATATATATGTATAAAGCTGCAATGTAATAGAAATTTTTTATACTGGATCTTTGAGCCCTTCTCATGGGCCCAAAAATCACACTCCTCTTGCAGATGGTTACAACATGGACACATATAACGTGTGTACTATATTTGGTAAATTTCCACCCAACCATTTAGGAAAATTTATGGGCAACAAGCATATGGGTAAAGAGTATACAAATTTCTGAGATCACATTAGCATGATAAAACTTTTACATGGCTGACCAAACCATCTGTACAGTGGTCCCTCACCTATGGATACAGCTGAAAGCATAATGTTTTAGTCTTCACCCCAGAACACCACAGGTCATGAACAAACACAGTTGATTATGCAACAACTTTTTCATTTGCAGGTAAACAGTCTGACATCTTAATAGTGGTTAGATTTATCAAGAAAGTCTTTGAGATCTTAGACTAATTAAATTTCATTTTTAATTTGAGAACAAGTGTCTTGATCGAGAAATATGGGTAAACCAGGTCCACTTCTGAACTAAAATGGGTTATCACATGTATATACATGTACCTGTGTGCAACACGCATCCTAAAGCAAACAGCATTGGTGCAGTTCTGTCATAAAACAATGTTCCTGCAAGTCAGAAGTCCATTCTGATCCCTTGGAAACGTAAATACAGTGATCCCTCACTATACTATGTCCCCTCCTATAATATGCATATGGCCATGGATCCAATTAAACTGGTCATTTTCTTTCATTATTGTTGCTTAAGTTGTTTCACTTCATTTTAATGCTTATCTAATGACCATTGGTAACACTGTTTCACATCATAAAATCACCTATTTTTTATGTTTTCATGCCCTATTATGAGACAGCCTTGTTGGAAAATACCTCAGTATAGTCTGAAATACCTCAGTATAAGTAAGTGGCCACACTTACAACACTAGTCGCTTTTATGGCACCCATCAACAGCGCTACAACAGACTTGGATTTTAAAAAGCAACAGCAGGCAGCAGATTTTTGCTACCTCCTTGAAAATCTGATAGCAAATTATCTTCACAAGAAGCTTCCTTGTTGTCATTAGTCTGAAAGAACTTCATGGCAAATTCTAAGTATTACAAACAATCATCAGACAACTTTCATCTGCAATAAACATCAATATCCACTTTTTGTTCTGTCGAATAAGATGATGGGAAAATAAATTTTTCATTCTGTTAAATTATCAGACTTGTCACCATCCAGAATTCTCTGATTTATATTCCTTGTAGCAAAAAAATTGCTACAGATTTTATACTAAGTAGCAAAAGCACAGAAAACATAGCCAATCTGCTACTTGCTGTGTATTTCAAACCCTGTATAGAACCATAGTAGCTCAGTTGGTACAGTATCAGACTCGTAATCCATGGGTCGTGGGTTAACCTGGGTGAGCTGCACCAGTGTGTTCTTGGGAAAGGCACTTTGCTCGTATTTCGTATGTGTTCAAAGTTATTTTAAAACCAATAAAAACATAAAAGCCCAAACAATCAAACCTTGTATAAAGAGGGAATACTGTTGAACAGAAGATAAGACTTTGACGTGCTATGGTGTTTGCAAAAAGGTGAACATTATAAAAAAATACAGAATACATCATCTTGTGCCCATGCACTTTCCCAAAAATATACATTTGCTAGTCCAAATAAACAAATGAATTGCACAAGCTAGCTACATGTTGTCAGTTTGCGTAAGAGGCAATGTTTGCAACCCTATTCCATACAGATCTGGGAGGGCTATCAACTGAGGCCTTCTGTGAGTTGTTATATAATCTTAAACAATGTGGGACATGTGGTTTCTCCCCCCAGACTAAAATCTGGGAATTGTAACTTTGAGCTAAAATAACCAACTCCTGCTTTGATTTCACTCAAATTTTAAAGTTATTTAACTATTAGTTGGTGCGAAAAGTGAAAATTTTCACAATTTTTGAGACAGTATTAAAGATTTCCCATGTAAATAAGATAAGGCTTAGGTAATACATCATACCGTGAAAATTCTTTTGTCAAATGGACCCAGTCCAAAGAAATATGTCAGTCCAATTTTGAGGCATCTACTGTAAAATTTGAGGAGATGAAAGAAAGTGCAAGTCAAATCCATCCTAGTTTAAAAAAACCAAACCTGCATACCTTACAAAATGAAAGTACCAATAAATAATCCCCTATCAATCTTTCACAGCTTCCAAACAGCTGTCGATAAGTTTGTAAACCAGTGAGATATAATGACGTCAAAGATATTCCAAGAGCTGCCATGTAGCACTTTCTCTCAAAATAAATTGGTTTATATCAGCGTTTGACTGTTTGAGGGAGGGAGCAGGGAGGTAGCAACAGCAGCTCAGTTGGTAGAGCATCAAACTCTTAATCCAAGGGTTGCAGGTTTGATATCCACCCAGGTCAGCCTGGGCTTGCTGCCTGAGAAAACCACTTAGCTCCCATTACTTCAGCATGATATAGCCAATACAGTAAATAATATGCTGAAAGTGCTTTTAAAAACAAGCCAACTGTTTGAGGGAGACATTAGTATACATTTATATCATCTCATGATATAACTCTTAAATCATATAGCTTGGTATTCAGGTGATTGCACAAATCCAATTGGAAATAAATCTGTGAAAATGTTCTCCCTGCATACAGATTGTTCGAAAGAGACAAAGTTGGATCTGCCACTGCAACACCCCATGGCACCATCTTGAGCTGGTTACTGGATAAAGCCTCAATTTTTACTGCAGAAATTGCAGCCATATTCAAATCTCTAAACTACACTGAAATCTCTCAAAAAACAAATTACATCATCTTTTCGGATTCCCTTTCCACATTGAAAGCCTTGCAGAATCTTAAATCTGACAACCCGTTAATATCCCAGATGTTACAGAAGCATGATGTTCTCATACAGTCTGGGAAAAGTATTCTGTACTGCTGGCTGCCTAGTCACATTGGTATAAAGGGTAATGAAAGGGCAGATAAAGCAGCAAAAGCTGCCCTGCAGTCACCTGTTGCCGAATGGAAGATTCCTTAAACTGAGTTCAAATATTGCACCAATCAGCATGTTCATCGTACTTGGCAAAATATGTGGAATAAAAACTCCACAAACAAATTTAAGAACATCAAACCCACTATTGGTGAGTGCTATGCCTCGTATAGATCAAATTGGATAGATGAGGTGTTATTGTGCAGATCACGCATCAGACATTAATACTGGAATCATGCATACCTCCTGAAGGGTAAACCTTGACCCGAATGTGTACCCTGCAAGTGTCCACTGACAGTGGAACACATTCTTGTCGAGTGTGTCGATTTCCCCCTTGTGAGACAAGTACTTGTGATGCAAACTGCTTGAAGAAACTGTACGAAGACCTACCATCCAAGAAAATCTTGGACTTTTTAAAGGAATGCAGTTTATACAACAAATTTTTATCACGTTTTCAGGATTTTTCATGTGTTGCCTTTATCTGTTATTTTATATATATATTGTACAGAATTATGACATCTCTATGATCTGTATTTTATCTTCTTGTACTGAATTTTACATTTTTGGAAAGTGTTGAACTTCTTCCATTTTTATGCAATTCATTTTTACATTTTTCGAACTTTACCTTCTACTGGCACTACACAGCCACTTTTGTGCAGAGGTGCTGTAAAACACACACACACACACACACATATTTCCTGTCTTGTTTGACCAAAGCTGTTTTCGGGCATCAACAGGAATATATTTGCCTCTCTGGTCAGAACAAGCTGTTTGGTCAAATTGCCAAAATGCACCTCAAGGCTATCTGTTGACCATTAGTAAGTTCCAATGCACACAGTCAGGCACCTGACCATCTGATTAGATTGTGTTGCTATTCTTGCCTAATCAAAGCAATCACCATTGAAACAGTTATCAATCTAAGATTGCTGCTGCTGAAGCTTACATGATGCCATATTTCTCTACATATATGAACTAATTTCTTGATCATAGTATAGACCTAAAACCACAAATTCATCATTTGAGATAAAGCATCTTAAACATTTCTTGAACTGACTGACTTGGCATAGTAGATGCAACTGACACTTCTTCCTGCCGTGATCCAAGACATTTAAAAACTATTCTGAAACAATCCCTACAAAATGTACAGGAGAGCACATGCACAAATGTCTTCACACCATCGTGGTCATCTATTCGAACCATAGTGGTCACTGATGTCGCAGGTGAGTAACTTCATCTTTACTACTACATGTTTCAGAGGTCTATTAAAAAATTAATGTTAATGTTTGGATTTTTGGTAAAGTTTTGGAAATTAAAAAAGAAAAAACTGCTTGTTCAATTGGCAGTTGATTCAATATTTTTTATCTATTTGTGATTACAATAATATAATCTAGGACGACTTATCAGAATTAATTATAATGCATAGTTTCTGCTGTCATCATGTCATCATTTCATGTCAGGTGGCCAAAATACAGGGTGTAATGACCAAAATGAGTACTTAAATCTTTATTTCATTTTAAGCCAAGATCAGTTCCAGATCATAAATGCAGTCTGACATACAAACACTGTCCATCAGTGAAAACTTGTATGCATTTTAAAAAAAAAAAAAAAAATTCCATTACCCTTTACACTTGTTGCCTCAGCTTATATTTAAAAACCTTTTTCAAAACTATGTCAAATTATTAACTTGCCCCTCTTCTTCTACATCCAGAGTTTCAATCATTTCATTTGTAAGAGGGTCTGTCTCTTGGTTGAAATACTGAACTTTGAACTGTATGGCTTATCTAAAAAGAGTCTACAGAACATTTATTGGTTTCCTAATTGGACAGTATTATAATAGTAAATCTGTTTTGTACAGGAGTGGGTGAGTGAGTGTGTGTGTGTGTGTGTGTGTGTGTGTGTGTATCTGTATGTATATATACATATGTATGTCTAAGTTTAATTGCACCTCAGCATGATATTGGCTATATGGGGCCAATTAAAAGTTATGTTCTCAAAATTTAAAAAACTGTAATAAAAAAAACAACATGTAAGTGTATGTTGTTTTCATCTAAAACTGTTAAAAATCTACTACCAAAAAACAAGCAAACATATGTGAACACACCAACCAGGAAATCAACATATATTTTTTTTTAACCATATTACACTACTTACATTTACAGTCTAGCACTAAGGTACACCAGCATTCCTTCGAGTACATTACACCGCACATACCTGAACTCCAAAAATATTCATACACATACATTTTGAACAATTTAAAGTTTTCATCTGCACCTGCAACAAGTTCAGAACATTTTTCTATACAAATTATGGCCATATCTCGTGGTTAAATTCCACTAATACCATAGTGTTTGATGGAGGACTTTCTTATAGGATGCAGATGGGATGCTTTTGAGATTTTCATTTAAAACTGAAATAAAAAGGAGAAAGTCGAGTATAGGACATGCCCAAAGACCATGTGTCCATCTGGATCTGGCGAAAGGTATGTGATTGTCACTCTTAGAAATGTGAGCAGTTGATGAATATGACTGAATACAGTCAAATACAGCTTATATATAAATAAAATTGAGCCTCAATAGAAAAAAAGAGCTTCTATATAGTAAAACAGCTTCTAAAGTATTTTCATAGATTCTTGTGTATGATTTTTTTAAGTGGTATAAGGTTTCTCTTAAAAACTCCACATTCTGTGTAAAATGAAGATGTATCTTCAAACACAGACAGGAAATAATGTAGGTATCAGTGCAGATAATCAGATAAGAATCTGCAAAAATTATGGTAGAAAAAGAGTATTTGTTTAGAATAAGTTGAAACCATAATTTAGGGTAAAATATTCAAATACAGTTGTGCTGTATCCACCAAGTCAAAAAATCAAATTAATACAGCTGTGTCCTACTTCCACCACAAGGTCAAATAATCAAATACAGCTGTACTGCATCCCCAAGGGAAAATAAATACAGCTGTGCTGTATCCCTAAGATCCAATAACAGGGGCTGATTTAGCTGTGGCCCATGGGTTTTGAGAATGGCCAGACCCGTGGAAGCCATTTAAATTTTCCAAAGTTATTAAATTTTGGGGAAGACCAGCTGATTTTTTGCTGGGCCAGTTGATTTCCATGTCAACTTGCCCTGCTGGCCAATGGAAAAATCTGTGTTAAGTCAACCAATGAATAATGTCACAATATATAAACTAGTCGAGTTCTAGACAGTTTCCCAAGATCTCATAGATGGGGTTGATAATTGATACCTTTACTGGCAAAGGGTCCGAAATAATCTTGATCTATTTTTGAAAACCATTTTAAAGTTTGACCATTATTGAGCTATATAAGCCAAAATTAACAACAAATTATACAACATACCACAAGTTAAGTCTAAATAATCAAAACTGATAGAAAGATGTTTCCTGGACCTTAGATTTCATGCAGCTAACATGGATTCAGTTTTCAAAACTGGGAGGAGACGCAGTAGCTCAGTTGGCAGTGCTGGTTCAATACCTGCCCAGGCAAGCCTGGATCAGCTGCCTCAGAGTGTCCTTGGAAAAGGCACTTATCTCCCATTTCCTCTGCATGATAGCTAATAATGTGTTAAAAGTGCTGTTAAAACTCTTTAAAAAAAAAAAAAATGGGTCTATCGTTTTCTATACACTGGACTTCCACTTTTTAGCAGAAATGTGCTGGGCCCCAAACAAATCATACGGAGAGGTCAGAATGTAATTTCATTGTCTCAATCCTACAGAAACAGTGCTGAAGCAGCTTTTCATGTGTACAAATATTTCTAGTAGCATCTAAAAATGTCACCAGGCAACCTGAGATAAAGTCATGTAATATGAAACAAATATCAGTCCTATATGTAATATATGTCATTAGGTGATTTTGTTTTTGTTTTTTTTAACTTCTAGACATACAGATCTATTCGCCAGATTCGCTAAATATTTTCGAGTTAAATAAGTTAACACCTTCTGAAATCCCCTGTTTGTGTAAGTACTGAAACATAACACCATGTCTGATAGGATAACTGGCATATTCCCAGATGAATCTAAAATAACTTTATGAAAGGAGTGATAATGATAATCACCAAGACATGCCAAATGTGCCCTTTGCCATTTCTCATTTTGACAGCATTACATAAAATCTAATAATTATTTGAACCAGAAATTTTGTATTTCACCTAATCTATGACAAATATGAATTTCTTTCTGAGAAAAAAAAAATCACTTTGTCATGATGTACCCATTCCATCTGGTATATATGTGTGACCATTGTCTCTATCTAGACCTGACTATTGCAAGAATCTTGCTCATTATGTGTATACAAAATAACAGATGCACAGAAACATTTGCTGTAAATTTAGATAATATACAACAAACCTATTTCTGGAACTGTGCAAGATAAGATACAGACCTTTGCCAACCCTTGTTAACTCCTGATAACTTCCAGACAGCAAATGTAACTGAATATCAAATGTGCTTACATGCATCATCAAACAGCATTTTAATCCCCGAACATTTTGGCAATTTGAACAAATAGTACAGTATATATGAAAGGAGATCCCCTAAAAATTTGGAACAAAGCCTTCCTGAGAAAAAACTTTATCCTGATAATCTTTCTAATACATGTAATAATTGTTAATCTTTCTAATATTAACTAATTAAGCTTTCATAAACCCTGAAATGTCTTAAGGCATGAATATTGCAATATTTACTCTGTAAGTTCTGGGGGCCTGCCTTGTGAAACTGTTGAAAAGGAAAAGAAGGGTGTGGGTGGGCTACTAATTGGACAGAACTTTCTTACAAATGCCAAAATGAAGTTACAGTGGGGCATGGGCTTATCTTTTATATACAAGCTTATCGCTGGAGAAACATGGGATTCTAATTTTCATTAAAAAAAGAGAGGAAAATATATTTGATCCATAAGGAAGATGTGTAATGCAGTATTGATAAAGACAATGAAAGATACTAACATGACATCTTTTTTGTTCTAGCAGCCTTTAACAAGTATATCAGATTTGTTTGGTTTGGTTTGATTTTGTTCTTTATGGCACAGCAAAAAAGTGCCTTATTTAGTGCCAAGGTAAAATGCCTCGCCCAAGGGCACACCAAGGTAGCCGACCCAGACTGAATCTATGGTAGGATCTGAACCACACCCTTCTGGTCACAAGTCCAGCATGTTAACTACTGAAACACAGCAGCCCTGCATCCATCAGTCACCTCTTACAGCGCATTGGGTCTGTTCTACATAATCACCAAGCCCACAGGGAGTTAATTATTAGAGTTGTATTATACAAGTGTTCTGTGGCACCTGGTGTCTCACCTGCAGACAAGACAGGAATTCCTTGCTTATCAACATAGAAACATTAGGCCTATCACAATATTACCCAAAATTTACCGTTGAATACACCAACTGATGTTGAAGATGCGACTTTCATACATTTTAGGACAAAACTTGACATTTCTTACAGTGATGAAACATGCTTTCTGCTTAAGCATGCAAGACAGGCAAGACATGCAAGACATGCAAGACGGCAACTCCTAGCATATCAGCATTAAACTTAAGACCTACTGTAATCTTGTACCAAAGTTTAAGTTGAATGCATCAACAAATCTTGATATGTGAAGTTCAAAAACTTGAACATTAAACTTTAACAGTTACAATGGTGAACCAAGCTTTCTGCTTAAGCAGGCAAGACAAGCAAGACAGGAACTCCTAGTGTATCAGAGCATAAACTTTAGACTCTTAGTACCTACATGTAGTAATATTATTCTAAGCCAGTGGTGCACAAGTCAAATGTTTACATGGGCCAGAATCAACCTTGATTGGAACTAAGTTGGCCATGCAGCAAAAGTTTTGTGTCTATAATAAAAGCATAAATACATATGCATTAAATAAGGACACAGGCTGCACAACATGTGTTGGCAGACCGAATGCATCTCACAGGCTGTATGTTGTTCAATGTTTAATCCAGAGGTTATGTTACTTTAAAAACTTTAACAGAAAACTTGAACATTGTTCACCATGATGCTTAATTAAGCAGGTGAGACAGGTAAGAAAGTAAGTCCTAGAACAGCATGGCATACACTTATGAACTATAGTGATATTATCCGAGTTTCACTTGAATACAGCAAACAATAAAGAAAAGTTACACTGTATGTGACTTTAAAAAAATTTAACGCAAAACTTGAATATTGTTGATGCCATCACCACTGGAAACACGACTACTATATCTCACCATGCTTATGCAGGCGAGACAAAAACTTCTTTGGTTTAGTAAACTTTGGTAAATTAATACATCATCCATATATACAAGAGCAATCCAATTCAATTCAAACTTGTACACAAATATGGTGCTCTTATAAGTTATTAAAACTATATGTAGGTTATCAAAGAAAAAAATTCCATTTTTTGCACATTTTAACATGCAAAGGACCAAATGAATTCTTAATTAAAAAGGTCTCATGAGCTGAAACAAATTGTGCACAACGTAATCATTAAGTGCTAAAGTCTTTTAATCAGATCTAAAGAGTCACATGTTATGTTGGGAAGAAAAAAGAAAGAAAAAAAACCCACTCCTCTTATGGGAAAATATTGCCGTTGTTAGTTACTTTCTGTATTATCAGAAGAAGTAGCTACACTTGTATACTGTAAATTTCACACAATTTTAGATATCTTTTTATTACTGAAACTAGTATGAATCCAACAAATCTCATTTACCAGTATCAATAGTGAACAGGAAGTCTACCACTCATAGTTCTGTGTGCAAAGATAAGATTCCATAGCTTTCCTTTATTTATGGTTCTTTTGATTTCAGGTAGAAAATAATGGCATTTTTTTGTTCTTTATTTTATAGCGGTTTATGTGTAACATTCCTACTGTACATAAAAAGTTTCATGTCCTCAAAACATCACAAAGCCTTGGCTCAATTCTTTATTGTTTCTTTCACATCCTTGCTTGTTTCAATAATGTGTTTTGATGTGAACAAGAAGTTGGTATATATGTTTGGCTCTATTCTCATCACTGCTTAAAATGAAAGTCTATCTTGCATCTTATTTATTACATATACATGTAGTATGTAGGAGACCATCTTATTTATTACATATACATGTAGTATGTAGGAGACCATCTTCATTAGCCAAGAATTGTCAATCCATTTCTTCCATCGTTCGTTCGTTGGATTAACGACGTGTTCGGCCATTCGGCCATTTACGTCGACATTTCTTCCACACTGACCATTGGCATATGTAGCTTGCCAAAACACTTCCCCCTTCCTGGATGCATGAGTTGCTGCTGATAGCAAGTGGAATTAATTGACACATGTGAGAGTTTGTTACATGACCTATTAGGAATTCAATATGGCAACTTATATGATGTCCACATGTCTTGACAAGACTTGTACATTAAAGGTTTAAATTGGAGAAAGTTACATCCAATATATGTCTCTGTCTGTGTACAATTGTAGGATTATTCCCAACTATCTTCCTAGGTAAATGTAACTAAAAATCTGATTGGATCAGTTTCTTTCAGCTGCATCCAATCAAACAGTGGACCAGTTTCTTTCAACTGCATCCAATCAAACAGTGGAGTGGTCAATACTGTTTTGGTTAGTTAGTACAGCAAGTGTCAGTGTGGAACAAAGTGGATTCACAAGTATCAGGGTCTATTCTTGGATGCCCCATTGCATCAGGTGAATTCTTTACCTACATGTACAATGAAGGTATATATCTTGTCAGTAAAGTTTCATGTACACATAGAGATGCATGGATAATCATAGTATGGGTCTCTGTACAATACAGTTCACACGATTTTTTGTTTTTCTACACATCACAGTGGGGGTGGAGAGAACATGGCAAGGATTAAGAAAAAGTCCTTCCACCATCTCCCTGCGCGTACTGAGAGAGTTGATGTGGCTTTTTGCAGAGAATAGCCCTGCACACCACCGCTGTATCCAATGATCACAGTGGAGTGGGACATGGTGTCATTAACGTGGGCGCAATTTACTGTTTACGAGGCCAGCAAACATGTGCTAGTTTCAGAGACTGAGATTGCGAGAGTATGGTGGGGCACTGAGTTATTTACATCACTGCCCTCATTAACAGACACATTTATTTAATTCTTCCAAATCAAATTTTAGATATCAACATTATCAGCTGTAGTTCAAATGAAAATACAATGTATCAAGTCATCAAATTCATTTGCAGGAGAGAGAGAGAGAGAGAGAGAGAGAGAGAGAGAGAGAGAGAGAGAGAGAGAGAGAGAGAGAGAGAGAGAGAGAGAGGGAGGGAGGGAGGGAGAGGCAATGTGCTCATGACTGCTGAAGACACGTAAATCAGTACTCATATTTTCATAATACAAGAATTCCACCCCACCCCCAAGAACTATATAAACAATACAGTATATATGATGAGGAAGTTTCATATGCAGCTTCTATTTCTAAATAAAAAAATATTGATCAAATTGGTAAAACATGGTTTTCTTCACCAAAATATCTGGTAACTGCAAATATTGTGTCTAGGTGAAGTATTCTACTTTGATGTCCTTTGAAAAAAATTTTTACATACCCAATAAATGCACAAAAAAACCCCAACTTGAACTGCTGTGGCTCAAACACTGTAAATTCTGACTATTCATTACATGTTACAAACCCACCATCACCACATCCAGTACTCACCCCCACCCTCTAGACTGTGACCCTGGGGGTCATAATGAAAAATCTGTCAACATACATGTACATGATGCCTCTTCCTGCTATGACTGCATATATAAAGTTTGGTCACAAAAAATATTTGACAATGTCATTGTAACTTAAATTTGTGTACATGTGACCTTTGACCACTCCCAGGGATCCCACATGTGTGTGCCTATAATGATAATGATGTTGCAAACATAACTACAAGGTTTTATGAATTTCCACACAGTGTTTATGAAATGTGATAATGACAGATGGATGGATTGATGGGCAGTATTAAAATAACCTCAACACCTTTTAAAGGTGTGGGGATAAAAATCTCGTTATTCCATTCAAAATTGAGAGAATTTCAACTTTCAAGGCATTATCAGCATGGAAATGTTTCCATTTCTAAATATTGAAATATTACATGTAGTGTAACTGACACAATTCCATAACTTTTATCTTCAAGATTTATACCTCAACTACATTTGTCTGACCATACAAATTCATGATTGAACCCTGAGGAGACTGAATGTTTTTTTTCCATATCATTTAATGTAAACATTAAGTTTAATGCAATCCTATTAGTATTCCACCTGTGCTTCTGATGCCTGGTCTGCACTTTTGTATAACCAAAATCAATATAGAGCCCTTCAGCACTCATTTACTCATTTAGGGTAGCTATGCATGAATATGATATTTAGGGATGAACAGGATACTGTTACCATGGAATTTCATCTGTTATTATGTCTTTATTGCCTTCCAAACTTATGGCTAATTGAACTTCACAATTTCAAACAGTAAATATTGTACTGAACACCTGTGATAACTGGCACCTATACAGTGCTATTAAGCTCAGACATCATGAAAAATGCAAGTCACTCCAGAATGTGTAAGCATTGCCAAGGTGTAGCTATAGGGCCAAAGAAAACAATATGTTTGATTCTGGTAACATAACCTACCCTATTTACTCGCCCTGCCCCTTTAACTTTTTATCATGTGCCCCAAAAATATCGGTACCGACCGTCCACCATTTTTAACATCTGAATCGGTAACTTATGATTGGAATTTATGACATTAGCTAACACAAGCTAGATAAAAAAGTAACAAAAACAAGAGTCCATTGAAGGAACTGATGCTCTACTGGGCAAAAAGAATTTCTAGGAATTCAAGATAAGACCATTTCTTCTTTTTAACTGCTGAGTGTTGAAACCATCTCTGATATCTTCAGAGATAACAAGAGTTTCAAATTTGCTGCTGTAGTGGACATACTGGATGTCAGATCAGTACCATTTTCATTTAGACCAAAGCAGACATCCTTAGAAGTCTTTTGGTGAAAACTCCATGTTATAATGATCATCCGTTCAGGGGGAGTAGTGACAACAAGATTTTCAGCAGCCATATTTGATATATGACTGGCACCGTTTTCATTTAGGACCAACTAGGTATCATAAGAAGTCTATTGGTAAAAATCCTACAGTATGTTGATATAGCCATCCATTTGGGGGGAGTAGAGCTAACAATATTTTCCAGGTGGCCACCATGGAGGGTTACTCAGTTTCATTTAGGGCCAACAAGACACCATAAGAACTCTTCTGTTGAAAAGCCATTTCAAAATGACTTTCTATTTACATGCAACAGGAGTAGCAAAAACAAGATTTTCATGATGACCACATATTGGACATAAGATCAGCACCATTTTAATTTAGGAGCAAAACATTATAAGAAGTATTTGAGTGAAAACGCCATGCGGATATGACCATTCATTCTGGAGAAGTAGTGATAATATGATTTTCAAGCTGGCCACTGTGGCAGCCATATCAGACCTCAGATCAGCACCATTTTCATTTAGGACCAACAACTCATCACAAGAAGTCCTTTGGTGAAAACCCCATGTCAATATGACTTTCTGTTCAGGAGGAGACGCAATAACAAGATTTTAAAAATGGCTGCTATGATGGCCATATTGGACATCATATCGTCATCATTTTCATTTAGGACCAACTAGATATGATAAGAAGTCTTTCTGTGAAAACCCCATGTTGATATGACCATCCATTCAGCAGAACTAGACATAACAAGATTTTAAAGATGGCTGCTTTGGTGGCCATACTGGATGTCCAAGCAGCACGATTTTCATTTAGGACAAACTAGACCATGGAATGAATGTGTTTGTAAAGTTTCATGGCAATCCTCCAAGTAGTTTAAGAGAAGTAACGGACAACAGACTATTCTATACGCTTTTCTGGTTTATGACCAGTAGAGCTAAAAACATTTGAATCATTTTTTCCCTCCATATTTAGCAATATTATGCTTGTAATGTCTTGTCAGATATAGGCTGGGGTACAAGTTGCGAAGGAAGAAAACTAGTAATATGTGTTGATATTCCAGTTGTTACTATAAATAGGGATGTGTGCTTAATGAATTACCGTATGTTTACATATTACTTCAAATATGGTATTTGTGTTTAGTCATCTCTACTGGAAAAAAACATGACAAAACCATATCAAATTAATATCGTAATATTTTCCAAAATACCAGCAAAACTACAAGATCAATGAATCATGTGTTATTTAAAAGCAAGTCAATACTTGTTCCCCATGGTTTAAATCACCAATTGAAATAATCAATTTTATTTTCTTCTATAATAAATACAATTTATTGATACAGAAGGTTCAGCTTGGTTCTATTTACAGCAACAAGCAGATACAGTGTAGATGCAATTTGCCAACTAGCCATCCATTTTAATTATTTTAGCATTAATCAATTGTTGTAACCGTTCTCAGAACAAATTTATCAAACTAAATTCCAGTGGTCCCCTCTCAAAAGAAGCTACCCACTTTATAAGGCCACAATGCCTGACACCAAAATAATATATTGTAACCATTTTGTCCCGCTCAAGAGAGGCCACCTTTTTGCTGCAGATTGGGTGTCCTTATAAGAGATAGATCATGGTACTGTACATTCACAACTTTTTGTGAGGTACCAATTTTCATGGAAACAATAGGAACCCTCTAAAATCCACCAATGTATGTACATGTACCAACCAAAATGTAATTTTTCTCAGAACCAAATAAATGAATGCCCATGAAAATAAATGAATTCACAGAATATAATACTGGACTAAAAGCAATGAACAAGTATCATCAATGAGTCCTGCAATGTTTCCAAGTCCTATAAGCTAAAAATAATGATTGATACATGGACTATAATTATGCAGTAGGAAATAAAAGCCCCACAATGAGATGAATCAGCCTCCTGTGTGAAAAGAAAAGCAAATAAAAGCGGTGAATAAAAGTCTCTGAAACAAATGCCAGAAAACATTAAAGCTGTTGGGCATACACAATATCAGTTCAAAATGAATATTACAATAATTTTTTTTATAATGTTGCCATGGCACCAAGCTGCCAATCCAGCACAACAATGAGAAACCTTGAAAAATTGATGAATAATAATCTACTATCACATATTTTCTGCTAGGTTTGTTCAATACTGTACCCAATAACCAAGTATAAAATTGTAGGCAAATAATGTTGGTTTTCATTCATTAATGTACATGTACAGTGTGAATACTTTTTGATTGACTTAAGAGATTGCCTAATATTGTATGTGTGGGTTCAGTGCTCTGGCCTGGATTTTTTGCTTGTTTGTTTTCAGACACTGAATGAAACATGTTTTGGCTCAGAAGAAAAAAAAAGGAACTATTTTTTGCCTTCTGGAAAAAATGCGGAAAATATGGTACACAATCATTTTGTTACAACTAAAATACTAGGTAACTAAACAATATTTTCTGATATACAACGTCAAGTAGTATATGCTGTCAATAAGGATATGCATTATGAAATTATTATGTAATCCATCTCTGTAAATTATGACTCAAGTCATGTAAAGAATAAAAAAAGCATCTTGATTGAAATATTTGTAATTGTTGTTCCTCATAATAATGTTCCGAGATTCAGTGTCTGGTGTAAATAACTTATTAGAGTATACAATAAACAGATTATTGTATGCACACTAATATCTCTGGTAAACTCATTGTTTTTCATGTAACCGACTAGCAAGCTCATTGGCCACTGCCGCAACAACTCCTCCACTAAAAATATCTGACAGTACACGTAAACCACTGCCGCAACAACTCCTCCACTAAAAATATCTGACAGTACACGTAAAATAACATATAATTATTATTTAACTGTTCTACAGTACCCTCTCCATGCCCCCACTACTTGATATTTTTCAGCATCTGGATCTAGTCTGGAGATATTGGAAAAGAAAGGGAAAACACATTCTTGGATTGTCTATATAATTGATGATGATCTTGCTATGGCAAGAAGGCACCATCATACACTTCCTGCCATATCTCTTCATTACAACAAACATATAGAAATGTACAAGCATTCCCATATTACTGGAATGTCAATCCAATAAGGTACCTGGTATATCGACTGCAAGAGAGACTTGTGTGCACCAATGTACATGTAGTTTTGGGATTAAACCAACTTTTAGTACCTAATCATGCATATGGACATAACTGTCAAAATTTTCCACAAAAGTTGGAGGACAAATTAGAAATAATATTAGTAATAATAATAATAATAATAATAATAATAATTTTTCAAGTACCATCAGTGCTTTGCAACATGTGATTATTAACAAAGTGGTATAACGTCGGATTTTTAACATGAATATGTGACGTCAATCTATGTGTACAGTGTTCCATTCAATGTGACACCTTTTCTTTGGATTATGTGATGGTTGTCAAGTTGATCAGATGATTATACAGAAAAATAGTACTGGGATAGATTAACTTTGATAACCTTCATGATAATGCGCCTATGCACAGCTGGTTCCTTTTCCAATTCTCCCAACACAGTTCAAGAGTCACCTCAGGTAAATTTAAATTATTTCATTCATTTTCTTATTTTAATTCATGATACTATACTTATAAATTAAAATAAAGATATGTTTCATGGAATAAAAGACAAAACAAATGCCTCGTACCTCAGTTAATCTGTCTGGGGCAAATTTTCAATGACTTGTCCCCTTATGATAGCCAACTAACACTTGGACATTGTTACAACATAAAGGAACACTGAGTAGAGTTTGGAATCAGTTGAAATTTTACATTGCATGCATTTCATGCCACAAGCAAAACTAAACTGAATAGCTGTACCTATTGTATTGTTGATTTCCGTATTACATTGGGTTAATTTATTTGCATATTAAAATGGAATTTCATGGACAGAGGCTTCTCCTTTTTTTCTTCTTCTGATTATCAGAAAAAATTATTTGTGGAATCAGATAATTTCTTCTTTTCAACAGCCAAGTGCTGAAACGATCTCTGATATTACTGAGCAACAAGATTTTCAAATTGGCCACTGTGGCAGCCATACTGGATGTAAGATTGGCACCATTTTCATTTAGGCCCAACTAGACACCATTGGAAGACTTTTGGTGAAAACAACATGTTGATATAATAATCCATTCAAGAGAACTAGTGAAAAGATTTTCAGTATGTTCATTTTAGCAGAAATATTTGAGGTCAGATTGGCACAATTTTCATTCAGGATCAGCTAGTGGTCTTAATTAATCTTCTGGTGAAACCCCATGTCACATGACATTCATTTTAAGAGAAGTAGCACCATTTTCATTTAGGACCAACTAGACATCATCACTAAGTACAAACAGTTGAATAATAATGTACGCAATGTTACAACACAGGCACTAGTACAACTACTACCACTACTACATGTGAAAGAGGATCTGTATATTACATACAGCACATAGTGTAAACAACGATTACAAGGATAGGGGCCACAGCTGATACATTTATTTTAAACTATAGCCTGTATCAGCAGAAATGCCAAAAAATAGACTTTTTTTCCTTTCTTTCTTTCTTTTCCAGGCATTGTTTAGATAAAGGTATAACATGTGAATCAATGTTTAAGCATTTCATATCTCGATTGTACTTACCGTATTCCAGTCATGCTGTCAGTCAAACTCGATGGTGTCAACATGTCGACTTCGAAAGCAAGGCAGTGTTTGTCCTTACATAAGAGAATCTAAGCAATTTGTTTGCTGGATAGTGGAAAAAGTAGTCATGTATTTGCTGCAGAAATGGGAGTCGGGCGAACTCAGGTCCAGGAGATTATTAAGCGCAAGTGAGATATTGTGGGGAATTTTGAGAACATTAATCAGGAGTGTAAGAGATTATGATCACACCAAATTGTTTTTCCCTTTTAATACGATGAATCCTTTAATTGTTCTTTTAAGATGTTGAATTAAAGCAATCTCCAATGGAAAAAAATAATCTCCAAGTAGTGATACATGTAAATAGCACTTGTGATAACCCTTAAGGTTTATATGCTACTAACAATAGCCACAGGAAGCTTCTTTTCATTCCCTATTCATCAAAGGTTTCTCACAAAAGTCAACTGTCTTTTGATCTCAGTGAGTTTGAGCAACTGCTTAATCCATCAATTAACTGAAGTGTGAACACTTGTTTTCATGCCTAATTATACCAGCTGGCTTAACAAAAAGTCAGTACTGTGTTTGACAATCACAGGTAAGCTGTTAATTAGTAATTTTATTTAGATGCTGTTTCTACTGATAATGAGATAAAGTGTTTGCATGTGTGTGTGAGAGAGAAAGTTGTGTAAATGAGTGCATGTACACAGTTGTATTGAGTTTTATTGAATTGATGGGAGGTCTATTTAAATTATCTTGATAGCATACCACTACTACTAATAATAATGCTAATGCTATTCGGTGTATAGTACATGTCTTTGTCATGAACCAAATTTGAGATCAAAACCTGCCTTCCAAGGTCTCCTATCTACAAAGGGACTTTGGCCTTTTCCCATGGGTGGCCGCTGTAGACAGGTTTGACTGTATTTTCTTAGAAAGGTATCACTACACTAATTAGGCCAATCAACTAGTACTGCATCCTACTTAAGTCTCTAAGAAAGTTCTTAATATTTTTTCTCAGATGTTTTCTGGAGATTTGCTAACCAGTGAAGAATGTTACTTGCATTAAATAGAAACCAGCATTAAAGTCTAAACAGAAAATAAACTGTTTATTGAGTTCAGTCTCTTGGTTATTTACATAGGATAACAATGCAAACAGGTGATTTGGCTGGTTCTGAAAATGTGCCTTACACTAAAATTTGGAGTTATTTAATTCAAATGCAACTATTTTTAGAAAATGCAACATAACCTGTGCTTTTTTTTTTATATGTTGTGTCCAGGTTAGTGCCTAACATAAGCAAGATAATCTTGGTGCATCTGAACTTGTAACTAATGCCGAGGATTTCATCAAAACAGCAGAAAAATGAAGGAAATATACAAGGAACTTACTTAGGGTAGTAATACCTTGAAAGAAAGACAGTTTGCAAGGTTGGCATTTTGCTGCTAACTGCGTCACACTTCTAGTGCTCATGAGACTGCAAATAATAATCATCCTCCATCTTAAGTGAAAGTACTTCTTCCCCATGATGGACCATGCTGATGTAAATCTGTCAACCAATCACTGCAGTTCAAGGGGAAGTTTCCAAATGAGCTGTTAAGGGAATGACGTCACTGTTGTGTGAACGACATCACTGACTAGCCAATTGGAAGATACATATTTACTAGTTACCAGCCTTAACTGACTAGCCAATTGGAAGATACATATTTACTAGTTACAAGCCTAAGATATTGACATTGCCAATTGGAAGATACATATTTACTAGTTACCAACCTAAGATATTGACATAGCCAATTGGAAGATACATATTTACTAGTTACCAGCCTTAACTGACTAGCCAATTGGAAGATACATATTTACTAGTTACCAGCCTAAGATATTGACATTGCCAATTGGAAGATACATATTTTCTAGTTACCAGCCTATGATATTGACATTGCCAATTGGAAGATACATATTTACTAGTTACCAGCCTTAACTGACTAGCCAATTGGAAGATACACATTTACTAGTTACCAGCCTATGATAGTGACATTGCCAATTTAGGCCAGGTACCAGTGAAGGTTAGCAGAAACATTTCTGATATTCATGTATGGTGTTCATGTGTTTTGTTTGTTTTGGTTTTGGATCATGTCTACTGTCATAAACATTCTTGATATTTATGCAGTGTTCATGCTTTTGTTTGTTCTGCTTTTGGATCATGTCTACTGGTATAAATATTTATAATATTCATGCATCATGTTCATGTTTTTTTGCTTGTTTTGATTCTGGATCATGTCTATTTGCATTAACAATGATATTTATGCAGTGTTCATGCTTTTTTTGTTGTTCTGGTTTTAGATCATGTCTATTGCACACACATGTAGGTAGTACAAATTTGCAGTTTCACTCGAACATAATGCACCACATCCAACTGTATCACACAGAGAGCTTTGCTTCAACAACCCTGAGGTCAACAATAGATAAATTGTTTACATTTATTACCTGCGCATTGATATCATGCTGCGTTTGAAAGACGTGGAATATTTAGAGGAAAGTATAATTTTAGGTAACTTGCCCCGAGTTGCAACTAGATTATGAAGAAAATCCCCCTTTTTTCAAATGGTAGGGGGAAATTGCCTCATAAATTTTCAGTTCTAGAATAGATCCCGATCAGGAGTTGCTAAAAACATGATAACTGCATAAAACATATCGCTTTTGAAAAACTGTGCAAGGTTGCATCCACAGTATAAATCAAAGACCAAGATAAGGTGTTTCTTATACACCACTCCTATTATATTATCATACATGGTAATCTGGATTCGACACCAATCCTGATTTAACATTACCTTGGCATTCATTTCCATAATTGGGCAATAAGAGAGATTGACTGGTCAGATCCCTAGCTTGAACTACAATGTTTCTTCTGAAAACTGCAATGAAATTTGATCCTTGACTAGCAAGGGAAACTCCCAGTTAACTTTTTGTTTGGCAGAAATGTCTATGTAGAGTCCCATGACCAGTGTCAAATAATCTGCATTTTAATTTTTTCCTTTGCAAACATATTCTGGTGAATTGGTTCCAATCCTCACAGAATCTATGTAGTAACAAGTTGGATGAAGGCTTACTGTAAGTGATAGGACCATCAGCAAGCACATGTACAACATCTTACTTTCACTATGATCTGAAGAAGCATATGTGGGAATTAGAAGGGTGCAAAGATATATCAAGATAAGGGGGGGGGGATGAGGGAGAACTGTTGTCTATGTATATATTTACTCATTGGCCATGTAATTGTGACAGTGCAGCATACTGACTGGTAATCAGCAACAAGTCTCAATATAGCACAGTCAAGTGAAACTGCTGTGTGAATCCAAAAAGCTGACTCATTTTATACCAAAGACCAACTCCACAGCAGTAGTAGTAGTAGTGTTTAACGGCACATTAGCACAATACTAGCGATATTGTGCTAATAAAAGTCATGTTCTAACAGTGTAAATATAAAGACTTGTACAAAATGAACTCTAGGAAGATAAAGCCTTTCAAATAAACATAAGCATAAAGTATTAGTTGAAGATAAAAATTAAAAGCTAAAGATCTTAAAAGCCAATTAAATATGTATCAAATAAAAGATAAAAGTAAAACTGTAAAATAAAAAAAATAATCCATCTTCCCTCAAAAAGTAAAAGATTTTTCTTGGGGGTGTACATCATAAAGTTTTGTCAATGAGTTCACATAAAAATCTTCATACAGGGTTATTAGGTCATATTAAAGTTTAAAAAAGGCCCTCATTAAGTCATAATAAAGTAACAAAAAGGCCCTCATAAAAGACAGATCCTATTAAACACTGTGACATAAAAAACTTCATACAGTGTTATTAAGTCATAATAAAGTTTTAAAAAGATCCTAATTTATGACAGATCCTATTAAACACTGACATAAAAAACTTCATACTGTGTTATTAAGTCATAATAAAGTAACAAAAAAGCTTATAAATGACAGATCCTATTAAACACTGCGACAAAAAAAAACTGTGTACAGTGTTATTAGGTCATAATAAAGTAACAAAAAGGTCCTTATAAATGACAGATCCTATTAAACACTGCGACATAAAAAACTTCATACTGTGTTATTAAGTCTTAATAAAGTAACAAAAAGGCCCTCATAAAAGACAGATCCTATTAAACACTGTGACATAAACAACTTCATACAGTGTTATTAGGTCATAATAAAGTTTAAAAAAGATCATTATTTATGGCAGATCCTATTAAACACTGTGACATAAAAAAAACTTCATACAGGGTTATTATGTCATAATAAAGTAACAAAAAGGCCCTTATAAATGACAAATCCTATTAAACACTGTGACATAAGAACTTAACACTTATCTACATAATAACTTACTTTTAGTGGTCAAATTTAAGAAAAAAACTTCAGAAATAAGCTATTGTTGATTGCCCAAAAAAGATCTTCATGTAATCTCTTTGCACACAAGCTATTTGTAAGGTGTCTTATCTCTTGCCTTTCCTGGCATTAAATTATAAATACAGTAGTTATGCAGAACTGGGCTTTTAAAGCTCATTACAGTATAGCCTGAAGATTCCCCGGTTAAATAGAAAAAAGCTAACAGCAGCCCAATCATTAGACCCTTGTTAGGTTCGCCATGCATCAACTGCAATGAAAATCAATATCCAATCCATTTGCCTGTGCCACAAAGCCCTAGAGTCAACAAATTAGGCCTCAATTTTCCATGGAACATTGCAAATGGAAGCAAATGTCTAAAAAGGATGGTAACAAATGATCTGCAGCATAGAGTGATGATTCTACTCCTCAAGAAAAAAGTAAACAGAAAGCACAACTATCTAAGTTTTATTAATTTCAACAGCTGCTGACCTCGACCTCACAAAGGATCCAGTGTAAGACTCTTTTATATTGGACATCTTTAGAAGAAATTAAAAAAAAAAAAAAATAAGTTGAAAGTGCGCTGTTCACCCTCCTTCTACAGGAAACAAGCCAACTCCTCTGGTAAAAACTGCCAGATAACTCCATTTTATGTGTTCAAAGGCATATACATAACTTTACCACATTGTAACATCTGCTGCCATGTTCTTTCTCTTGTTCTACAGATTAATGCTTCAATGTGAATCTGATATGTATCTAACAAAAACAGAAGTCTTCCTGACACTAATCAATGTCAAAGACTGATACATGATCCAGAATTTCATATCCCCAAATTATGTTACCTCTCAAAGTTTTTCAAAAAAATTTCATATTTGTTATAAGTTGCCCATGTTAATTTAGAAACACCGGACATGGGGCGATTCATTTCCATACGAATGGAGATAGTTTCTCAAAGTAATTGTGTAAAAAATTAACTTTTTAGGTTCAGCAAAATGTAAGACACCAATGGGATCTTTGTCCAAGACGTATATTAGCAACATCATTGAAAATATCCAACTGATGACGTGACCATGTGACAACAGATGCCAAAGAACCAATCTTGCTTACTACACTGAAGATTAAGATCAGTACCTTTGTATGAAAACTGAAGTCATTAATTGGCTGGAGATGTAACACGACACCTTTTTTTTTTTCAGTCAAAATTATGAAACATATTAGAGGACTCTCCAAATGAATAATAATCAACTTGAAAGTTTTAATTTTAAAGATTTTATTTACATCCCTGTTTTGTAGTTTTACTGGCTTAATATTCTTAATTTGGGTAATTTAAATTTGTGTGTCCTTTGTTACATCTCTGGCATAGATTTTTCTTTCCCATTCAGACATGGAAAGCACCTGCTGTCTTATTACATTGCTAAAGTATAATGTGAGCTTTGTCAATTTGAATGATTTCTGTTATTGTTACAGATAAGTCATTACCTGAGTCGCATAAAATATCCCAGTCAAAAGTTAGTAAATCTTATTTGCCATATTTTTTCCCTCATTCCATTCATATTTGTAACATATATTATGAGATCTGAACCTAATTTTACCTTTTTTCCTTACTAGAAGTCATTCTGATCATACAAAAGCTAGGAATTACTTTTTTTAAAGTGCATTTAAAGCACAATAAATATTCGGTTTCTCCAAAGCATATGCATGATCAATGAGCTGACATGCAAGCAGACGGCTCCTCCACTGTCATAGTGAAATATATATATTCCTTCCTTAATTAGATGTTTGGATAGCTGACAATACATCTGGTAATGACTGATAAACACAATTTGTGCACTGAATTGCTTAAAATGAACACAAGGCCCGAGATTTGTCTGCCATGATATGCTTTGAATCATGAGGCTGTGTACACAGACCTAACTATGGCAAATAAGTAGACCAATCAACCAAAATATGAGTTTTGTACAACGTCTGGATATTGCCAAAATTAGCATATACATGTAGATGCTGTAAAATAAGCACTACCTGATGCAGACAATTGCAACTATTTTTCTTGTTAACTGTAAATGACATAAGCAAAACAAGTTTTGTGAATTTGTTTCTTTAAATATTAACATTTTCAATAACGTAACACCTATTTCATGATATCAAGTTCTGTACCACATGCCAATTTGCTGAGTGAAGTTAAAACAAAAACAAACAAAAACGTACTTTTTTTTCACCAGCCAATAAAAAATATATTCAAAACCCCAGGAAACCATCATATTGTGTCAATACAACAGAACTTGAATACTCAGAATCACATTGGATGAAAGTAATATCACAGGGTGAATTTTGGGGAAAGTTCGAGTTACATAACAATTTAGAAAATACAAGTTACATTATTAAATGTTTTATACAAGATCTGTGGTAATTTGAAAAGATGATATTGTATGTCTAAATATGTTAAATGCTACTAAAAAACTGTTACAGATGGCTTACAAAGCACATTGATCTCTATTCCGTATATGGTTAAGTAATAGCAAATATGTGCCATACCATACTATAGAAGCAGTGTTAGATGACAAGGTGTCACATGTGTGCCATATTAGCTAAAAACCCTGTAGGCCATTCTGTACTAGGCAACAAGTTGGACATTTCAAGTGAATTAAGTGGTCAGGGCATACCAATCACGTGGTCACACCAAGTGAAATCCCCATGTGGGGTATACAGAATGGTAGGGGACATGTAAAGAACTCTTAATTAGGAAGCATAGTAACTCCTCCTTCCCTATGCTGAGTTGACCAATATGGAACTTGAATATAGTCAGATGTCGTAATCTGCCAATCAGTGAAGATCAATATGATACTTAGAATATAAAGGAGATCAGTCAGTAAGTTTACTCTGGAGTAGAGTTATAGTGATCAGTTTACTCTGGAGTAGTGTTATAGTAATCAGTTTAGTAGAGTGATGACCCTGAATGAAGTCTCCAGTTGTATGAAGTGGATATGGTGGGAGTTTTAATATACTACAAAATGTGGACAACAGACATGGTGAAGTTCTATGGAATATCATGTGGCAACTTAGAGAAACCATATTTTGAATCGTGTGAATTTAATTATAGTCAACTTTATGAGAATGAGAAGTATATGACCACTCTTATGCATGCCTGTAATATTTTGAAAGAAACTGTTGTGCTGAAAAAAATACATAAGAAGACAGGACTTCATGTCAATATTTAAGTCTGGGTGTCTTCAGAATGCCAGTGGTTTGACATCTGTGTTTCTCATTTTGAATTTTGAGAGCTATGGTTTGATATCTGAACAGGCCAGCCCAGGTCAACTGTCTCTGTGTCCTTTGAAATGGCACTTAGCTACCATTTCCTCTCTTCATGATATTACAAATAATGTGTTAAAAGCACCATAAAATACCAACCAACCAGCCAACCAATTTATTCTGCATTTGAACTGCAACATACAATTGAACAGATGGATGCATACAATCCTTTTATTAAGATCCTAAAAAAGAAAATTGACAAACCTTTCGAATTGGACCATTTACTTCAAATTCTCTCCGCAACTTGGACTCACTGGTATCATAATTCTGAAAAGAGAAAGCAATATGGATACACAGTTGTTCCACATTGATTGGTACAATCATACAATACACAGAAGCCTGTATGAAAAGTGCAGGAATGTTTGAACAGGTTATCATTTTGAGCTGCAATCCAATTATCATCAATGCAGTTCGATTATTGTTTGAATGGTGATGCCAACTGCCTGTGTATCAAAACTGCCAAAGACTGTATTACCACCTCAAATCTCACATGTTTACACTGCTCTTGTCATAGAAATAGAACCATGTGTACATAACATTAAAAGAGATTGCTCCTAATATATGCCTAATCCTAAATATTGAAAAACCATTTATTGTGTCAGTAGTGTACCTAGATGAAGCTGTCATAGACAAAGTTACTGTCCACACTATTACTCTATGTAACAAATCTATTGAAAGGTTATATTCTATTCTGGGTACTGTATACAGTGTCCACCAGCTGACTCACATCATTATGTACATTGTAAACGGAAAACATCTGATTTGCATGCAATATGCAAGCCGTTACAGCATCTGATGTTTCTGTCGTCAGTAATACAGATCCACATTGAATCAATGACTAGCTAGATAGCTGGAGAATGTTTACCAGTGGAAATGTGCCTGAATTGAAGGTAAAAATATGTTGTCCTGCTTTATTTGTCATTTTGCATGCGCATTATAAATGTGCTCATTTGTGAGTGAACATTATCAAAATACATGCCCTTGAACATCATGATTGATTCTGAAAGGAATGCTTGTTTCATACTGAATTTAACTATATAAATGTATATACATGCATACATACATAATGTGCTGTCACCTCTGAGGTGTCAGGAAGGTTTAAATGTAAGAATCAATATTGGGTGATAAAGCCATATGCTAAAAGTTGATTAACACAATGATTAACACAAGTGATCTAGATTTACTGGGTAATATAAGCAGGGAATAGGCCTGAGCTAGCAGACTGGTTCACAGGCTTGCTTCAAACCTTTCATTACATTTTTCAGAGAAAATGGATATGCAATTTTAGAGAAATGAATTGAAAATAAAATTCAGTTTCCTATGTATGCTTTTGATGGTTCTGATATTTTCACAAATACAGTATGAATATGAATAACAACCATGAATGAAGATTATTTGTCCCCATCCTAAAATACAAATTTAAAAGATAAATCAACAATTTTTAAAGGATGCTTTTAAAATGCTGAAGTCTTTAATTTCTTAAAAAATTAATATTTTTACAAAGCGAAGGATCCAAGCAATTAAAAATCACGTAAAATGTATAGGTTGGCATTCGTTTTAATGTGCAACCCATAGCTGAATGTATATCCCCTGGTAAAGATTATTATACACTGTACAGGAAAGTAACGGAAAAGGCACTCCTCCATTGGTGTTGAGTGAATTTGTTTAGTTGGACACAATTACGAAGATAACACTGGTTTCCGCAACAGAAAGCTTTTGATTTATGGCAGACTGTTAAAGATTTCCAAAGATCTTTTTTACTTTTCATTGTGGACATTTATTGCAATTATTAATATTGAGAATAATGTTTCATTTTCCTAATTTAATAAGTGACATACATATAAGTCACTACCATGTCATTTTATGTCCAATCTCTCCCAGTGTTCACAGCGCTACAATACAACTAAATAAAAGGAGACATCGAACAGTGTTCATTCCAGAAATGGAAAAAGTGGGACCTTAAGGCCCCAACAAGGTAAAAAAATTAGGAACATTTACAAAGAAAAAAATAATAGGGATTGCAAATATCCGTACCCGTTTCATGTTTATTCAAGAAATTCAAATTCATATTATATAATACCGTTACTCGCAGTGTGGATCTATTAATTTTTCTGCAATAAACATTATCTTTTCCAGCATACAGCTTTGAATCAGTCATCGCAGAGTCTGACACATAACGGTTTTCTAAAATTTCTGTGTCTGCTAAAATAACAGTGTCCACTGTTGAGAATATGGTTACTTAAGTGGGCAAGGAAATTAGCAAACTGTGATTTACTCAGACTTAGCAATGACTGATTCAAAGTATATACGGCTCAAAAAGTGAATATTTAATGCAGAAATAAACGAATCCACGTCCCAAGTACTCTGTGTTCATTATCAGCCTCTCCTATCAAGATCCCTCCATACTGGAATTTCATTTTCTTCCGGCTAGAGTAAGCATTCCCCTCTAAAAATTATTTTGGACATTCGAGTCCATATTTTTTCCTATCAGCATGCTACTTTGGAAATAAATGCAACTGTGTCTTTGCTTAAGATTTCATCTTTCCACTTTACATTTTCTATCAATCATCACTGACCATGAGATCTCAACTGGTGCCCAGGCTAATTAAATTCAGTAAGACATTTCTGTCAGCCAACGAAATTGATCGTCTTTTGTGTCTTTAGCAATCAGCACTCTAAAATCAACCATAACAATCTTTTACCTCTATTTTCTTTGACAGTTTTATATATTCTATGCACACTATAGAAGAAACTTTAATAAGTCCACTCCTTTGTTTTGGAAACTTGATAGAGTAGACTGGAAAATGTGATGGAAAACTTACAATATTGAGTTGTGACCTTGCCCTTTAAGATAGGACCTCCAATGAGATAGGTGATGCACATTCTGATAACCAAGTAAAAATATACCCAGCTTTACCCCTTCATCTCAAATGGCTTTAAAGTTATAGAGTGTAAATGAAAGTATGACAGATGGAAAACAGAGATACTATGTCCCCTGCTTTTTGCAAAAAAGCTGGAAACAGGTTTTGTAGGAAGGAGTGTTGTGAGGTTCAACAAAATACTTGTGCTAATTTTACATTTTGCAGGTAGATCACTGATCTACAATGAACCTGTCAAACAACATCTTAATGTCAAAATGTCAAAGGTGAAAAATGTCAGCAACCTCTTTAAAAATTCAGGTGTTATACCAAGTCTAAAATCTAGTTCATTTCAATTCCATTGTTAATAATGGACTGGCTCTACCTGCCCCCGCTCCACCCAAATTTACCTTTGATACTTAATTATGTGTATTGGAACCAAGATACTTATTAAGAATAGCTCGTCTTAACGGGACAACATGTATAAAGTTCTGGTACTTTAGAAAAGTACAAAGAGGATGTGCGTGAAATTACATGACAGAGTTGTTCCTGTGTTTCTCATCCACAAAATCAATCGAAATTAAAAATGTTCTCTTCTTTCTTGCTTATAATTGATATTTAAAAAAGTTCTACTGAGTCTCGCATGATTTGCTGGTACATGGTCCAAAAACATGGCATAACTACTTTAGCAAGGGAAGGAGGTCATTGCAACCATAATTTCCTTTTTATGGGTGCTAACACTAAGTGACAAAGGTGAATGCATGCATCAAGTTTTATGAACATACATGTAACAATGTCTAAGAAACTGTGCTACATGTAAATAATACAAAAATATCCATGGAGCATTAAAAGTACTAGTCGGCATTTTCTGTAACCTTTCCCACCAATTTTAGGTAAATTAACTGTTATGTTGGGGCGGGAGGCCCGAGTGCATTCCCTATAAATTTGAAATATGAAATTTGCCAAAACCACGTGGTTATGAGACTGGGTAGTCATTTCAAACAGAGGCTAGCAAATTAAGCAACATTGTATTGAATCCTACCTGCATGATATTGACAAGTGGAATATTTGTCTTATCATTCATAACAATTAAAACGTATTTCATCTCTTTATTGAGCCTATGCATGACCCAACTGATTAAAATCGAGATCAACTTGTCAATAAAACAGTGTGGGAAGGTCCAAGGAAACTCAGATTAAAAAAGGAGATTATGACACTTTTACCTACATGTACCTTCTACCTGTGGTGATTTCAAATGTCAACACACCCATCAAATTTCATGACTGAATATACAAAGTGCCACGAAGTAATCACTATGACTTCCTTTTGCCTAAACTTAGTAGTATCCTCGAAAGACAACATACATTTTAGTGACAACTCAACAGGATTGGTCAGCGGTCACTTGGAATTTCACACATGCAATAGGATTCAATGCAGTCCACTGTATATCATACTCTGCATACCTCAGATTTCTGGCATACACTGCCAAGATAATTATCACTGCTGTCGTACTCTGCCAAGGTAATCATTGCTGGATAAATCTAAGTACAATATATTTTACAATTGTGTCATATGCATATCACCCATAAATTTAGTTGCCAGTATTAAATACCAAAATTTGAGTGGCCCCCTATGTATTAACACATTTCATTCAAGATGTTGTTTCACCGATTTAACTCAAATAACTCATATTTTTGGGGCAGTTTAAGGTATTTTCAAGTGGAAGAACACTGGAGATTGCTGCATAATCTTTCCTTCATAAAATAATGATGACAAAAATGGTCATCCTTCTGAATTTACAGCATTAGCTTTTATAATTATTTTTCCTCCAGTACTCCCAAAGAGCTAAAATCAGCTATGCCAATCACAACCATCCCATCCTGCTTTTAGCATCTGATCATCTATCTCAATCTTTAATATTCAGCTATTCAGGGAAGCAAACCACATTAAGTACACATTTATTGCCATGAACCACAAGGCAGCATGTTTGCCCCCTGAACAAAGCATGGTAATTGATAGTACTGGAAACATGATCCAATTAATCAATCAGTGTTAGAGACACCATCTTCCTTTGCTTCTATTCTACTTAAAAATGGTTCATGCCAGACACAGCCTTAAATGCCATGTAGACGAAGCTAACACTTAGGCCATTTCTTTTTTCCTGATTAAAAGAACCTAAAGCTGATATTTTTGCCATGACAAGGGGGCAACTTGGTGGCAGATAGTTCCTCTTGAAAATTACGCAGAATTGGGATTGAATTTTAACCTGATTTTATAAATCTTTGGACTGTAGTGGAATTCATTCATTGCTTTCAATGAACATGCCTCAAGCCTGTATACTGGCAAACTATGGACGTGTCTGGCTACATGCAGAGAAGACTGGAATTTGTGTAGTTTCAAAACCTTTAAATTACTGCAAAGTTATTTATTCACTTAGCAGCAAGGAATGAAATGTTAACAGTTGGGATGTATTGCTGATAAATCAATGTTGTACAAGTGTTGAAACAAAGAGCACGTTTGATATTTTAAACATAGACAATTTATGCAACTGCAGTATCATATCAAATACCATAATGTAAATGCACTGAATTGCCAAATTGGCATTTTTTTTAAACCAGGGAATGCTGGATTTAGTGTATTAGCAAGGATTTATTTTGTCTTTGATAAACCTGTGGTAGTTATTGATAGCAATTTGCTGGTAAGGCCTGTCTATTACCAATGTAACATCTTTGTTGACAAAAAGTTTCAAACGGTAGAAATATTTAAATTACATGCACAGGAACAAGATGGTTTGGCACATTTAATTGGAAGATCTTGTTATAAGATACATGTACTGTGATAATTGACTGCATCACATGCCAGAACAGAGTGAGACAAATTGATTTTTTTCAAGTCATTTATTTAACAAAATAGCATTACTGACATATTAACAGGTACACATAGTGATCCAGTGATCATGGCAGAAAAGCCAATACTGCTGATTTCGCAGCAGGAAAATGTAGAAAGGAAGAATATGATGGCTGTTCCATAACTGAGTGGGACTGCACTTCCCAAAGTGCATAATGGTAATTATTGCCTGACAGTACGCCTTACGCTCGAGTTATCCAAATGGATCATCAAGTACAGCACTTATGATTTTATAAATTGTGTTGCCATGGATTGATCTCTACAATACAGAAGTGAACTGACCATGGAAATTGTTTATTGCCAAGGAATGAGCCCTGCCTATAAACCTTTCAGATTTGGTAGACAATAATCTTTCTTTAATTGGGGTCATAAACACACTGCAATCTGCAATCTCTCATCAACCTTTAATCAATAAGTGAAAGAGCAAGACCTGATTCTATAAATCTGTCAAGCAAAATGTTAAAATCTTGACCTTCTCATAGAAATATTGTGCTTCTATTGGGAATACAATTTGTATGACATATGGAATAATGTGTATTTCACAAAATGGATTCAACAAGTCTGTGCGAATATGTTTGCCATTTCTCCATTCTTTTTAAATCCATGACAGTAATATGAAGTATTGCAACTATTATGGCCAAAGTAAATTTAGCAAGTCTGGAATAAATGCAACATCAGCAGTTTGAAGTCTGGATTACAGCCGAGAAAATCAAAGCTTGACAACTCTTTGGATGCTCTTTAAGGAATGATTCCAATATTACTCATACAGACAAATATTAACAAACTGAGTTTCATTTGGTTTAGAAGAGTATATATTTGAGGAAGGTCAAAAGAACGACACAAAGTTTTGCTTGCATAATAAATGGAAGTGATGGATCTTTGTTCACATCAACTGTTTCAAGTAGCTAACATTCTGACTTCCTTGCAAGAAGCAATGGTGACCAACTTCTCCAAGTTCCATCTAGACAAATATTTGCTGAAATTGAAATATGTTTGCTTTTAAAGCCAACATAAACTGAAAAAATTTTCTTTGCTATTTTGAACTTGACAAAGATGGAAGTCCATAACACTAACTGTCACAGTTAATTTAAAACTTGGACTAAAATGGAAGTTTTGGGGAAAAAAACTGTTTTGAAGCTTTCATGGTCTCAGTCAGACAGCTCGAAGTGTTATCACAGTTGTCCATCTGTAAAACAGGATCCTTTTTGTGCAATTATTTGATGTGCGACTTAAATTTGAACTTGTAGAATGAGTATCATATCAGCTGAAGTGAAGAACAGCACAACCCGAGTGAAAGCAGCCCTTCTTTCAATTTTGTTGAAGAGTTTGCATATAGAAATCCATATCTGGTTAATTTCCATAGAAAACAGCCATCTCACTTTTCCTTTACAAAGACATCCTTGAAATGTGGAGTGTACAGAGACCTCAAATGAAATGAAAATACCAAAACAGATAAAAATGTGCAAATGGCTGCCATTGTTCTCTAGCTGAAGGTGTCATTTCTGATTTTTGAAAGTGACAATTTAAACTAGGATCCAGTATTTTGTTTGATCTGCACGAACTAAAACTTTAGCCGGACACCATTTTTCCAGTGTAGGATTCTTCTGATTTCATGATTCGTGTCCATCCCCAGCCAGGATTGCCTAGCATGATACCATACACAAGTGGGGTATGTATCTCATTTACATGCATGTAAGCCACTTTCCAACAATTAGGGGCAGGTATTTAGTATATAGTTCGAGTATACATTCTGCTGAAATGAAACAGTCATCCCTATTACAACTGTGCAAGTTTTTTTTTGTTTACAAGTTTAATTTACATGAGAGTGATGACTAACAAATAAATTTATATTCATGTAGAATATGCAAGTAATTTAGTGGTGTAGGTATATGTTCTTGAGCAACAATTGTTAACTATTCATAGAAGAGATTCATCAATATGGAAACATAATTTGGTACATTGTTGTCATTAGAAACAGGCAGTCAACTTACAACACGACTTCTGCAGTGTAGCATCTACTTATGCAACACTTTCAGTTTTTGTTACATTTGTGCACTGACCCTATGTTGTACTGTTTAACTTGAGCCTGCACCTTTAAAAGAGTGAAGGCCGTCAAGTAACTTCCATTCATGTACAGACTTTTCATTTAAAAAGGGACATAACAGTTATTAATCTAAATATGCTAACATTCTTATCCAAATATAGCATTCATTTATTTAAGACTCCAGAAATTCACTGATCTGCTCCTCACACAGGTCGTGAATAGATAAAGATGAGCAATTTTTCTTCTACATCCTGTAAATCATATTTTGGGGAATTTAGTGAGGAAAGTAGATTTGCAAAAAATATTTTCTGCTAACCTGACATGATTAAGTATTAGGAATATCATTTGTGAAAATTTTGTAATTAATATTTAGTGTATATTAGAAACAAGAGTCCCTTGAATGGACTGATTCTCTACTGGGCAAAAAGAATCTCTGATATTCTTCAGCAATAAAAGGTTTTCAAATTAGCTGCTGCGGTGGAAATGTTGGATAACAGATTGGCACCATTTTCATTTAGGACCAAGTAGATATCATTGGAGGTATTTTGGTGAAAACCTCATGTCAATATGACCATTCAATCAGGGGGAGTAGTGACAGAAAGATTTTCATGACAGCCCTCATGATTGTATGACTGACACCATTTTCATTTAGGACCAACTACATGCAGGTATCATAAGAAGTCTACTGGTCAAAACCCCATGTTGATATAGCCATCCATTGGGAGGAGGAGAGACAACAATATTTTCAAGATGGCCACCATAGTGGTCATATTGAGGGTCAATTTGCATCATTTTCATTTTGGACCAACTAGATAACATAAGTACTCTTCAGACAAAACCCTATTTCAATACGACTTTTCATTTGAGAGGAGTATCAATAACAAGATTTCAAGATGGCCACCAGGGTGGCCATATTGGATGTCAGAGCAGCACCATTTTAATTTAGGACCAACAAGACCTAATAAGTCTTCTGGTGAAAACCCTATGTTGATAGGACTTCCCATTTTGGTGGAGTAACAATAACAAGACTTTTAAGATGGCTGCCATGGTGGCCACACTGGATATCAGATTCACACCATTTCCATTCAGAATCAACTAGACATCATAAGAAGTCTTGTGGCAAAAGCATTATGTCAATATGACCAGCTATCTAGGAGAAGTAGTGATATTGAGTTTCAAGATGACCATTGTGGTGTCCATATTGGAGGTCAGAATGGCATCATAAGTCTTTCAGCGAAAACCCATGTTGATATGACCATTCATTCAGAAGTACTGATAACAAGATTTTCAAGATGACCACGGTGTTGGCCATATTGAATGCCTGGGTGGCTTAATTTTTATTTAGGACCAACTAGAAATTATAAAAAGTCCTAGTAAAAACCCCATGTTCATATGACAATCCATGCATAAGGAGTAGTGATAAGATGACCACTGTGGTGGCCATATTCGACATCAGATTGCCACCATTTGCATTTAGGACCAACTAGATATCATAAGTCTTCTGGTGAAAATCCCATGTCAATATGACTTTCCATTCAGGAGAAGTAATGATAACAAGATTTTCAAGATAACTGCCATGGTGGCCATATTGGGCATCAAATTGGCAACATTTTCATTTGAGACCAACTAGACATCAAAATAAGTCTTTTAGTGAAAATTTAGTGAAAACTCCATGTTGCTATGATTCAGGAGGAGTAGTGATAACATTTTTCAAGATGGCCATTGTGGCAGCTATATTGGATGCCAGAGCGGCAACAGTTTCATTTAGGACCAACTAGACCGTGGGATGAATGTGTGTTCCAAGTTTCATGGCAATCCTCCAATTTGTTTAGAAGTAGCAATAATTTGTTCTGACGGACGGACAGCTAAAGGATGACAGACCATCCCATTAGCTCTTTTGGTCTATGGACAGTAGAGCTAAAAATCAAATGACACCAGTAGATTGTGATTAACAGTAAACAGGAAAAAAATATACTAATTCATATTTGATATCTTGTTGAGCCAGATGAGTATAATTTTTTTACTAAAGATGTTCACAATGGTATCTGAACAGGGGCATTTAATGGAAATACATTATTCTTTATTGGGTGTGGATAAATATACTTTCATACTTTATTTTATTTCCCCACTTGTAGATGTATAGGAAATTTTTTTTTACTCGGTTACGGGCAACAAATCTCAGGAACATAAAAAATGTTTTATCAAATCTAGCCTTCAGAAACTTGGCAACATATTTCTTTATATTACAGGGAACACTTCCTAATGATGATGCATTGACTAGAGAGCAAGAAACTACAGTCAAGCTTCCCATAACAGTCAACTCAAAACAAAACAAAAAGCCACCCCTCAAATCCAGCAATCACCTTAGTCATTAGGGGCATAGCCAATCAATTTTCTGATGTATGTACTGTCAGCTGTTGGGGGTGAGGTGTGGGTGAGTGTGTGTGGTGGGTGGGGTAAACTGTGAAGTTTCTCACCTAAAAATTTAAAATATGGTATCTTACATTTCTACATAATGGACATGTGCGTATGTCTAGCTATGCCAGTGATCATCTCAATTTACCTTTCGTTTACCTGCTAAAACTGTCCCATTCTTCAGATACACAACTTATTTCTATCACATGACTACTGTGTTATTCACCCTAATATACACATATTATAATTTTTCAATATGTAACATGAATAACAACACCTCATTACATCACAAATGATGTCACAACATCATGTAGGTAAAAGAGTAATGACCGAGGTATGAGAATGTATTTAAAAGTCCTTTCACTAAACTATTCTTTGTCCCAAAAAAACCCTCAGTATTTCTTGTCATGTGATAAACAGAACCTTATATTGGTCTTCATTTCAAATGAAATGTTTCAAACCTGTCTAATAATTGAAATCTTTTGCTCACCACAGCTCACAAAAGATAAGATTATTTGATTTGTTTCATAAATTTCATCTGAAATTAGCACTCAAATAAGAATCTCTATATCAATTATAAAAAAAAACATTTATCCAGACAAATTACATGTCTCCTAATGGGTCTGTATTTATCAATGTTTTACAGTAATTGGATTAGCATAAATATCAAATCTTGATGGTAAAGACAATAAAGTCCATATCTAATCATGTTAAAGATGCACAAGTCTTGCTATAAACATTTATTTTAGCATGATTTTGTGCCTTATCTTTAAAACTTATGGCATACATGTCATGTCTTTTTGTCCTCGGATGAAACTTTATATATTACACAATCTCTATAACTATACGTACATACATTCAACAAGACGCAAGACTATTATCTAGAGAACAATCAGAAGTTCTCACCACTAAAGGCTCCATGACTAGTCCCCAAGTTATAAACAATTCTAACTCAGACAACTCAAAATTCTGATATTTGATTGATCACTGACTAGAAATTAGCCAATCAGACATAAGAATTCTGACATTTGATTGGTCACTGATTTAAAATTAGCCAATCAGACATCAGAATTCTGACATCTGATTGGTCACTGATTGGAGATTAGCCAATCAGACATAAGAATTCTAACATTTAATTGGTCATTGATTTGAAATTTGATAATCAGACATCAGAGTTCCGACATTTGATCAGTCATTTTTTTGAAATTAGGCAATCAATCAAAATTTTGAACTGAGGCTGAACTTGAGAGAGAATTGTTTTTAAACTTGGGGCCTGGTAGATCCATATTACCACAGCAATACAAGTAGGTTATTTAGTACCAAATCAACTGGAGTAAAGTGCCTTGCCCAAGGATACACAATGGTAGCCGACCCGGGTTGATCCGATGGAAGGATTTTTTAAAGTCAGAAAAACAGACATGCTTAATGCAACCTCTTATTACTAGCCTTCCACAGTATGGTTCTCTTTGGCTGTGTAGAGTGATGAAATATATATATGTGGAGAAAAAGGAGACAGAAAAATCAGAACCTTTCTGGAAATGAGAGGTTGTTGCTTAGGAGAGGTGGTCATTATGAAAGGTTGCAATGCACTATATAATCATAGGTAAAGTGGAATAAAACACCATACCGGCAGAGATTTGTTTTTATTCATTGCACCTTTTTTAAAATAGGAAAATCATAACCTGGCTGGAAGTGAGAGGTTTCTGCTTAGGAGAGGTGGTCATTATGAGAAGTTACAATGCACTATTTACTGTAAATACTCGCTTATAAGTTGATTTTTTTTAATACTGAAGCTTCAATTCATGCAGAGTAGGGGTCATCTTATAAGCATGACATACAAAAGATTTGATAAATCTCATTGTAATCCCTTAGCTTGTAATTGCAGCACTCTTTGTTTTCCCCAGTGGACAATCCTTTGATCGAGCTGCAAATCTGATACTAGTTCAGTGCCAAGTAGAGTCCTATATTCAGTTAACTGTGGGAGCTTATTTTGACTCCTTGTGATCACGCTGCACAATGACACCTGTTCAGTTGCGGCGATCCTTTAATGAGATTTCAGACTGTATTATCAAAGTGTCACTTATAGAGCCCCAGCTCAGTCTCCACATAATAATGGCCCAAGTTTCTGAATCGTCAGTGTTTTTTAAGTTGCTAAGTACCTTGTCACTTGAATATCGTACATCGTGAATTCGTAAACTTCAGTAGTTTCACCAATATGCGGGGAAAAAAATGTAATGCTTACAATGGAACATTTAAGTTAAAAGTTAAAGACTTTGCAGAGAAACATAACAATTGCGCCAACAAAAAGTGAATTTGGTGTATCACAGAAACAGGTGCGTGACTTGCACAAGTTTAAGTCAGCTGTTGGTGATAATGTCATGCATCTGAAGAAAATCTGAGTAACGGAAAGCCTTATGCAAAATGTGAGTGTAGTTCTGGAACAGCATCAAAATGGGCATGCAGTCACTAGAAACGCAATTAGATTGAAGGCTCTTTCTCATGCCAAGGCAAACAGTAATGAATCATTTAAAGCTTCAGCTGGATGATGTACGTGATTCATGTGACGTCACAGACTTGCACTTTGACATCACACTTACACAGCCCAGAAACTGCCTAATGATGTTGATGAAAAAGTGGATAGCTTCTTTCAATTTGTTATAAATGAAACAAAACAAAATGACTTTGATCTGGCACTGAGATGACAGTAAGACAAGGAAGTGGAGTCGGATGATAAATCTGAAGAGAAATCAGAATCTGACAATGTTTACAACGACCGGAAGACAGTGGAGGAATTCAGAATTTTTTTGGTGACTCGGACAATAAGGATGAATTCTTGGGCTTTGGACCAGATGACATTAGACAGTGACATTGATAGGATACTGTGAATCACAAAAGTGTGGACTTCACTTGCACTGTTTATTTGTAAGACATATTATGAGATATTTCATATCTGATCATTCTGGACTATCATTTTTATACCTGTATTATTTTTTAAAAATTTTATTTTTAAAAATATAAATGGATTTAAAATCTTAAGCATTATGGATTTCATTACACGAATGTGCACAAAATCAAGTTGTCAATTTATTTGTGACATATTCCACTCAATAATACAAGTGCATTTATTTTGACACTGGTTTTGTCCTTGTTATCTCTCTTTCTCTCATTTGGCTTGTTTATTTTTACGAAGTGCAACTCCGACTCACTGACAAGTAGCCCCTTACAGATGGATTTGATTTGCAAAGTACACTTTCACTTATAGGATGATCAGAAAGAAATTAGCTTTTTGTGGTTCTAGAAGAAAAAAAAGGGGAGGGGGGCGGCTTATAGTTGAGTTGACTTAGAATTGAGCAATTACGGAAGGAGCAGGCAAAGTGCATAAAAACACCATACCAGCAGATATTTTTTTTATTTCATAGCACCTTTTTTGTATCATGTGAAAACTCACTTTACACGTACAGTGCAACCTACATGTACCTTAAATGAAAACATAATGTTTGTTACAAATCAGTTTCATCAAATGTAATGTGTAGTAAATTCTGTATTTACCTAAGTTTTTCTTCTTAGGAGTTTTATAAGGGATATTTCTTGCTTTCTTTTCTGAAACTGATGATGCATAGGCTGTGTTTGAATTCTATAAAACATTTATCCATCATGATAATGAAGTAAACTTGATGGTATTTCTATGACTCAATCATATCCCTTTCTCACCAATGCAGAAAAACAACCAGTAGTCACCTTATCTGAAAACATGACACTCTGTTCTAACCACCAATCTGATGTTTCTGTATGATAGACAACATCAAGCCATTTATCAAATAGTGCAAACAAATCCTAGCCTTCACTCATCCTATTAGATGTCTTAAGAGCCTGGTATTTTCATGATAAGATTGTCATTCAACATCTTCAACAAACAGAAATGCATTAACCCAATACACACTTACAAAGAAACGTCTTTAATACCCTACATGTATCAATTTAACTTCACAACTTCATTGTTTCTGATGATTCTGCACAATAAAACATTTTTAACAAATTTTATTTTTAAAAAAGAGCTTGCATATACTTGCCCCTTTTTGACTCTGAAATGCATCTAAAAAATATCTGAACAGTTAAAAAGATCTTGTCTACAGTTAGGTTTGTACCATTATCAAAGAGGGTGCTGTATGTGTAGAATGTTATCTTTGGAAGGGAATATATTGGTGTCTCAATCATAAATGATATGCAATCTGATCAAAACCAAGAATTACTTATAAAATACAATCTGACAGGCACTGACAAAGGTTCATGTTTTGGTGGTAATGATTTGTCATGGAGGAAACGGAAGCTAAGGACTTTAGTGGTGATAGAATAAAATACAGGTGACAAGTCCATCTTGCCACTGGATAATATTACCAACCATTTTTCTCAATTTAAGTCAAACTGGGACCACAACTCTATAATGTGTGGCAAGAAAATATTAAATCAAACTTTACCATGGTATTTTTAATACAAATCCTCACATCAAATTTAGTTTCAATCCATGAAGTCCCAAAAAAGTTATTGAGTGGAAATTGAAGGAAAAAGTTAGTCAAACAGTGGGTCATAACTCTGTAAAATTTTGCGAACAGAAGTTGAAAATCAAACTTGACCTAAGTCTTCTTCATGTAAAGCCTTATATTGAATTAAATTTAAATTGATGCAGTCCTTTAAAAGTTCCAACAGGGGCCACACTTGTTACATTTTGCCAGAAAAAAATTAAAATGAACTTGATTTGGGTCTTCTTAATGTAATGCCTTTTAATAAATTTGATTTCAATCCATGAAGTCCTTCACAAGCACCTGAGCGGAAATGAAAGTGAAGACAAAGTTCTGTCAAACAGGGGCCATAACTCAACTGAATCTTGCGAAACAAATGGTGAAAAGTGAACTTGACCTAGATCATTTTAATGTAAGCCTCTATCCAAATTTCATTTCATCCACAAGGCCATAAAAAGTTATTGAGCAGAAACAAAATTTGTGACAGACTTGATGGGGCAGGAAAGGACCCCAAGGAATGGGCCATAAGGGGACAGAATGGATACTGGTAACACCATGTGCCCTCTCAATAGATATAGCGAGTTAGGCTGCAATGTTCACCAAATTTTATAAATGTTTACATGGTATACAGTAACCAAATGATACCATTTAATCAAAATGATTAAAAACTCGAACCTTTCCCACAATCTTATTGTTTCGTACTGCTACATATATCTACATGATGAAAAAACCAATTGTGCAACTGAACGTACTGCCTGAACATGTGCATACAATGCTTTTGTAGAATCTTTGATCACTAAGAAACTGCAGTGGCTTACAAACTTGAAATGTTGCTTCTTTAAAAAAAATGTTACTCATTAAAGGTTCTCATAATAAACACGTTATTCAAAAGTAGACGATGTAGTTTGAAAGAATTTTTTGTCAGCAAGATCAGTAGATCAACCTGTAATTTAATGTGAGGTATAGCCAATTCTCATAAACTTTTCCTTTCTCCAAGTGATGTCACATTTGATGTGAACATCATCCATACTTCAAGAAAAAAATTACCAGAAAAATCTTACTAGAGTCGTCTGAAGCAGAGATGGGGAAATACAGTTTAATTGGAACTGGTTGTTCATGCGTCACTGACAGCCAGGAGCATGTTCATTTACAAGTTTACCAATTTTGTAAACGTTTACAAGCAGTAAACTAAACTAAGCTGTTCACATGTGTAAACATTGCAGCCTTAATGGTGAGGGAAAAAACAAAACTGGTATCAGCAGTTGCAAAATGCTCTCTTTTTCCACAAAATGAAGATCAATAACCAATCTGAAGGAAAAAATAAAGTCTCTGATAAAGATGTATTTGTGTACATGTAATATCTAGAATTGGCCAATATAGACAATATTTATAGGCAACTAGCCATTTTCCTATCATTAAAAACCAATTCAAGGCAACCAAGTCAATAATGGACCAGAAAACACATTATCTTGGTATGAAGAATCGGCTACATTGCTAGACATATCAAGCATTCACAAATAATAATCTGCACCAAACTGGGGCCTTAAGGTTCATTTGAATCTTGACAAATGTAAAGAAATTACCAGCTGCCAAATAAATTCAACCCATCAAAAAAGATCACAAATGATATGAAAATTCTCTAGCCTTGATGCATGAACAACTTTCCACACAGGTTCAAATAAAGATTTTTGTAAAAATCCCCAACTCGATAGATGATTTGCTCTTCCACAAAATCTCTCCATTAGCTGGCATCTTTTCATACTGCGTGCTACTATACATGTTGCATTTCAAAATATATAATTCAATCCCAAAAAATTATTTGCTGGTCTTATTTTGAAGGATCATGTTGAAATGAAATTGGTCTAAGCCTGAAGGAGATTTTATTGCGACGAAGAAAGCATGAAATCAAATCTGTTTAGTAGACTTTGCATGAAGTTAGAGAGAACTGAACAAGAAAAGTGTTTATGAAATATGAATACCCAATCCTAGTGCCTTAAAACTGACCAAGAAGCGAAACTTGACCAGATTAATGGACACAAGTAATACAGCACTCCCTTATTATAATGATATCCATAAAACCATACCACCTTATAATGACGTACATGATACAACACTTCCTCATTATAATGATATCCATAAAAGCATTACACCTTATAATGAAGTACATGATACAACACTTCCTCATTATAATGATATCCATAAAAACATGCCACCTTATGATATCCATAAAAGCATTACACATTATAATGACGTACATGATATAACACTTCCTCATTATAATGATATCCATAGGAGCATACCACCTTATAATAAAGTACATGATACAGCACTTCCTCATTATAATGATATCCATAAAAGCATACCTTCTTATAATGAAGTACATGATACAGTACTCCCTTATTATAATGATATCCATAAAAACATACCACCTTATAATGAAGTACATGATACAGTACTCCCTTATTATAATGATATCTAAAGGAGCATACCACCTTATAGTAAGACCACCTTATAATGAATTACATTAGATATAATATTACAACACTCACTCATTATAATCTTGTAGTTGGGGTCCATAACTGTTGACCACATCATTTACCTAACTGCGGTACAGTGTGAACATATGTACTGAAGCAACCCATTCTTTCATATGTTTCATAAACCAATTCCAATATAATGTTTAGTTTTGGTCATGGAGTCCATAGCAGTACCACATTATATCCAGAATTACATTATAGTAAAGCATGTTATCACGAGAGATCTGTATTACACAATAAATGGGATCCATAACCACACCTGTCTTATAACAGGAAACGTTATAATGAAGAGCCCTGCAGTGAGGGAGTGCTGTTCAATATGCCCCTATCACATCCATGGTGTGGCATAAAAAGATTAACAAACAGGCAAATCTGATATTGCAGCAACAGGTTACATGCTTACAATTTCAATCAGTCAATCCTTAAAATTTAATGAACACTTTACTAAAATCTGTAAAGATGGATTATAACAATGAACAGACAGAAATACATCAGCATGACAGCACTGAAATAAAATTTGGGCATCACAAAAAACCTGGAACTTCCTAAAAGGAAACAAGCCAGGAACAGACACCCAAGTAAAGAGTCTGCTAAAAAAAGATTGATGTATCAGAATATACTGATATATGACAATGGAATAAATTCTGTATGAATAACATGTAATGAACACTTTGGCCCTTTTTAGTCATAGTCACCTGACACCAGGAAGCCAAACTCTGACAACAAAACACAGTAATGGCCTATCTATATTATATACATTACAGAGAATGGGAATAAATACTGATGGCTGATGCAACTCCATGATCCACAGCATCAGACAGTGACACTGATGGACCTCGTCTTACCTCTCACACTAAGGTTCAATAATGCAAGCTCTTTCTTTCTTAACTCAGTAATTATGTTAACTCATTAACCCCGGGAGATTCTTCTCATTTTCGCCTGAAATGGGGGTAGGAAACGCATTTTTGGGGTTACTTCTGAATGCAGCCAAACACATCCACTAAAGAAAGTTTTTCGTTTAACCGGGTGCTTAGATGTATCAGAAATATTGTTTTTGATTGGCTATTGCGCTCGAACATGTGCAGAAGGATAAAAGTTGGACTTTTTTTTTTTTTTTGGTTGCATTGGCCCCCCAGATTTTTATGTCCTGGCCCCTTTTTACTCCAAATCTCAAACGTATCCTACTTTTTGCAAAGCTTCATCTGTCTGCGTGCAGTTCGGACCGGTCTGCTTTAGATATAAGGCCAAAAAGTCTAAAATTCGGACACAAACTCCAGTTCTGAAACTGGCAATTTTCGACCTAAAAAAAATCAGGTCTAAAAAAATGCATATTTTTCGCTGTATTTTTTAATGCGAGTAGAAAGTTCAACATTATTTGGTATCTTTGTAGAGCTACATATGTCTACTTTCCTGCAATACCATCCACTTTAGTGTATCTTAAATGATGTTGATGTTACAGAGCTCGGAGGTAGGGCACATCCTCATGATGTGTAAACGTGCTAGGGGTTAATGAGTTAACTGTTGATTTATTACTTCCAAAAATTGCAAGAATTCATTAACCCTGTGTAGAAGATTTGAGATCTGAGAGTGCCAATTACAAAATGCTGATGAATGCATGGGATCTGTGCCTTCGATTTAAGGCAACCATACACTATACAAAGCATGCACATTTCTTTAAGGTAGTCATGTTTATGTACAAGATTTACGCTTTCATTAAAGCCCCAAAAGACCCCTCTGAAAAATTAAGAATGCTCAGCCTGCTCACTTGCACATGTTCTCAGACCTTTTTCATTTTTTTTTTTTTCGGTGATAGGAACAACACTAATATATTGAAAAAGTTCGGTGAAAATTGGATGACAAGTTTCTAGCAAGATGAATCTGTACATGCTATTAAGTAAATTCTTTCTTTTTTCCCTACTAGGTTGGACAAACTGTTGCTAGACACTAGGTCATATAACACTTCATGCCAAGCTGACAATCAAATTGGAAAGTGGTTCACTGAAATCCCTATATGTAATAGTTGACTGACAGATGACATCCTCTGCAGAGAAGTCAATTTGCTTCTAATCAACATTTAATGTCAGCCGTGTCGAAACTAGACAGGTTTATAAATACTGTATATACTCGCTTATAAGTCGAGTCCAACTGCAAACTGCAGACCCAAATCTGCCATCACATAATACACCAGCAGATTTGGGTCTATACAGCTTGTTAGGAATAGTAATCAGTAGAACAACACAGACCCTGATCTGCCAGTCATTATGCAATGGCAGATCAGGGTCTATGGTATTTGCAGTTGGACTTGATCTGTAAGTGAGTATATATGGCAATTCTTGAGATCAAAGTTACCTTGCTAGGATTTTTGCTGCATTATCATGCACGTGGTTCAAGAGCTCCTGCAATAAAGCTTTATTTTATATCAGTGCAAGTACAACAGATTTTCTGCACTGGCTTCTATTATTTGCAAGTTTAGGCCCCGTTTAGTTCCACAAAAGACCAATATATAATTTAATAATAGCAATCGCCTTTCTGAAGAACATTATGAAAGTTTAATTCCAGTAAATGTTGAATATAGTTCACGTGAGTGTGGAGCTATCACGTTGTGTATCAATATATGTCAATATGCTCCTATTATTAGTTCAGAGTACAGATAGAAATTCAGCAATTATGTGGATATTTGCTTTTATCATAGCATACATGTTTACATCTAACAATTTCAAACAGCACTACCCTGACCTTTTTGTGCATCAAATCAAAACCAACTTATTTCTAACCTCAGTTTTCATAAGAACGATCTAATTGAAGACTCTACTAAGGTACTGTAGATCTGGAATATAAAGCAATCCTTCATTATATGAAAATTTGGATTAAACAATGCTGATTTGTCATTCATTCAAAGGATTTTGTTTTCCCCTTTGCCCCGTGGGAGGTAACTGCTAGAACTTGTCTGCTGTTTATAAATAATCATTTTCATAGCCAACAATGGCAGCTACGAGATTCTTATGTTATTCTTTCAACAAATAAGTTTATGTAAGTTTTATGAGGTAATAAATTCATAACATGTCAGTTTATCAGGGTGTACATCCCGAGCCTAACCATCTTGAAATCCATACACTTCGGCCCAGGGAGTATAGGGTTCAAGACAGTCAAAACATTAATATTGTTATGGATTTTGCAAGGGTAGACATTTTACCTTATATTCTCATTATAACGCCATCAATAGAGTATACAGCCATATGGAGAGAGTGCCCTATAATGAAGTAGATGATACATGCAAGTTCACTACCACTTAATGAAATAGGATCCATGACCACAATCACCTTATACAGTACTGTCTTGCACAAGGGCATGAGGTGCACTTTGGGGACTGTGTTACAATGAAGGGCCTTAAAGTGAGGGAGCGTTGTACATGTACTATCTGCATTTGCTCGTAAAGATCTGGACCAATAACATCTGCCACAACTGAGTGGGAGATGTACATGCTCAAGATATTGGAAGCACTTTTCGAAGTGAACAAGAATCCCAGGATGTACTGAAAGTGAATCTTTTGTGTGTAAATAAGTGCAGTGGGATAAATGTGTTGTACTGAAAGGGAATCTTTGTGTTTAAACAAGTGCAGTGAGACAAATGTGTAGTACTGAAAGGAACCTTCAGTGTGTAAGCAAATGTAGTACAGCACAAATATGTGCCATTCTCTTCCTCCTGTTCCACAGAAAATTTATCTTTATGGAAACCACACATTATCAATCTTCATTTCAACAGGTTGTCCATAAACCAGACACCAATTGTTTCATTATCATATTCTATTTTATCAAAGTCTCTAAAGACAGAGTTCTGCATGGATGTGTAAATGATCAATATTAACTTTTACTCTCACTTCCTGCAAAGAACTACTTTGCAAGTGATAAATAGAAAAAAATTACCAGTTATGCCCTATAGGGACAACAAATATTGCTGCCAATCAGGCACGAGGGGGATACTGCCATTTCTAATTCTGAAATGATTACCCCTGACAATGTGGCCTCAACTAGTCTTCTTTGATAATTAATGCAGGTCTCTCAATACCAGTGAATGCCAGTACAGTACCAAAATATCCAATTATGGAAGATGAAACTGTGGTTGTACATGTACATGAAGCTAATGATGTAGCAAAAAATACAGACATCAAAAGATTCTGTGACACATTATCGGCTAATATCACGATATCTACAGAATATAACAAAATCAACTTGTTCAACCACGACAGTTTTGCCAAGAAAATAAACTGTAATCATAGCGAAAACAAGGAGGATACATATGTATGGTCTATTTGACATTGCAGGAGACAATTATTCTTGACATGGTGCTGAGAAATGGTCCTTGAATTTCTTGCAAGATTTTTCCTTGAGGAAACATAAAATTTCATTGTACCTCTTAGTAAAATGCATATGTATCTTGAGGACACAAACACTTTGCTGATTCATTTTTAATTTGAAAGAAACCAGATAACTGGTTCCACAGACTACATCAACTGAACCTGGAGAAGTTATAGATGACAAGTCAATTGGAACAATAAAGCAAAAGACTGGAAACAATAATTGATGCACATCTGAACATCTGTGGCAAAGAGCATTAGCTTGGATAGCAGAGCACCCATCTATAATATGTAAAGTCTCATGTTCAAGTCTCCCCTGTGACAGGTGTCAAACTAGGCTAACTGGAAATTCATTAATGTGTCCGTAGTTTTCTCTATATTACACTTCTTTGTAGATAAGGATGTGAATGAATCTTGGTATGGTGATACATTTTAGAAAGTTTCTCTTAACTGTCGCTGCCAAGTACAGTACTTCAGTTCTCCATCACAAATATTTAATCTGTTTTGACATTTGTTTTGGTTCAATCATCACAGAACCAATCTATAGTTTGCCAGCACACAAGCAGACAAGTAAGAAAATGTATTTGAAAACCACTTCATCATGTATAATACAGGCTGAAAAGAGCTTCCTGTCAAGCTGTCTGCCTCAATTCCAATATTTCAATATGTTTCTTAATTCCATTATGGGAAAATAAGCCCAAAACAGTAAGGATTAAACTGCCGTGTCCGAATGAAGTGATAGATGCTAACAATTATTAATGTCTGGCAAACATGCCATGGAATTAAAATATAAAATGACAACACCCAAAGGATTTGATATTCTTTCTCTTTTCTGATTGCAAAAGATGGGAATTCTTTTCTTGAACTGCATGAAAAGAGAGCTTCAATAGTATTCTGCAATATTTAAAAACAATTCCACAATAATTATGGCATACAGTGTAAGGATGGTACCACTAACCTGCACAAATGAGGTGTGTATACTGCTTCCTTTTACTCCCGATTCACAAATTTAGTATTTATATAATGAATCTACCATATATACTCGCTTACAATTCAAGACCAACTGCAAACAACATAGATCCTGATCTATGTTGTTTGTACTCCGGATTACTCCTAACCCCATAGACCCAGATCTGCCAGGACATTAGGCAGATCTGGGTCTGTGCAGTTTGCAGTTGGACTCGACTTATATATACAGTACTTGTATAAGCCTTGTATCAATACACAAACGAAACATCACTATCTGACTTACAAGGTTACAGCTATGAAAGAATCCAGTCTGCATGTGAAATGTAGTCTTGAAAAACAGCAAAAATACATTGATACTTCTATAAAATCAACGCATACCGCACAACTCGAAATGATGCAATCACATAATGATGCCATCAATATGACATCACTTTTTTTTACCTAGGTGTATCGTAGCGATCTGAACTCAGGGAGCGACTGGACATAGCACGACCTGGTTGCAACTTCTGTCTCTTATTAAGTAATGACAAGAAAACACAAGTTTATGAATTGCACCAACAGCCCTCTAAAAGAAAATGATCAAGTCAATGAGAAGTTTACGAGACCTATGGAAATCTTGAGGGATTTACAACCTGCCATAAATCAGTCTTGCAGGCTTTCTGTTGCAGAAAACCAATGTGATCGCAATAATTGTGACATGCTGAAAATATTCACTTACCAACATACCCTCTTCTTTATGCATTTGATAATAGTCTATGGTCTTCAATCTGTGCAAATACGATGAACTTTTATTTACTTATACAACTGTTACCTTACAGGTTATTAATGAGAGGGTACTTTTTGCCACAATTTTGCATGCAATGTCCCTTACTTGGGGATTGATTTTCCATGCAATGTCAATTACTTGGGGATTGATTTTCCATGCAATGTCCCTTACTTGGGGATTGATTTTCCATGCAATGTCCCTTACTTGGGGATTGATTTTCCATGCAATGTCCCTTACCTGGGGATTGTTTTTGAACTAAGACGAGCATAAGAAAATGCATACCAACCCATACATTTGTAGTGATTTTTGATTGCTTGGACCCTTTGCTATTGAAAACAAATATTGTTCAAAAAGTTAAATGCTTTAACATTCTCAAGCAATCATCTTGAAATCTACTTTCCTCTGGTAATCATGTATGCATTACATTTTCAGAACAATCTTTACCCAAACAACAGAAGTAATACTTCTCAAGCCTTGTAACAAATTGTTAACGTCTCACCCCTGACACTGTATCCCAACAGTCCTATCAAATCTGTCTTTTCCATGACATCAGTCTGGATGCACAATGTGCTGGTTACAACAAATTGCATTACCATGACAACAAACTCTTGTCTTATCATCTTATTCACTATCATTGTAATGGGATTACCCTGACCTCTGCACTCATTTCGATATAAAGTTTGAAAAGAGCAGGGTTTCCTTTTTTAATTTTGGACCCAATATTTTATGAATTTAAAATTGTATACCCTTATCTTTTATTTTATATACCTTTTACCAAATTTTAACATTTTTATCTTTCATCTTGTAGTATTTGATGTTTATGTTTATTTGGATGCATTCATCTTCATCAAGTGTTTTTGCAATTCTTTATATTTATATTTTTATAACTTTACTTTTAGTTAGCACAATAGAGCCAGCTTTGCACTGATGTGCTGTTGAACCCTAATACATACACACGTATCTGACTCCTTAGGATGAGTCCTCAACTCCAAGAAATGCATGAAAATGGGCAACAGACTCCATTTTTACAAAGGTTTATATAAATAGTATCAGGACTCTCAATGTGACCCACAGTGCTGAAATGCTAGGAACAAAAGGCTCAAGTGGACCAGATATCTCATACCTGATTTTAGTTTGGCATTAATGTCACAGCAAAACACAGATATCCCATACCTGATTTTAGTTTGGCGTTAATGTCACAGCAACACACAGATATCCCATACCTGATTTTAGTTTGGCGTTTATGTCACAGTAACACACAGATATCCCATACCTGATTTTAGTTTGGCATTTATGTCACAGCAACACAAGTTATTTTGTACTGAGACAATTGGAGTAAAGTGCCTTGCCCAAAAACACCACGGTAGCCAACTTGGGCTAATTTGATGGTTGGACTTGAATTTGCATCCTTTCAATGGCGAGTCCAGCACACTAACCACAAAACACAGCAGCTCCATTGCACACATGGCTTACATAACTTAACCATTTCATTAAGCACACTTATGTCATATTGTAAGAACACAACTCTAAGTAAACTATCTCCCAAACTTTATATCAGGTGTATTTTACCAATTTTATAATAGTCTGATCAAAATTATTTCCAACGATAAATGCATAATTAGCATGTGTAGCTCTCGCACATAATCAAACTCATCCAAGATCTTGATAATATAAACCTATTTACCAAGTTTCATAGAAATCGGGTGAGAAATATAATCTCTGGAGAGGTAATTTCAGCCAATCAGATACAATATCACCTAATTAATATGCATAGATCTCATTTGATACAGAACCGGTCCAAGACCATGATGCATTAAGCACAACATCACTTGAAGAATATGCATAGGTCTCACTCATAATTAAACTCATCCAATATCTATGCTGATACTAGCCTATTAACCAAGTTTCATCAAAATTAGGTACAAAATTCAGAGTTTCAAGCAAGTGGTTAGATGCTCAGGCAATCATATCACATGATTAATATGCACCGAGATTGCTCAAAAAAAAAAAAAAAAAAAAAAACCCCGGGACATCTCTATGACAAGATTTATCAAGTTTCATCAAAATCAGATCAGAGATACTTTCTCTAGACTGGTAACATATTCAGCCAGATGCATAATAACCTCATTAATATTTATGACTCTCGCTCCTAAATCAAAGTCAATAGAACTTTGATGATATAAGCTTATATTTCAAGTTTTATCAAAATCAGATCAGAAATGTGACCTCCAGAGAAGTAACAAGTCTAGCCAATCAATACAAGATCACCTCGTTAATATATGTGGATTTCATTCTTTATCAAATTTGTTTAAGATCTTGATGGCACAAAGCCAATATTTCAAGTTTTGTTAAAGATCGGATCAGAAATTTGGACTCCAGAGTAATAACATGCTCAGCCCAATCAGACACAAGATTACCTCATAAGTATGCATGGATCTATCTCTTTAATGTGATTCTGTAGCACTGGTGCTTGACAAAAGAAAAGGACAAATCTATCAAGGCGAATAAAAAATGGAATCTGATAAGAGTGTGATATAGAAAATCCCTGATTTTCAAGGTCTGTAGGGCAGTCTTCCACTCACAAGATTGAAACAGTTCAGTCAATTAAGTAACACATAGAAAGCTTCTCTCTGCAAAATTTTGACAAGTTCTATATCGGTTCAAAAGCAGGGCCAGGAGGCTGAAATTTTTGAGAAATAAAAAAAGATTTGTTTGTATAAACATTGCAAACCCAAAAAGTCTAAGATATAACACTGAGAAAAAAAAATCAAGAAAACTCTGAATTTTTGTTTTAATGGCATGAAAGTCTAACCATGTTCAGAAAGTGTCAAATATGAACAAGAGCCATCAAAGGGACTAATTCTGTACTGAGAGAAAATAATCTTCTGAAATTCAAGATAAGACCATTTCTTCTTTTTAACTGCCGAGTATTGTAACCATTAGAGGTGTGCCGTAATACCGGTTTACTGTTGTTTTCTCCAGTGCTACATACCACAGTATTTTTTCACTGTACCAGTACCACGGTAGTTTCTGTCAGTAAGGAATGTACAAAAATTCCAGAGCAATCTTGTTACAAATTTAATGATATTAAAAGCACATTTTCATTTTTCATAACAAAATAATTCCAAAAATTATTATAAAATACGTATTTGTCACAAATTAATTTTGAATATTACAAAATTATATTTACGAGCCTTTAATCCCATGTTTGACATGTCACATATACCAACATGGCAGCCAAAGTGGATGTTGTGAAAGATATTTGGAAAAATTTCAGATTTTAAAAAAGTTTATTATTTACTAGTGTATGTTGATGCGTTAAGTACATGTATTCCTTTGCAAGGCCGAGAATCATCCTAAGATTTTCGGGAGAGCAGTTGTTTTCTGTTTTGACTTTTACATAATTTCTCTGTCCACTAAATATTTTCACATTTATTGAGTCAGTGTGTTTTATGTTTACTGACCCTCTCTGATAAATATCTTGCCTGGGTATTGACATCCCACTCAAAGTTTCCCTGCCTATTTAATCAATAATGTAGCTAGTAAATTGTATGCTTCAGTGTTAATACTTCCTATTTTTATCAACAAGCCCTCTAATGTCAGCACAATGACTTTTACAGTGTCAGCTATAGTTTAAGCATACTCATCCCACTTTAGTTACAGTTTTTAGATGACAAATTATACAACAATTAACACAAACATAGCATATTCATCTGCTATAAGGTAATAACCATTTAATTCGGGGGAGATGGAGGGGGGCTGCAATTTTCATGCTAGCCAAGTTATTTTATTTTCCTTTAATTTTTTCCAATACAGACATGATTTTGGGTCTTTAGAGAAAAAACTGAAATTGTAAAGCAGGGTCTCCGGGGGGGGGGGGGTTCCCCTGATCAGGACGCCAGGGGGCCAAAGGCCCTCATCCAAAAATGCATTTTAGACTCTTAGAGCATACAAAACTGCTCCTGGTGGCCCTTATTATCATAATATTTTGTCAAGTTGTTACTTCATTCAAACCAAAAAAAAAATCATTTAAAAAATAACAAACTTACCCAACTATAAACAATACTTGAAGAATTTCACAATGTTCATTGTCACATCAACTTGTTCTCCAAAAAATATTAGTGCTGAAGTTATTATATGTGCATGTCAGTGTTCACATCATGATTCAGTCACAATAATTTGTTCATTTTTGCACCACATATTACATGTATATCACACTTTTCTCTTCTCATAACAAATGGTTTTTCTTTTATTGTAAAAGTTTTTAATAATATATATCAGCTATATAAAAATATTCACTTAAATTCATTTGTCTTTTCCCTCACTGGACATCCTGTTGATACTGATGTGCTAGTCTTGCTTTTTTTTTGCAACCTTGGCAAAGATTTCTTTCGCTTTCCTTTTTGCATATTCTAACACAGGGTTGCTTCTAGCCTTTCAAGTGAGAAATCTTTCTTAAAATACTGTATTGCACTTTTTCCTGATGCCTTCAGACCATATTTGATGTTCTGTACTGAGTTGTAGATTTCTGTGTTTATCCTCCCCAATTTGGAATCAATAATATCATTCATGACACTGAAGGATGATTTTATTAGTGGGCAATGAAAACAGCTCATTAAAGACATGACCATCTTTGATAGACACGCGTATCTGGCAACAATATCATCACTTCCCCACCAGTGATCTATACACTGTCCCTCCTTAAATTCTGGAAGGGAATCAGTTTATAATGTTCTAACTTCCAAATCTTTCTGACAAAGGTCGCAAATGCTAGTCCTCTGGTGGCCAATTTTCTTACAAATTGACCAACTAAGTTCCCATCGACTTTGTGTTCAAGCCATTCCAATTTCCACACATTTTTTTCAAACCTTTATTCAAACTTTTTATGTCTGTGTCTCTATCGATAATTTGAGATGCCATGTTTGGCAAGCATGCTTATTTCTATCAGTTTCCATTATGCAATGATTTATTGGACAGGTACAAACTTTTGACCAATCAGAAAGCTCTTTACAACAATCATCTGTTAAATAATATATGGAAGAAATACTATTAAAAGGATCACTGCGGAATGGGACCCGACAAACCGTTATTTGAAAAACGGATCAGAGATGATAAAAAAAACCAGACCATATAGTGGAAAATTGGATTCAGGTCAGGAGAAAAGCTCAATTCTGCTAAAAAACGGAAAAAAAAATCATGACTGCTAATAATATGGTGTTCTTCTGATTTTGTTTAAAAAAAAAAAAAAATCCCAAGCCCCTGTCGGTCCCTAATATAACTGTGGTATACCATGGTACATATTGCGATATGTTCAGAAATACCGCAGCATACCATGGTTCAAAAATTTTCTTATGATACCAAGCTCAAATAACAAACTCCGATATTTCTGAGCAATAATAAGATTTTCAAATTTGCTGCCGTGGCAGCCATACTGATGTCAATTTGGGAACATATTCGTCGAGGACCAAGCAGACAGAAGAAAGATGACGGACCATACCATAATCTTGACCTTATGGCCAGGTGAGCTAAAAACCATGGCTTGGAGCTTCAGAAAAGGCCCCCAAAAGGGCACGATACTGAATAGATACATCATTCATGGCAATGGCATGCAAGAAAAAAGGGCATGGTGTAGTGCTATCCTAAAAGTTGTTTGGGGAAACTGAATGATGGGTTAACCGCTTAAGGCTATACCAGTCTCGGTAACCTAGTCACCTTTCATAAACATTATATTGGAATGTATATATTAAACATGTTCTGGTCTTAAACTTCAGATTGATACAAATAAAAAGAAAGCCGTTTTCAATAATAAGCCCACCCTAACTTGCAAGAAATATACAAGGCAGGCCCCCGGAGATTATCAAATGGAGAAATTACGCAATATAGCATTTTTACTGTCCTTAAAGGTAAAAGGTGGTTCAGTAAGAAACAGAATTGGTGATCAATGAGGGAAAGGTACAGGACTCAAGTCAATGTCCAAGTCCAGATATCCAGTCTTGGCAGCGATAGTTGCTAATCATAAAGTGTAAAGTAAAATATTTTGTTTTATGTGTTTGTATCCTGGCTGTGATCATTTAAAACTAAACTTAGTACAATTACTGCATCAAATATTAATCTAACATAATTTTAATTCAAAATTCAACTTTTTTTCCAGTCTGCTTCCAAACACCCTTGCAGTCTTGATGCAAATGGCGTGTGTGTGGGTGGGGTGAGGGTCAAAAACTTTAAACTAAAAGGATATTACAATTGTAAAATTTCTTCTGAAATCATAGACAATTTGTTGATCAGCAAATAAAGGTACTAGGATATTGTTCTTTTGTCAAATTTTTCTAAAGAAATGTCAAGAAATTTGCAATGTACCTTCTTTTCTGAAAAAAAGCTATGGCACCTAACTACAAGTTGCTTCCCTTGATCTGTGTTCTCAAGATGAACTACACTCTTTTTTTTTCAAAGATGAACCTTACATGCAAGGTCAGTCATTGCTGCAAATCTTACTTTAATAAAATTCAGCAAATCTAACAAAAAGAACATTCTTCTTGAAAATTAAACCTACACTTCAACCGAGTGATACAAACCTAAACAACTGGGTAGTGTAGTGCCGAGTATTTTCTCTTGCAGTCTTCCACTTTGAAACTAATGAAGATTAGGTGAAATTAGACACCAGCAAAATAATATTTATATTCTTTTTTAAAGAAGCGTATAAGTCCACTTGTTAGAAATGACAGATAAAAGGCAAACTAATTTCTCAGTCCTTTTGCAAGTCTTGTGCAATTACAAGTCATTTACAGCAAAATTTTACTGATCCTAATAGCAATTTTCTCTACTGTGCAAGACATAATGCCAAACAAATTTACATTTCTAAATGATATGATTGCTCAGAAATAAGGATGTCTAGTTAATACACAGACAGCAAATGACATCTTCAACACCATTTAATACCAGCCATTGTGTGCATTTAAAACAGAAAAACTTCTACATGGTATATAATATTTATTCTTGGGTTACCTCCCTTTTTCCATGCATATTATATTGTGAATGTCTGGCTTCTGCAGGAAATATAACTAATTTTAAATCCTACCAAGTGTTGTTGATCATACTTAAGGAAATAAATTACAAACAAGTCTTTATCCATTGCCCTCTTCCTCTTGTAATGCAAAATTAAGCTATAAGTGTAAAATTTGTGCTTTAAAACATATATTAAATCTTAAGCTGTATTTTGAAAGCAATTTAGTAATGCATGATACACCGGAAAACGGGTAAAAACTTGTAAGAAGAAAATATAGTACTGTCAGGTAATTAATAGCTGTATCAGGAGCAATAAAACTTTTTTATTACTGTAAACCACTAGTAAAAATTGTTATTGTTCCCTGGAACTTGAATTATGCGACTGGGAAGGCAGTCCAATAGTATTCACAGATGGATCTTTGCAGGGTCTCTGAATTCGTAGTTTGCAGCAAACAGGAAATTCACAAAAATTGGTACCAGTGAATTCACACCATCTAACAAAATTAACTGAACACTCTACAGTATATGTCACAGAAACTTCTTGTTCAAAACAAAGTGGACAGGAAATTGTTCAATTCCTGAATCTAACTGCCCCCTCCCAATCTAAATACATGCATGGTCTGTTATTCAAGATTATGAAGCAAAGTTTTCACTGGTAGTGGTAAAAATTAGGACAAAATTCACAAAACCATGAATTCTGTAAAATCACCCTTTTTGGCAAATCCAAGCAAACATCAAATTCAGCCTCTCATGTAGATTTTGAGATACAAGTTTAAACATTTCCCTACAAATCTAGGGAATGCTTTGCAAAAGTGGGTTGGAATGGTGCAACTCACATAATGAAATAAGCACTTGCCTATGCGATGAGCATAACCCAAACATTTTTTGTTGCCTAGTGCTGTAGATACTTACAATTCTTGCAATAAAAAGTGATTTGTAGGGATCTGTTGAACTTCCAATGGTACCAGCAGGATCCCCTAAAAATAAAAACCACAAATGAAAACAATTTGCAAAGCAAGCAATTAATCATTAACAGATACTACATCTTCCAGTATTCAAATTCATTAAAAAAACAACGGTACCTTTTCCGTGTTTTCTTCACACAAGCTATCTGCATCCATTTCAAAGCCTGTAACAGTTATAATTGGCTTTGACATGTGACTCTAAAGTTTATTTGCTTCCACATGACAAAATTTCTATGTATGTTAAAAACAGCTGGTATCCACATTCTCCATTCAATCCAGGTCCCTTGTCATGATTCCAGTTGCTTATTTATCACAAATGCTAAACAACTTCAAGGCTTGACTTCATGCCCTTTTTATGTTTCTTTCAGAAATTTTTACAAATTTTAACATTTCAAGCTGCCTCCTTCCACAATTGGCTGAACATTATTCTACTTTTGCAGTTTACTACAAGTCAAATGATTTAAACATTATGTTCTAACGAGACTTCACATTTACTGATCATGCTTTGCATTTGCTAATCAATTATGCAACTTTATTTGATTTTATAACCAGCTCCTATCACAATTCTCTCCTCACCTCATACAATATAAATGAAGGCAATGAGCATTCGATCCTGATCAATCAATTCTGCTGCAAAAAACAGGAACCAGAACCTTTTCCACACAAAATATCCAAGACTGATGAACACAAGACATCTTCAAAACAAAATCATTGTATTATCTGCAATTTTTTCACACCTTCTAATCTTTTGTATACCACTAATCCATGAAAATAATAATTATCTTCTGTCCTCTAATTCTTTTTTGAGAATAATTATTGGGTTTATTGAATATACAAACTTTAGGACCAAAGAAAGGTATATTTGCTGTATTTCATCAATAATAATTCACATATCTGAAAATATAATTAATAAAAAAAGATTTTAAGTAGCTAAAACAACAGCTTGTAGTGATAGGTGCACTGATCACACAAATTTGTTCCACTGGCCTTTAAATTGAGGAATTTTGTTAGAGAAGCAAAGTTAGAAGATGAGCATTCAGTCTATAACTCCTGTAAATGATGACGTGGAAATGTATGAAAACCAACTCCTTCAAGTAGTCATCAATACAAATAACATCCCATGCAAAGATATATTTATAAACAAGGGACATAACTATGTCCAAAAGAGAGTAAGTAAGAAAAACCCCACAAACAACTATAGGACTATGCAACAATGTTCGCAACACAATATGTGGAATGATTCTCGAGCCATGCTGTGATGTACAACTTAAGTACGTACGAGGTCAATCCCTGTGTACGTGTTTCAGTTTTAACAATCATTTATGAAGTGTGCTGATGAGTTTCTTAGCAGAAACTCCCAAACGTCCAACTTGAACATATAACAATCAGTCAAAAAAATCAGTCCTCTCGAACCTGTCTGGCAAACATAGTAACATTCCAAGTTTCCATATGAAGACAAGACTAAACCAATAAAAGGCACAACAAATATATGAGACGGTGATCACATCAAATTACATCGAAAGAAGTTCAATGGTTCTTGCACGTCAATAAATTCTGGAAAAAAACTGCTGTGAAGTATTTGACAACTGTAAACTAATATTTAGTAGCCCCTCCCACCCACTCAATCACACCTTCTCCATTGGGTTTACAGTACAGTATAGACCCTCTTGCCATTCTATGCAAGCAAGCAAAACGATTTTGGCCCTTTGGCAGGGTTGTGTATATTGGGTGTACTGCAATACATATTACTATATATATAGGACTGGGAAAGTCTAAAGGGTTCAAATATTTTAATGAGCGAATGTTTAGCATCAGATCATACAATACTTCAGGCTCCACATTGGCAATTTTGGGTTATTACTATGTGAAAGGCAGAGAATAACATTTTGGGTTATTACTATGTGTCAGGCAGAGTACAACATTTTGGGTTATTACTATGTGACAGGCAGAGTACAACATTCTGGGTTATTACTATGTGACAGGCACAGTATAACAATCTGGGTTTATTACTATGTGACAGGCAGAGTATAACATTCTGGGTTATTACTATGTGACAGGCAGAGTATAACATTCTGGGTTATTACTATGTAACAGGCAAGTAAACACATTCATGGTGGAGGCATACAAAATAAATTGCATCATCTCTTTTACTAAACTGGCTTGTCAAATGATCATATAAAATGGCCTAAAAGGGTACACAAAACTTCAAGATTTTTAAGTATACAATTTTACATGTAAATCAAGACCTTATTAATAATAATGTTTTCCATTAAAAAATTGGATAATAATTTCCAATGAACTTGTATATGTACTAAATATGTGATTGTCAAAAGAATAAAATACTGACAATGGTTAAATACTAGTATCTTCTAAATGATAGAACTTACATAAAGCCAGATCCTGTTCCAGTTTGTAGGCAATTTGTTCTGCTCTCTCCTTCCTCTGAAATTGAGAAGTGAACCAAGTTGAGCAATTAATAATGAAATCAATTATATTTCATACACTTCTGAATCTTCCTACAAAAATGGTAAAGTCTGCAAATTGTTTCCGACATTTTTGCTACTGGTAAATTCACAGTGTCTTAAAGTACAACTAGCTGTCATCAACACCAGTAAAACTAATCTTAGGACCAGTCCATGTGTATTGTAATAAACACCAGTAAAACTAATCTTAGGACCAGTCCATGTGTATTGTAATAACACAAATAAGGCTATTTTAGGATACTATTTTATAGTTCACACACATATCACTGCTTATATTCAAAGTCATTGTCCAATAGTTCAATAGCCTCCTAAATGATAATTTGAAATGCTTTCATTGCCAATAAATGGTATTAGTCCTGATACGGTTGATTAAGTACAGAGTAAAGATGGGTATACTCAGCTGAGTAATAACTTTGCTTATGATGAAAAGGTGTAGTTTTAATATCACATACAAGATTATGAAATTTTTGTTAAAACATAATGTATTCAGGCAGGATAATGCAACTTCATGTGGCCAGAAAAACACAAAATCTTGACAATTATTGCAACTGGGTCACCTATTGTGCAAGGAGGAACATGATTTTCCTTCCAAACATGTTTATGAAGCACTTTACCTGCATAATTTGCAATACAAGCCTTTACCTTATATTGTGTATTTGTTAGCATAAATAATCAAGTGGAGGAGAATTTCACCAATGAAGTCTAACCAATGAAGCATTGTGAGATATCATTACATGTATTGACATGAATAATTGCCCAAACAAATTAAGTACTGTAACTTACCAAGAAGAGGACTAACATGTGAAAACATTGTAACTGGACCACTGATTCAAATAACATTCATCTAAAATGGATATTTGTGATGAAAAGGTAGGACTTGACATCATATACAAACTATATTCTCCAATCCATGTTTTCAATTTACTGCATACTTTTATTCAAATCTAAATTTTATTGCAAAAAATGTCTTTATTACAGTATACAGAATTTGTGTTATTTGTTAAATAAAGATATTGATAATGCCAAGCAGTTTCAATTGTCCTCCAACAAAATGAATTTTCTGTGTAAATTCCTTGCACCTTGTGAAAAGTTCCTACATATACTTGTACACATCAAAATATTTATGATTATTACTAAACTCTGTCCAAATATGTATTTGCAAGTTGTTTTTTTTACCAACAACTTTTTCTAAAATTCTGATTGAAAAGTGGCAGTGATAAAGATTGTTCAGGACTACTACAGCCAACTTCTTGAAATGATCCTGTCATTACAGACTGTAAACTTGTGTCACTGATCATATACCATATTAAACATTGACATTTTAACAGCAAAACCAAGTCTGTAACCATACCAAATACCTACATTGTTTTGAATAAATGAAGAAAAATCACCCATAATTTGTCTGCACACCCATATGCATAGCCATATTATTTGGTAATTATTCATCTGCTGAGGCATTACAGGATCTGCGAAATATAACTGAATCCTTCTTTATAATTGTAATTCAACAAACAATTTAGAATTTGTGAGCATTATGCTGTGAATAGAAGTTATTTTACACTTTATACAAATTTAAGAATACCATAATTAACCTAACTATCCGATCCCTCCAATTATCTGGACACCAGACAAAATTTCAATAGTACAAAAAATGTCTGGACACTAAGTACATTTTTTAAAAGCCAATGGAAAATAAAGTAAGAAATGTTTAACCCATACTTAAAAACAGGTGTTTGAATAGACAACTATCAGGCCATGAAACTGCTTTGATTACCCACATTACCTCATGGATTTAATGAAGGTGTAGTCAATAGGCAGCAGTAAAAGCAGCTGACATGCTCTGTAACTTGTGATTACTCCATGTGATATAGCCGAAAACAATTCACATTCTCAGTAAAGTGGATCAACTTGTGTGAAATAAAGTGTTAAACATGTATGCAGGTTATTATCTTGTTTTCCCTATTCCAGTAAGCTAAACTGGGTTGACATTTATTTGTGATAAAGCGGCTAACATCTCTAACATGCAAGTTTCACAAGTACTTGTTGAAATGTAACACTTAAGACACGAATATTAGCTCTCAACATGGCAAAGAAGAAATTGATATTATTTATTTTACTCTTGGGATCTCTGCATGATTTCAAATGTATACAGTTATGCTTTCTCAGTAAGGCCAAAAAAAATATACGTGTTTCCTATTGCACTGGTTTTAAAATTAGGGTAGGCAGGTATTTTTTTTTTAAAAACATTATATATAAATCAAATAATATTTCAAGCACTTCAAAGTACTGGGCACAACCAATTCATTTAGATGCACAAATGAATTTAATTTTGGCAATGATTTTTTTTTTTTTTGGGGGGGGGAAGGGGAGTGCTAGTGTCGGCAATGAGAAACAGGTATGGTCGGCCGACTGGAAACACATATTTTTTTGTTGTTGCCTAAACTGAATGCCAATGACAGTGCTCTTACTATGGGTAAACGTCAAAATGTTCTGAACATTTTGTCTGAAAGTTTTAGTTTTCACATTTATTTTAGTAGTAGTTAATAAAATGTATATTAGTGTTATCTCTCCTTTGTTGATTTAACATGACATAAGCACCAGCTTTAAGTTTTGTTGACTGTTTCAGGAAATACTGCCATTTTTTTATACAGAAATAACACTTACCAGTACTTTATGATGGCAAATTCTGTACCATATTTAGTGGATATGAAGATGTCAAAATGTGCAAATAGTTATCTGAACAGTGATGCAAGTTTACGTTTGTTTAAGATGGGACATCTTGTGAGGTCTGCATAAGTCATTCAGAACAAATTTTGTCACTGGTACCTTTCTATCATATTACAAATTAAAAACACTGAGAAAAAAAAATATGCAAACCCTCACTGGAGAGTATACCTACCAACTGTTATGATTATACAACTGCTATTTGGTGATCCAGCAAACAATGCCACATGCTATGTTAAAGAAGTCACAAACTATTGTAACAGATATTATATATCAGCAAACAGGGTTTCTGACACCAAATGAAGTCCCTGACTCTCAGAAATGTGGGCAAATCAGGCTGGGACTCCCCATTTTACAGAATTGCTATTAAATATCATTGTGACTCTTGATAGGATGGACTGTCAGTACTAAAATCCTACTAAAAAAACCTGAGTAAACGTAGTTCAGTTCCTTTCATGCCAATATCTGGGTTCCAATTCAATACACAGGAAACTCTATAACACCAGGTCAGGGTTCAATTTAAATTTTTTAAAGTACTTGTCCCATTTAAAAGTTTCAATTAAAAAAAAATATAATACAAAAATTTTGTACAAATTACACTTTGGAGCACTTGTGTCCACTAGGGATGCAACTTGTCTCAGACTGGGGGAGTTTGAAACCAAGTTTTTTTGTGCGTGTTGCACACTGTGATATGACTGTTATGCCAATTTTACTAGTAAAAGCAACTAGTCCCTTAATCAAACAACTTGAAATTGACAAGTGAAAATTCCCCCAAATCAAACCCTGCTGATTAAGTTCGGGTTTTAATGTATCTAACCTTCCTCTCTTTCCTCTCATCCTTGGTTTCTACACGTGTTGGTGGAGGAGTATCCTTGGGATCCTGAAAAATACAAGTTTTACATACAATATATCTCAATATGCATACTTTTAATTTTTTAAAATTCATTTTTTGATTGAAATTTACAATGAAATTGATACATATAATTTAAGAACACACAATTTGTTACGATAAGCAAAGACATTTATAACCATCCCTAAAAAGTATTTATGCCATTGATTTAAATGCACAATAATTATTTTTTTAAAAAGATCCAGGTCTGATTGTTTACTCCAATATCAAGTATTTGAAGTTAACAGCCTCCTACATTGTAAAAACATGTACAGGAATTTAAACGAAAAAGGAATTCAAGTGTGCTTAGAATGCAAGTTTCACGCAATGTATGCTAATTGGAAGTTTCGCAAACTGTAAGTTAATTGAAACTTTTCATTTCAATGGCTGCAAGGGCAACAACAAATAAATAAATTTGAAGTATGACAGACCTGATCTTTCGAACAAGGTTAATTTACCGAAACATTGGCATTGCGATATGATGCAAACTTACAGACTACTGAACTTATAAGCTTTCGAGTTTATGTAAAACCACCTTTGACCCTGAATGAATTAATGATAAGCTAGCTTAATGCTAATGACATTTTCCTTCCTTATCTCCTCTAGATTTGGTTATAAATAACAAATGCCCTAGTTGTGCTGTTTTAAGTACAGACCCAAATCTTCCTTTCCAAACATGCTTAAAAAAAACAAAAAAACATTGATGATGTCATACCTGATACTCGTAAATTACTGCCTGTATCTAATGCTGCAATTCTCGGAATCTCAAAATGAAAACAATAAACAACTTGCAAACATGAGATACCACACAACTCAAAGCTGTTACATGTACATATATACTACAACTTCAATCCACATGGTAGTATTACCTATGAACAAAATCTCTGGTTGGTATGTAGCATGCAATATCATCCCAATCACATATAACAGGAGAGCCTTAGCTTTGACATCACTACCTGAGAGGGAAATGGTTGCATTCAATACACAATATTGTTGCATATGGTTTCTAGCCTTCCATCAGTAGATTTCCTCAGGGCTTTCCTTTTCATAAGATAAAGACCAAGTGATGAGAACTGAACAACAGGTTCTAGTTTTAGTAAGCAGCACTGTGTTGTATTCATCAGCAGTCCAACCTCTGTGCCCTCACAAAAGTGGGAAGATTGGATTGAACGTCATACCACATTTTCTCTAATCCTGAGAAGACTTGCATACAAGAGGATTTTAAAATGATTATAAGAATCAAGGATGCTGGCACCAGGATTATTTGGTAAGGATTGTTACAATGTATATTGAGAATTTAAAATTCTTATCTAGCTTGAGTCTGACCCACTCAGATCAAGAATCTTGGGTTCCAAAGTCTGCTCTAGATACATGCATACATACAGTGGTAAGGCTAGACAGATCTATTAATAATCTTCCAACTGATCTCTTTTGGTAGCCAATTTGCTTAGTATGATAATGTACATGTATGTAATTTTTACTTTTTACCTGTTTTTTGAGAAAATGCTACTCGTATCATCAGCGCATTTAAAATTCTTAATAATTATAACAGTACACAGAGGTCACTACCTTAATATTGAAGGCCCTGATTGACAGAATATAAGTTGGGGCCAGCACAGAGACAAAGAAATCTCAGTCAACTAGTTGTATTATTTATGTTCTATCAGACTGTTTCTGTTGTATGCAAAATATTTATAGGAAAAACTAAGAAATATTAAAGGTGCTGATATTATATAACAGGTTCATGGCTACAAAAAAAATCAGTACTGAATCTCCATAAATTTCAGACCTGGCAAAGTTGTAATCAAATACTTTTTTAAAAGAATTATCATTAATAAAACAATGCATATAAAGATATTAAAGAAAAACATATGTACAAAATGTTTCATTGGATTTGGTTGTGGTGAAAAAAAGGTAAATTGGTAATAAAAATTTTGGGGGGTGAAATAAGTGTCAACATTTTTTTAAAAAATCTGAGCCCGAACCCATAAGAGGTTGAAACAGACTGCTTATATTTCAACAAATATTGCACATTGCGTACTATTAACTTCGGGCAGAAATAACAATATAATACACATGCATTAAACTAATCCATACCCTATGGATGCTTTTCAAACAATGCTATTACCATAATTATTGTGAAGGCACCGCCTATAAAAAGGTAACGACACCATATTACAGGTAGCATGTTTCCTACTTGCTACTATGTATTTCAAACCCTTAGTTATATAAATTAGAATTGTGTGTGATAGTTAAGATGCGCCAACTACATTTTCACTATTTACAACATCATATGCCAGGGGTGTCAAACTCATTTGCTATGGAGGGCCAGATTGGATATAAATATTAATTTTAAAAAATGAGTCTGGCGGGCCATATGTTTGACACCCTTGTCATATGCAGTCTGTACAGCACCTGAAGAAACAATACGATCACAAAAGCCACAAGAGAGTATACTGTGAAGAGCAGCTCTATAGTTGTGACAAAATCGGATTTGTAAACTCGTGCCCAACAAAACCCTTGCCATGCAATCAGATGAACAGATGGATTTAAACAAATCCAAAACAGAATAACAATAGCTGAGTGCACAAAGACTGGAAACCACAAACTGTGACCCTGGCAATTAGATGATTAAAATCTCTACACTGCTTTCATTACGTAAACATGAAATCACAGCAGTTTTTGTATGATCACAGCAAAAGCACATAGATGACAGACACAATATTTGTAAATTGGTTTTTGGGGGGAATTCATACTGCAAGTGAGGCAATATTTTTTAAGTAAAGGACTAGAAGAGAAGGTGATTCTGTTACTTGATAACTGCCCTGCCCACCCAGAAATCGAAAGTCTTGTAATAAGCAATGGAAAAATTAAAGCTGTTCATTTGCCAAAAAACATGACCTCCAAGATACAGCCTCTTGATCAAGGGATTATGCAACATTTAAGATGAACCACAGAAGAGAACTTGTACAAATCTGTGATGAACTGTGAAAATTCATTAACAGATGTATTGAAGAAGTTAAACTTATAGGAGATGATGCATCTTGGCGGGAAAGCTGGGGACTGTGCGACTCTCAGGTGCATAGAGAGATGATAGGGAAAAGGAACTGAATGGAGCTTTCCAAGATGCATAAGAGCCAGAGGAGGATTGTGATTCTATGGGATTCAGAGGATAATTTCTCAGATGCCAAAACAGAAAACAAAGATCCCAATCAGCAGCAAGTAGGATCCACTATTGACAATAATGACGACCCGCTGGAAGCACCCCCTGCCATTTCCAAAGCCGTATTTACATTAGAGAAAGGACTATGTGGCTAGAAAGCCAGGACATTGAGGCTTTTAAGATTATGTAGCTGAGAAATATCTTAGACTTCACCAAAAAGACAAGAATGATAAGGTCTCAAACAACATACAATCATGAAATACTTCAAGTAGAGAATGCACATCATGCGAGTGAACAGTGCTTATTTTATCTGGATTAATAGGTTCCAGGTGGCCGAGTGGTCTACGGTGCTCGCCTTTACAGATCACTCACACATCTTACCTGTCTGCCGAGTTCAAATCTCAACTCGACCAACATGGGTATGTGAGAAAGCTTGCCAGTAGCTTCCAGTGAGTAGGTGGTTCTTCATCCACCAAAATATAATGGCCACCATGTATCATATGCTGCAAAACTGCATTAAACCCCACAAAACCAATACAATCTATTTGGATTAGTACTTTTTGTGTCAACAAATGTGTTTGGACTTTGCTGGATTTCAAATGGATTACATACATATACGTTTGTTATTTTTTTATCTCTGTTATTCTGAATATTTAGAATTGCTCAAAGCATGATGCACATCGTGTGACATCTTTCAGTCGCTAATCAGCATATGTAAATGGTGTTTTGAAATGAAGAAGAGATATTTTAGTGACGCAAATGACCTGACATTACCCATTGCATGTTTTTTGGGTTTTTTTACTTTCAAAATGTTCTTTATTTACTTTCAAAATGTGTTTAGAAGTGGTAAATATTTATAAAAAATGTGTGTGTGTGTGTGTGTTTACATCATTGTTTCAATGTTACTCATATGATCTATCGAAAGTATGACGATACGGGTTGAAAGAAAACAATATGAAGCTTAATATTATATCTTTATTTCCTTTTTTCAACATTTTTATTTTTAAAAATTAATATATAAATACCATGCAACAAAAAAAAAAAAAAAAGAATTTACAATAAATAACATTATTACTATACATTTTACTGGCATTTTGTCCCCCCCCCCCAAGACAAACATACACTCGTTCATACATTGTTAAATCATTTTCGCAATGCTGCAGTTCAGTACATAACATGGTTGGTGGTTATGGACCCCGATTACTGATTTATAATGGGGGAGAGCCGTATTTGCCTCCTTAGTGCATGTAGAGTGCTAAAAAAATCTGACAGCCTGACGCCCCTCTAATTTCTGATAGGTCCCCTCCTGTATTTTAAGTGAAGTGCCCATTGAGCTTGTCAAAAAATCTAATTTGCCTGAAAAAACTTTGATAGCACTAACGAAATGTTTAATTTTATTTAGAAGCTATTGAAAGACTGGTCAATTATTAATATTTATCCCCATGTAGACCCCTTACCCTTATGAAGATCATCTACTTAATGTACTTCTATCGAAAGCTGTAAACTTTGTGTACAAAGCAAAGCAGTTACCTATGAATGGGGAACAAGTTGCCTGGATTACCTATAATTAGTGCTCACTTTACTCTAAGATACATGTAATCACAGGGGCAATTATCATTGCTTACAATTTACCTACAAGACATATGTACTGTATACTGTATTGGTATAGTACATATATGTAAATTGTAAGCAAACTGTTAATTGATTACCTTATTGTTGTAATCTGGAGAGTTTAGGCCAAATGCAGGATTTTTTGGAGGTGTTTTAAGTAATAAAGGAATCAAAAGTGGTCCATGATGGCTTTCGAGGCTTTGATTAAAAATTGGCTGTCCTTCAGTGGAGGTGAGATAAAAATGAAAGACCAACCAAAAAATTATTTCGGCAGAAACACTTGAAGTATTTTGATTTTGGGCACATAGAACTGAAGTCAGGGCATGTGATGTTTTTTTAGGTCACCAGCCCTGGGCCCAAGTCTGACAAAAATTTTCTTTGACAGGGTTGTCAACAGATTTCAAAATGAGGAGTCATTTGACCCTTGACCCCAAAATCTCAAGAGTCAAAATGCAAATCTCAAGTCATCTGTTTTTGACAGTCATAGCTGGGATTGTTCATTATTCTTGGAGCAGACTGATGTTTAAGATTTCTTGTTTTGTGCTGAATAAAGTGAAACACTTGTACAGTATGTTGTGAGACAGACAAGCTGAGAGTGAGACTGACATGGCCATTACTGATTTTTGTATATATGTTTCTCTTTCTAATTATGTATGACTGTGTATAGTTGGTATATTAAAACTGAATAAGGATTATTTTATTCTTTATTATATTTTTAACTTTCAACATATTCTCTTTTTGACTCCTCAGATCATTTTAAATGCAAAAATATACACATACAACTATGAAAGTTATATATTAATTAAATATCAAGGATGAACATCACAATTGGTGACTTTGTATACTCTGAAGTCATCTGTCAACAGAACACATCAGTTAATTAATTCCTCCTATTTTACTCTTTAGAAACTTGGCAACAACCCTTTCTGCATCAAAGTTAAGTGCCCTTTTTGAAGACTGGAACTGTTCAAAACATTTTTCACCCACGGAAATTCACTTTTCAACTCTTCCTTAAATTTTCTAACAACTTTTGGAGATTTACTCTCCTCAAAGCGGACACAAACTTTCTGTTTCTCATCAATGGCAGATGGTTTCTGAGACTGAGACAGAAAAGAAGATATACTTCTTTGTGCCATTGTGATTTAAAAGTTCACTGATGTATTCAATGAGCATAATGTCCTGTACATTTTTACTGAATAATTCATTAATTAAAACACCGGAGATTTCAAACATTTCGACAATTGAAGCAAATGAACTGCCAATAAAACGTAATTAAAGTTTTTCCACTTACCTTTTACAACTGGCTTCATGAGCCGCCATATTTTCCAATTTTGTCTAATTCAGTATAATCTGATGTGCAAGCAAACAAATGCCGATATTTGATGAGAAGTTAATCCAATCAAGCAATAATTGATTCTGAATTTTTTATAATGTTTTGCCAAAGAAAGCAAATTAATTGCCAATAAAACACAATTAAAGTTTGTCCACATTCATTTGACAAATGGTTTTGCGAGCCACCTTATGATCCATAGTTTTGTCTAATCAATTATAATTTGATGAGCAATTAAACAAATGCTGATAGTGGATTAAAATAATCTAACCATGATTCATTTATGCATACCCAACATGACATCAGTGACCTGTTAGCTCCATCCAGTTCAGATTGAATTTACATAGGTGCGATATTACTGGTCGATAAGGTGTAAACAGTAGTCTAGCAAATTTCAATCACTGTCACATACAGTACATTTGTTATGGACAGTGTGCACTAACGAGGACATTGAGTTGTAGGCAAATCAAGGGTAATTAACTCATTAACCCCTGCTGCCACAATAAGTCATCGCACTTTGCTTCTCTCATCTCCCGAGTGCCACTATAACGTGGCGCAGTTTACCTTGCTTGAATCCCGGGCGCCTCGTTTGAGTGGCAGTATCAGTCTAGGCCTGTATCCCGCATGACGAGTTAAAGTGGCACAAACCATTGGTTGATTCCAGACTATTTTCTAATTATGCAGGCAGTTTAACCAATCAAATTTAAGCTTACATAGATAGAGGAAACATTGCAGCACAAAAGGGAAAATTTTTGACTTCGATAGCGCTAGAAATAGTGGAGTTATTTATATTTGAAAATGATGCAAAATGACAAGAATCAGCCACTGGAAGTAGACACATACCTGACAGTCTCTGATGGAGATATATTCATTTATGTGCGGATTAAACCATATCTTGTAGATATTTTGAAGAATCGGTAAATAAAGACTTGCTTGTGTTTGGGAAAATGAATTTAGTTAGCACGAGTGTACATAATTCAGAGTTTGTTCAAAGTGTTTCATTAGTTTTTAAACGTTTAGTGGAGAATTCTAAGGAAGAAAGGTAAGTAAAGTGTGAGGAAAATATGCAGTTTTCACACGAGGTTAAAGTTTGTAAGAGAGATGACAAATGGAATTTCTGTGAATTATTTCATGTGTTGAAGGTTTTAATTATTCAGTGTGAATTCATAATGGATTTAATGGATTTTTAATGACAAAAGAAGCAAATTGGTAAGTAAATAAATTTTTTTTTTCCTTTATGGATGAGTTTTATTTCTGCATTCTGCATGAAATTTATACCATTATCCACATAATTTTATTGAGAACAGCTGTGCCAAACTTTAGCTTAACTGAAGGAATACAAAGCAAAAAATAAGTAATTTATTTCAAGTAGCCCCCTCTGTAAAAATCAGCAAGTCAAGTACTGTCAGTGAGTCTCAGGGATACAGCTACTGGTAAGGCTAACACTGCTCTAGGTGATCCCTCTGCAAGTATGCTGTAGGGGAATACCTAGCTGTTTGGCTCAGGGGTAATGAGTTAAAAGTGATGCTCCTGCCAAAATCTACATGAGTCGAAAATGGGTCATATTTAAATTCCAAGTGTCAAAACCCAAGGGTATGCATCTATTGAAAACCCTGCTTTGAGCACTAATGCATGTCATATTCTTTGCTGATGCCTGCAATGGTCAAAGTCACAGAAGGCAATCAAAACAGATTGGATTTAATTTCCATAGGAAAACAAAATTTCCAGCATTCAAAACATTCAATATCTGTAGTAGTATGCAGAACTGCAGTTTAAATGCATCGATGGCCACTACTGTAATGTGTTCTCATTTTGAATTAGAATGATAAAAGGGACGGTGGTGAAATACTTTCAGAAATACACAGTTTGGCATTTAATCAAGTAATTATTAGCTTGAAAGGCAATATAATTCTGAGAAAATCGGAATTATCTCTGTTTTTTTAAAATAAATAGTTTCTATACTGCAATGCATTTCATTGCTCATGCCTGACACAGACCCAAGAACTATGACTATACACCAACAAAATAAGCACAACATGTGATGCATGTGTGATCAAACCCAATCAACAACATGATCAGAGAATTGGCTGGAAATCCCTTCCTGATCTTTTATAGTCTAATCAATATGAAATACACACCAATGTAGCAACGAACTAAAGCAAGTTTTGTTTTGCCAAGTCAATAACTTAACTTTGTTAATTGCATTTTTTAGCCCAAAGACCTTGATGCTATCGAGTCACAGCGTTTAGAGAGGATTCAGGCAGCCAGGAGAATAAGGCGAAGCAAGTCAGCCCCAGGTAGTGGCACAAGTGCCAGTGGACGCTCTTGTTCTACATCTGAACCAAGGGAAGAGGAAACAACAACATGTCTTCCCAACATCTTCAAAATGCAACAAAAATCCAATAAACATCAAAGGGAAAACCAGGAAACAACATGCACAGATCTACCTTCCCCAGCCTCTGATCCACCTCCATATGATTCAGTTGGCCATGACCATAATGACAATTCAAGGGGAACTTCAACAGCCCAGGCAACAGGATACAAGACGTATGAGGAGTGCCCAGAAATTAGGGATGAAGCTACACCTTTACTGGGATCATGTGATCATAACCCAAGGTACTGTAAAATCTATTTTACTTAATTAGTGCATTACAGAACTGCATAGCCTCTTCTTTAAAGCTACAATGTCTGTATTATTATGTTATTTCCCAAACTGAAAAAAAAATGTCTGAATTGCATACAGCCTCTCACAAATGTTAAGTGATAACCATGTATGCTGTTCCACGATGTTGATGCATATTAGCACTAATAAGGCGGGGAAGATGTCAGTTTTCACATAACTAGCTACTTTCATATATGTGCATCATTGGTAATGTCAAAATAGATCTTGAAAGCTAATCTTACCCTAAAATTATTGTTTGGAGGTGAAATGTCTTTATTTATATAAATAGTCCATTGATATTATCAAAGTATATACAATCATTTCTTTTCCACCATTATGTTTGATTGTTTGCCTAAAATCCCCCAACTGACAGATGTACCTGAGAAATCTTAAAATTCCATGGGAATGAATCGGTTTTAAGCTCATTTACTTGTTAACCAATGTTACTGAACATTTTTGAAATGGCTAATTTATGCTTGACAAATGAAATACACAGCTTTTGTTCAGTTCTCAACTTATCCAAAACAAACACTGCAGCTTTATCAGTGCAAAATCTATTAGTTTTCATATATCAAACACTATTTTTAGACCACCCACATTAAAGAATGGTAATCAATACATGGTAAGCCTTTGATGGAATTCATCAGATGAAGCTGATTTATCCAAAAGTATATCTTTTTGCATTTAAACAACTTCCCACAACAATACAATGATCTAAAACCTTGTACTTCATGTAAGACCCTGAGCTCTGATCTGATAACTGTCAATACCCTAGTCATAATTTTCATAGAGAGAGTACTTATTGATTTTTTAGCCAAATGCATATCATTATTCTCTTTCTTGGAGACATTACTGCTAATGTGAAGAATCAGATTAGTGTTGAAAATGGAGGTTCAACATACTATTACTATCTTGGATAGTGATACATGTAGCCACATGAGAGAACAGATGACTAAATCTATGTTCAGAGGTTATGACTAGTAGCAAAGTCTTCAATCAAATTATGCTAACACAACTACAGGCATGTGAATAATTTATGACCTGCTAGTATAGAAGAGGATTCACCATTAGCAGTGTGGAAGTCAGTATGCAAAGTTGATGCAGCCATTAATGATGCTCTAACAACATTGGGCCTATACGAGGTGATTTTATCATATCAAATGGATAGCTGTGAAAACCCAGTCGTATAATGGAAATGAAGTCGATCGCTTCCGGATAGTTGCTTTGTCAACATGACCAAAAAAATTCTGACTTGAGAATGGCTACGCTTATTTCCGCCATTTTGGAAACGTTGTAAGTGGGTTATCTTTGTTTCCACAAAAGCACCGTTGTAGTATCACAATTAATCAGAAAACTTCTGCACTTAATCTGCATGAATTTTAAGAACTAGTATATATTTTACCTCAAACTCCTTTAAAAAACTTGCAACTCCAGAATACGGTACTCTCCTTTTCTCGTAGCCGGGTTTGTCAGTAGGAGGCAGATAGGGTATCGGGTCCCTAGCGGCAAATAGTGCCAGTAAATTTGGCGGCAGAAACTGTGTCATTTTAGTGTATGTTCTTCAGATCCTTCTTCGTTGATAGTTCGTTTTAATTCCTCCTAATGATCTGTTATATCGACTTTCCAAGCTAGTCTTCACCACTGCTCAGCTCAAAATGTTAGGCACATGTTTACCATGTCCCTAAAATACTAACTCTCACACTGTATTGTCTTGGCTAGGAATGGTAAACTACGTATCGTATAACTTAGGGTAAAACAAAATTCCGCAGTGAATCATCAAGCCGGTACATGAGCGGTAAATAACATCTAATATTGTTTACGTATTTCATTTTTAAATTTCTATTTCACCTGATCTTTAAAATTATTTTGATTATTACAGATATATCCAAGCAACTAAGTAATCACATATATCGAGTATGACAGCTATTTTTAGAGCGTGCTGTGTAATGTTATCCGCTATTTGATTGGCTGATAATGGGTTTGTTCTAACCAACGTTAAGCATAGCACTGCCTACATTTGTCAACGAGATAGTATCGACCTACAGAGATATACGATGTATTGTTTGCATTCAGATTGGGTTTGTTTCATTATTTTCTAAGCATGCTAGTGCGCGCTTAAACATAATAAGGATGCAGTTATTAATGCATTCAATATTGTTTATCAGTATGAATTGCATGGAGTAACAAAATCATTTTTTTCCGTAAACAAAATGATACTCTCGACATATATATAGTCTACCTAGATATCAATGATACTGTATTACTATAGTCTTGTGTGCAGATGTATTGTGCCTGTAAAAAGCATGCATCATTTTATCGGTTATTATGGTTTGATAATGGGAGTTCAATAGGTCTCAATGAACATTTAACTAATTAATGAGGAATATTGACTGTTGTAAAAGAATGCTTGTGTCAGTTTTCGTTGATACAGCAAGATGATGCTGTCTGCAACTCGTGTTGGACAGCTGTTCGGCAAGCTTTGATTCATCTGCATTTACGGAATACTTTTAAGGACGTCTTAAAGATTTTTTAAAATTATTTTAAGAAATCATAAAATACTTTAAACTGGGAGGCGATTATATTTATTTTCTGCAAGTATATTGGTGTGTTCCATCAGTGTGTGTCTTGCTTTGTTGATGTACATGTATGTCACCTGCTTAAACCTGGTTGGATCAACTTTCGTGTATTGCTATCAAAAATTAGCAGCTTTGGTAATATATACCGATCATTATGGAAGTGGCAATAGCAGGGGTTGAGGGAAATGGTGGACCTGCAAGTTGTTTTGTTAATCAGCATATTTTACGCACAAATCTTCCAAATTCCAGGTCGTTCCCTAAGCTGGCTGACGAAGACCATGTTCACGCAGATGATGGAATGGGCCCCCAGGGAAGTGACTATGGATGTTGTGAGCGTGTAGTTATAAATGTGAGTGGACTTCGCTTTGAAACACAGCTGAAAACACTCAACCAGTTTCCAGAAACATTACTTGGAAATCCAGCAAAAAGAAACAGGTATTATGACCCTCTTCGAAATGAATACTTTTTTGACAGGAATCGACCAAGTTTTGATGCAATTTTGTATTACTACCAGAGTGGTGGAAGGTTACGGAGACCAGTCAATGTTCCATTGGATGTCTTCTCAGAGGAAATTAAATTTTATGAACTTGGAGAAAGTGCGATTGAAAAGTACAGAGAAGATGAAGGATTTATTAAAGAGGAAGAAAAGCCCCTTCCAACAAATGAATTTCAGAGGAGAGTTTGGCTATTGTTTGAGTATCCTGAAAGCTCTACACCAGCACGGTTGATAGCAATTATTTCAGTGCTTGTCATTTTGTTGTCTATTGTTATTTTCTGTCTGGAAACCCTTCCAGATTTCAAGCACTACAGAGTAATCAATGAAACTGGGAATGGAACAGGTTACATAGAAGAGGATGATATACCAAAGTTTAATGAACCCTTTTTTATTATTGAAACCTGCTGTATAATTTGGTTCACATCAGAACTGATGATTCGGTATGCTTCATGTCCTGAAAAACTTGGGTTTTTCAAGAATATTATGAATGTGATTGATATTGTTGCTATCATTCCATATTTCATCACATTAGGAACTGTGATTGCAGATGAGAGTAAAAGTAACAATCAGGCTATGTCATTGGCCATCTTAAGGGTAATTAGACTTGTTCGTGTCTTTCGAATTTTTAAACTGTCCAGGCATTCTAAAGGGCTGCAAATTTTAGGACAGACTCTGAAAGCCAGTATGAGAGAGCTTGGACTGCTTATTTTTTTCCTTTTCATTGGTGTGATTCTATTTTCGAGTGCTGTGTACTTTGCAGAGGCAGATGCAGAAATGTCACATTTCAAGAGCATACCAGATGCATTTTGGTGGGCAGTGGTTACAATGACAACTGTAGGATATGGAGACATGCGGCCAATTGGAGTCTGGGGAAAATTGGTTGGTTCATTATGTGCCATTGCTGGTGTACTGACCATAGCCCTTCCTGTGCCTGTTATCGTTTCCAATTTCAATTATTTCTACCATAGAGAGACAGACAATGACGACAGACAAACATATCAGCATGTCCAATCTTATCCTGATATAGAAAAGAAAGGTTCAGTAGCATCTGAAACAGCTTCAAACATAGTGGAAATGGAAGACAGCGGTTATAACTTAGCCGACAATGTAAAGGAAAACCACACAACCAAGAGCAACAATCCCTCCAGTATGAACAACCTAAGTATTGAGACTGATGTATGATGAAATACCTGATTAGACCTTTCCAGTTGATATTGGTTTCTTTGAGATCTAATTGATATAACCTAAATTTTCCAGTGAGACATGAAACCTACATCACCATCACATATATGTTTGTCACTTACCTGTTGCTGGAGTCACCATTTTATTTTATTGAGGCATTATAGTTGCAAGAACTTTCATATCATGTAGTTGTTGGTGCATCTTTCTTTAGCTAAAAACATAGGTTGGAAATGGCATACATGACATGAATTACTTGGTTTATTTATCTACACACTTCTAAATTTCTGCAGCAATAGTAAGACTCTTGGTTTAGAAGGAAGGCTACCTAAGGATATGTCTGTGTTGACTCTGCATTCGGAGAAGAGAAATAATACATGTATGTTGCTACTGTGAGATATTCCAAGTTATACCTGCTGTGATAAAACAAGAGAAAAATGTGGCTTTGGATTAATTTCTATGGTACATGTCATTTATCCAGGAAATTCTACATACCGGTAGATATTTGTGTCAGTCAGATCGTTGTAGTGGAATGAACTCTTGACCCTGAAGTCACATAATCCACAGTGTTTGTCAGAAACACTAAGTAATTTCATGTTTTATATTCAAAACAATAAACATAATATGTGTCTGTCTACCTCAAGTAGCCAAATAGTGTGTATAGTTGCCATTGTTTCCTTATCTCCACAACAGCTACATGTGCTCAAGGTAGTCAGTCTTTAAGCTGTCATAAATTTGTTTAAAAAGAAGTGTGATTATTGGCTGTGGATGGACCTTTTCTTTCAATTAAACAGTAAAGTTAGAATGACTATAATTTTTAGACAAAATAACGTGTTTGATATCGAGGCATATTCCGACTTCTAATTTTTGAAATCTCACAATTAGGAATGGATATACTTTGCACAAGTCTGAATTTGAGTAATGAAGATAGCATTGATGAACAGATACAAAATCAAACTCAAGATCCAGGGCCTTTCCAGGAATTTTCCAGGTCTTTCCAGAGCCAAGACTGAAGCTGCTGTCTATTACCCAAGGTAAGGACTGTTGCTATTACTTTATACATTTATGTAGAATGGATGTATTATGCTCACAATGTGATGCAGGAAAATGGCAATTTGCAGAAATCTTTGGACCAAAGGAAAGTTTCTTATGTGTAAATTGTTTTCATCTATACAGATAATAAATTGTACCGGTGAAAATCCATGTCGCTCCAGTGAATCTGAATATTAAGTGTTTTAAATTATTTTACATACTCTGACCAAGTCAATAAATTGCACTAATAATATTCAAGACATTGACCATCACAGCGTACTGTGCTCCGAAGCCTGAAAACAGCTATGAACAAATGGCATATGTAATTAAGAGTGTACTGCCCAGTCAACCTTATGTACATTTGCTTCACTGTTTCCCGAGAAAATCTTTTACAGTATATGTGTGTACTGAACAAATTTTCAGGCCCAACTTTTGGCCTGTTCTATGAGCCTATAAACCTGTAAAGCTACAGCAATTTGTATACACCTGTCTTAAGTCAGGTGTATTATGCTGTGGTGTTGTCCGTTCATTAACATTTGCTTATTCTGTCCATAATTGTATAACAGTTGCAGAGATTTTCATAAAAATTCACTGAAGTATATATCGTGAGTAGATGTTGTTTTGCATATCATAGCAATACATACAGTGCCCTCTCATTGTAACGCCGTCCATGGGAGCTATTGAGTATACCACCATATATAGATAACACCTTATAATGAAATAGGTTGGTTTAGTTTTGTGGATTTAATGCCATTTTTCAGCACATGATAGGCTATACATGGCGGCCAGTATATTGGTGGAGGAAAAACCCTGTGAAGAACCACCAACTCATGGGAAGGTACTGGCAAGCTTTCTCACATACCCACGTTGGCTGAGCTGAGACTTGAACCCATGCAGACAGAGGTGAGATGTAAGTGATCTGTAGAGGTGAGCACCTTAGACCACTTGGCCATGCCCCCTATAATAAAATATATGATATATATAATTGCTACATAACTAATGAAATGGGATCCATGACCATACTAGTGTTATGACAGGATTGGTTTTATAATGCAGAACCATATAGTGTTGGATAACACAGAGTTAATGATAACTGAGAAGAATACAGGGACAATGCTGCTTTGCTGCAGGCTTCTGGTTACCGAACCCATCTATGGTTAAGCAGTGTTCATTTTCAACTGGACATGAATAAATGAATGTACAATAATTCCTTGTTGGGATAACTGATACCTTTATAAAGAATAAATCGTGTATGTATGAAAAACTCCATTTATCAATAAATTTACAATTTATCATAAATGTTCAGCCTTTTCTCATCATCAACTGGCCACCAGCTCAATTACCATCTACTTTTCCAGCTGAACCAATATTTTTTTTGGTTATTTCAAAGATTGTTTTTGTGGTGCTACAATTTTTAACCTTTTGGATTTCAGTTTCAGCATTTCAGGTTAAATTGGATGATGTGAGTTAGTTTAAACCAAAACGCGTTATATTATTCTGTTCTTGTTTTTTTTAGAGAAATTGCCTCTTTAAATAGTAGAGGTAGCAGAACTTGTTGTGTTCTTGGTATAAAAAAATAGCTGTTTTATAACAAGTGTATAATATGCAAGAAATTTATCTGTTTATTCATCTAACATAATATTAATTTAGGCTGCATTATAATAATTCTGTTTGTTACTTGGAGGTGTTATTGGAATGAAGGTGCCCTATGATCATATGGCACAATTTGTTTCATATCGAATTCAAGTTCATTTCTGTTTTAAAGGATATAAATTTTTGCAGCCTATTCATCCAGCAGACACTAGTCGACAAAGTATAATACTGAATACTGTTAAACACTATATTCCCTTTTCAATAAAAAGCATGAAATAGAATGTCATTTAAAAAAAAAAACCATGATTTGGTTCGTTAGAAGTAAAGTAGTCGAAAAAGTAATTTTGTGTTTCACACTAGATCACATGACTTCAGGCATGCCTTGGGTACACGAATGACAGGTCATGTGTTGAATTTAAACAATTCAAAGCACAATATGTGTGCTTCGATAATTACCAAAACGTATTGCTAACTATCCAAACAACTAGTAAAAAATTGCTCTAATTAAGGAAGGAATACCTATTCATCACTATGAAAATGGATGGAAAACACATATGTTGGAGAATCCAAATACAATACTTACAGGGTCCACGTTTGGGAGTGATTTGGGCAAAATAGTCACCTTAGACTATGTCATTTCACCTAAACTGGCCCAAAAAGTTTACTCCATCTAGCCTTGATTTCATGACATTCCCCCACCCCCTTTTGTTTCAATACAATGCATTAATAATCAAAGTAAACGCCGACTTCTGTGTCAGATTTCCCTACAGAGAGAAAGGTGGAAAGATAGATAGCTCTGCAGTCAATTTTGGTGCTAATTTCAGCATTCATGCACAGAGCAGTTCTCATAGGTGGAATACAGTGAAAAGGATAATGGTTAACATATGTTTTGTGGTTTGTGCACATTATTTCCTGAGCATGCAAATAGAAAATCTACCCAATTAATTTCTGGTGCTAGGATGAAGGACTCACCTCAGGGCAGTCTCAAGGGGCGGGTGCCTGGGGCGTCGTTTTGCGGAGTTTGCTGTATTTTTTTTCGAATGGGGGTGTAAAAAGGCAACGCTCGCCCGGGGTGCCATTTAGTTCACCGGAAACTTGCAACGGGCCTGATTCGCAAGTCAAACTTGTCTTGGGCAAGTGTATAAATGTGACTGCCCATTGCCTTATTCTAACTTGTGGATTTTGTGGTAGTTTCTATTTCAGAAATAACAAGTTTGTAGCTAGACTTGTTTTATACTTTTGTCTTACATCAAACACCTTACTATCTCTCTCTTTCTCTCTCGCTCATATATATAGAAACATACATATATATAAAAGTTGTCAAATACATTTGATTATATAAATTGGTCCAACAACTGCAGTAATTTACTGGGCAACTAGATTTTCAAAGTTGGTGACCCAGGGACAACCATGGATTTTCAAAGTTGTAAAGAGAAGTTCTGTAATTTCACACCAATATACAGACCCAGACTTGTTATGCGTTATTGCACCTAAAAGCACTGCAAAGCTTTTGTATGATTATCAGGAACACTGCAATACGTGTAAAAGTATGCATACTTTTAAGTTTTGGACACATGAAAATTCCAAAGCAGTCTTTGGTACACAAGTTTTTGTGTGGGAAATTTTATTCTGTTTGATCCATTTCTACAAAGCAAGTATCAGTCATGTAGTGTGTGAGCTATCAAACAAAGTTCAAGTGATTGTAATGGGATTTGGTGAAGCCACATAGGTTTGATCTTAGCAGACAAGATTAAGACACCTATAACTCTGTTGTCGGTTCCTAATGATCAGTTTGATCAAAGGACTAATTACATCTGATTTGACATCTCCCTTTGATAAACATTACCTAGCAGAGTTTTAATCCATCATATTATAAATCCTTACGCGATGTCTGAAACACTTGCATTTTATTATATACCATATTTAGAAAAATAGTGCGAAGATTATGGGACTGGTTTATATGTTGGAGAAATACAAACTTCGATGTTAATCATCATAAATCGTCGTAAAATCAGCTGTTTTTCTGTTCTTGTACAGATATACTTTAGTTTTAGAGTGATTATCATATTTGTACTTTTCCAGTGGCAAGTTGATATAATTTCTTTGGTACCAATCGCAAAACCAGTGTTCTCTACAGGATCTTTTACTGTAGCGGTCTTGCTGAGCTATCATTTCAGCCCACTACACTGTAGAACCCGCCGCTATGCTTTATGTTTCCTACTATCCTTATAAAATTAATCTGTTAAGTAAACATCCTGTCACCTAATTCAAAGCCCTATTTACTCAATTGACAACTGTTCTTATGTCTTCTTGAGTATTTAATTAAGATAATCCAGGATAATTGCTCACTCAAACAGGTTATTTTTTACCTGGCTTGCCCGACTGTCGGTGCATGGCATTTGATGCGGGCTTCATCTTTGCACAGACATAGTCACGTGATTGGCCAGCGATGATGGAGTCTGCTTGTAATGTGTTGTATGTATTTCAGTCATTTCCACTACCAGCTAAAAAAGTTACACATATGTTTGAAGTTAAGTAAATTCTTGTGAAAAATGGACACACCACCTTCAAAAATGCGTGTTATTATCCCAGCTGTACTTCTGTTATATATCATTGATATTAATTTTTTGACTTTTATGATAATGACACACATTTAAAAACAATTTATGAACCTAATGTGCGCTTACCCTGATGGTATCAAAAGTTTCTGGGGAGACCACTGAAGGCTGCTGATGGGTATGATTCTCGTCAGACTGGCCGACAGAAATTAGTAGATGCATCAAGTTTGATAAAGAAAACAGGACACCAAAGAGTCTGAGACAGTCGTGGAATGAATCATGGAATATTACATTGCCATGTGCAGAAAAATGAGAAAACAATGAAACATTATTAGCTTTGTGACTCATGGTGTCATGATTGTGGAAGGAAAAATGCAATGGCAGCTCAAGGTACATCGAGTCCGGAACTTAATGATTTTGATCCTAAACCTGCTGTGGAGAAATTTGTTAAAAGTTTGTTTAAGAAAAAAGTTAATGTAGTATTCTGTGTTGCTTAAAGATGATATGAAAAATGTGACTGGAATATGGTCATATGTTTCTTCTTCCAGTATCTTGGGAAATTTAGTGATCTGAAATGGAATTAAGGTAATTAAATGCATTAATATAGAAAAGAAAGTGTAATCTCTTCCTTGATTCCTTCTAACTGCACACAAAATTAAATAGTGGCATGGTAAAGGCATTGAGAATTGTTATGGTTGTAACATGACAATTATCACGGTTATCAATTGCCTTAATTTTCCATCCGTTTATTATAATACTAAATATTTCACAATGAATGAGCATAAGCAATTTGATGATATATATTTGGTGACACAACAATACACACACAGTGTATAAGTCGGATTATCGGACCGCTCGTTATTAAATTATTGCAATAGAAAAAAAAAGTATCACTATTGGGACTCCTAGTTTTCGGGATGGGACTGCAACTTTTTCCAAGTAAAGAATCCTGGACCCCATCTTTAACAATCCTATGGAGAACCCTGGATTATGATGATTTTTGTGGTCATGAAAAAGGTAAAATTACAGTTCTGATCTAGTAACACATGGATATGAAATGGAATGACAGAAAGTTTGCCAAGTCAGATTTACCAACTTTCAGTTGGAATATTTTAAAATAAAAATTCTAAGGCTGCCAATGGAAATTGTGGCTGCCAGGCAGCTCTATTTAATATAGTAGAATCATCTCTCACATTGTATTTTACCCACTTCCTGAGAAGATGTATCAATATTATGTACAATTAGATCTGGAAAATTGACTTGTGTAAACAAACTGCTAGTAACTTTAACAGAAAATTTGTCACCAAATTTTAGGGTTATATTGATAATGTTGGATATAATTCATTAATAAAGTGCAGAACAGAACAGTATCACTATACACAACAGTTAAGTGAACAACAGAAGATGGAAGAAATACATTGGGATGAATGAAAGGACTGATGGAAGACATATATATTAAAAAAAATGAAAGGAATGACAGAACATGCACAAGTACTTACAAGGGAATGACTGATCAGACTCGCATGCAGTAGTTGCTCTTGACTCAATGGATTTGTTTTTGAAGTAATCATAGTTGTTTTAATAATTGTGCTGGTGATGATTGAAGTTAATTTTGTGGGATTTTTTATTTGTGTATGGATTGTTATGGATATTTTATTCACACTGGAGCATGTAAGTACAGAAGCTTTCTTAGTAATTTTGCTATTTGTTGCTTAATATTATTTAAAAATATTAAAGCAGATGATTCAATGTAAATGCAACATCATGTATTCCTTTTAAAAAACTAGACTGTGTTGCAATTCTTTTTATTCACTCTTTAAATTCACAGATTCTGATTTTCATATAGAAGCTAAAAGTTTACAGGATAAAGTTATTATATGAAAATATATCAAATTTGCGTTATTTCTTTGTCATTGTCTTTGATTTAATGCATCTGTCTCTGCCGTCTCCCTGTCTGTCTGTCTCTCTTTTTCACTTTGTCTCTCTTTCTCTCACTCTCAATGTCTAAATGTATTCATTTTAATCAATTATAACGAGGGTGATATTAGGAATAGGTTTGTTTGCTTTTCATTAATGAAATGTGTTTATGATCTACTGTATCTTCTTTGTGAATTACTGTTTTAGCGCTAATCTCAACTCTTTCATTCCTTCCATCTGTATTTAGTGTCACTGACCTTGTTGAGGTGAAAGTATACATGCATTGTATTATATAACTGGCTGAGGGGGAGGAGCTTATATGCAGCTGTACTCTATCTTCCAAAGCCTTGAAGTACTCTATCGTCCAAAGCCTGGAAGTACCTTAATTTCCACAGCCTGGAAGTACTCTATCTTCCAAAGCCTGGAAGTACTCAAATTTCCACAGCCTGGAAGTACTCTATCTTACAAATCCTGGAAGTACTCTAATTTCCACAGCCTGAAAGTACTCAATCTTACAAAGCCTGGAAGTACTATAATTTCCACAGCCTGAAAGTACTCAATCTTACAAAGCCTGGAAGTACTCTAATTTCCACAGCCTAGAAGTACTCTATTTTACAAAGCCTGGAAGTACTCTAATTTCCACAGCCTGGAAGTACTCAATCTTACAAAGCCTGGAAGTTAGGGTATGGTTTTAAGGCTCCACCTCCTAAGTTTTTTCTGAATTAAACAATTTAAGGAAGCCTCATCATCAAAGAAAATGTATGTAACCCATAATATAAATGACTATAGTGTTTGTGCACAAGTGGCAAAAGACTTGTGTTACTGATATCACGCTTTTTACAGCTACAGAACATATTGCAGCATGTCAGTCAAACCTTAACACATGCTAATACCCGTCGGCCTCCGACCAATACTATAGCTAGCAAAGATGTGAGGCATCACTTGAAGCTTGTCAAATATTCTAGCCTGATGTCCGTCATCTAGCCAACTGACACTATATATCATACATAAATTCAGATTGTCCTAACTTAAACATTTTTCATAAATATTTTTTTTATTGTACACTAAAAAGTTAACACCTATTCGCATGGGGTAAGTGTCAGCATAAAATATTACGGTTTCATGTGATGTTTTGTTCTAATAAGTAGGCATGGTTATCTCTGCTCTAGCAGTAGGCTAGTAAGTAAAAAATAGAGAGGTGGTTTTGATTGTGGATCATAGAATCAAGCACCAGTTGACTCTTCTTTTGACTCTTCATAAAGGTTACTAGAATACTATTTTATTTGTTAGTGCTCATAATTTTACCAGTCTAGAGTACAAGCTAGCAGTTGGTCCTATATAATTGATCTAAAACTTGCAATTTTTAATGAGTAGTTCTGAGGTAAAATCAACACACAAATTACAGCACAGCTTTCTATAGTGGTCTTGCCTGGACTCCCAATTTGTGCCCTGAACTTTCATTTTCACAATCCTACAGAGAGCTCAACATTGACCTATCGCTAGAGCAAAGATAACCATGCCCAATTAGCATAGCACCTGTACATCATTAAGTCAAAGTATTTTATATTGACACTTACCCCATACAAATTAGTGTTAATTTTCTCTGTACATTCTGAAAACGCCATGAAAAATGGTTGAAAAATGTTTAAATTATGACAATTTGAATTTGTATATGATATACAATGGCCATCAAATTGGTGACAGTCATTAAGCCTGAACGTCCGACAAGCTGCCAGTGCATCTGTAAATCACATGATGCTCACACCTTTGCCAGCAAAAGTATTGATCCGTGGTCAATAGGTATCAGAACATTAGGGCTTGAGTGACAGTGATATGATAATTGATGTATGTTTTTGATAATTCTTTAAATACAAAGAATTTAATTTCAGTCATTATATGTCCTATATTTTTCAATAGTAAGGTATGTATGTACAAGCTGTTAATCCGGTATGGTTGTCAGTGATGTCATTCCAAAAACGCATGTCTGTTGAATAGGGCCATAAGAGCATGAAGCAGCAAGGTACATGTTTTAACAGCCTAGGATTAGTAATGGATGTTAAGTGCCAAGTATATTACTGAAAATAGGGCACCATGGTGTTTCAACATATACATGTGCAGAAGTAATGAGATGGGGTGGCTGTATTGTGTGAATGGTAGCCTGGCTATTATCGTATATACATGTACTCAGATGCATTGCATTCCAGGTTAGTTGTAGCTAGCTAGTTAGCAAGTTATGGTGCCAATTATACATTTGGCATTGATCTGGAAGACCCTGGGAGGCTTTACATGTATGTTTCTTTAGAGCCTCACATAAAACAGACCAGAGCTTGATCTTCCCCAGTTACCATATGGACCTGAGTTACCTCATAAGTTTAGTTGCTACTGCTGCTGCTGTTGCATTACCTTAGGGCTATATACACATCTGTATACATGTATATGTGGATGGAAGCTTACTAAAGGTTATTAGTGTGTACTTGTACATGAAGTTACATATGTACAGTGTAGGAACTGATGGCTAGGGAAAAATACTAGGCTTATTAAGTAACCATGCAATGCGTGTTCAGCATAATTGCAGTGACATTTTTCCTAAACTTGTGGAAAGTTGAATGCAGATTGCAAAAATTTATATGTTAAATGGGGCAAAAATCAGCCTCTGATTCGTAATCTTTTTGACATTTGCAGTCAGTTCTTCCACTCATGTTTCAGCAAATACTATAAGAATTTTGTTTGTAAGTAAAACACCTTACTATCTTCATTTGCATTTTTGAGTTATAATTATCGTCATTAGTCTACTTTGTACTGTGTGCAGAAGTGTCTGCAGTTTCATGAATCATATTGTGTACACAACAGTACATTTGATACCAAGCACTTATAGTTGAGACTATGCAATGAAAAAAACGTCATTATGTCATGTGACTTTAGAAACACTAAAGTAGGTCATGAAATTGCAAAGAGGTAATCTCCACCAAATACAGCTGCAGGCTGTTTCTGAATGGCAGTGCATTTTCAAAATTAATGTCCAAAACCTAATAATACATGTAAAATAAATTAATTTAAAAATTGATCTGTTGGTAGTGTTCATGTATTTGTAACAGGATCGCTCTACTGTTCCCAAGTCAAGCCTCTCATGTATACATAATTGTGAAAAGTCATAAATGCATTTCAGTCTCCAAAGAAAAAAGTAAACTTTTTTCAGATTTTGATGTATAATAATAATAATAATAATAATAATAATGACAATAATGACTTTATTTAGAGAAGTTAACTCAGTAACAGGAACTAATCTGCCTTGAGGGCTTCTCTGTGTGCAGTATATACGTATACAGCGCATTGTGATAAATTTGATAACACTAAAGAATTGAGTTATTCTGAAAATCAAACAAACTTTCAAGCCCATTACACATGCACAAGCATCAGTGAGTACATAAACATATATACAATATTTTGTATTGAAATTTCTTCTGTGAAAAAAAATGTACAAGCAGAGAAGAGCAGGAGGTATTTATATTACTGTTGACTGTCTCAAGATTTCATCCATTTGAGACATTGAGTATGAAAAGAAGAAATGCAAGGGCCTTATGTCACTCGGATTGATGTTCAATACCAGTGGACCAGTTTATTGAAAGTTCTTTTTAATTAATTCCTTCTTTGGCTTTGGTATAATGTAATTTTTACTTCTAACAGACCTAAAATTTGGAGTACCATTGGCATCTCTTTGGTGAAAGATATTGCTTAGATAGACAGGAATGGCTTTTCTGGACACTTTATACATAAATTTGGTCTTTCTAAAGAATATTCTTTCATGCATTGGTAAAATGTTTATATGATTCATTGTGTCATGAGAATTGTGTATACAGTGATTTAGAATTAAATTACATGCCTTCTTTTGGAGTCTGAAAAATTTTCTTATGTTTGAATTTGAGGTACATGTATTACCCCCAAGTTATAGTACAGTAGTTCAAATATGGCTGTAAAACTTTTATAAAAGATGACCCTATACTGAAATGGAATGAATGTTGTGATTTTCTTAAGCAGCCAAAGATACAAATTACCCTTTTTGGAAACATGTTTATTGTGAATAGACCATGTTAGATTCTTATATACAAATACACCAAGAATTTTATCATGAGAGGTCATATTATGGTTCACATTGTCAAAAAGAACTTGGAGTTTTTGCTTTCTAGCTTTATTCTTTTTTGTTTTGTTGTAACTATATTTTTTTTTTTTTTGTATTTATAATCATACATATTTCCTTGCACCATACTTTAAGTCAGTTAGAGCATCTTGTAAGTTAATTTGAACTTTAATTTTGGTTTTACATGACTAAGTGTAGTGTCATCTGCATAGAGGTTAGACCAACAAGTTGTTCTCCACCTTTTTTTTTTTACTGGTAGCGGAAAACAAGGGCACAATGCACTAATTGTGCTGAAGCGTTCGCTTGTGTATAAGTCGGATTATTGGACAGCTGAATACACAGGTGTTCTGTTCTGACAAGGATTTATAATAAAAAAGTGAGTGTTCTAAAGGATTTAACGCAATGGATCATTAGAAGAGGGATTATACTTACCGTCTGGATACAAAGGTTAGTCTAAATAAATTTATTAATTAATAGCGAGCGGTCCGATAATCCGACTTATACACAGGCGGACGCTTCAGCACAATTAGCGCATTGCGCCGTTGTTCTCCGCCACCAGTAAAAAAAAAAAAAAAAAGGTTGAGAACAACTTGTTGATCTACATAGAGGTCAGTGGAAGAACTTGAATTTCTCATCATCAGGGGTAAGTCATTAATAAATAGAACAAGAGAGGTCTGAGGACAAAGCCCTGTGGCACTCACAGTTAATATTTTTACTTTTAGACAGGTGACCCTTTCAAGATACTTTTTGCACTCTATCAGTTAAATAAGAAATAAACCTGCTTATGGAGTTTTCATTACATTGATAGATTTTCAGTTTTTAAAGTAAAATTTCATGGTCTGCAAGATGAAAGCTTTACGAAAATCAACCATAACAGTGTCAACCATTTAGACTTTATCTAATGTTTTGAGCATTTTATCAGACATAGATACAAGTGCAGTTTCGCACAAGTGATTATATCGAAATCCAGACTGATTATCAAGTATAAGATTATAAGTGCACAAATAGTTATCATGTACATGTTTTTCTAGTACATGTGATTTGGAAAGAAAAGGAAAGATAGAGATGAGTATGTAGTTACAGTGTTGCACCTAGAGCGCGGGTTGTTTTTTTGTTGGTTTTTTTTGGTCTCATGTCCCCCAAATCTTGACCCTGTGCTCCCTCTGAGCGCACTTTTTTATCAGGAAAAAAAAATATGACACTTTTCCTTCGCAGACGTGTATCCACGTTTATGTTGGCGCAAGCAATGGCCAAAGTCGCTAAAGGTGATAAAACCTGTAAGATGGCAATGAATATCCATTTTAAAACAATAAATCTGGCAATGAAAACATTCAAGGTTTGTGGTAGTCGGCGGAGTTGCTACAGTCTTTGACCGCCGGTATTGTAACGTATTTTCGAGGTTAAAGCCACACCTACGGCAGTGAAGATTTAATGTATTCTCAGGCTGAATTAATGAAAAATGTACTAATTTATGCAGATGCACAATTTGTCATTTTATTAATGATTTAATACTTTTAAAAGAAAAGTAATTAAGAAAACATGGGTATTTATTATAATAAATGCTAGTAGATAGTGAGTGAACACTAAAGTTAAATGAGAGCAAGATCCGGAACGGAAAATTCCATGGAGTAGTTCATTTCAGGTTAGCCAGATATTCAAACATGTTAATGTTTTCATGAGTTACTTGATCACATTATAAAACGTTTATTGCAATAATGTAAATGTCCAATGAAAATATGAGAAAGTTAAGGTGGCAAAATTGTACAAGCAAATAAGATTATCTCAATTTTGTTAATACTTCTAGTGCGTTATGTACTACAATTTTCCTTTGTCTCTTTAAAATGTTGTGTGTCCCCCAAATCTGGAGGGTGATGGACACAGTGTCCCCTGACCTTGGGATCCTAGGTGCAACCCTGTAGTTATTTACATCATCTTTCATTCCAGCTTGATGCAACAGAGTTACCTTGTTAGTTTTCCAAGACTGGAAATTTATTAGACCTAATATTTTGATTGCAAAAGAAATAAGCTATACTCTCTACTATAGTAGTTACCGCTTTCTTTAGTAGCCTTGGTCCAATCATATCAAATCCTGTGGCTTTACAATCAGCCATTTTGGGAATATACTTCAGCACAAATTCAGGACTTGTTTCAGGAATTTGAAACTTTATATCATTGGGAAGTTTTTAGCACAAAACTTTTTGAGTTTCAAGTGATGAGAGGGAATTTAATGTTCTATACTTTTTTCAGCAATTTGAATAAAGTAATTAAAAATATTTGAAATATCATCACTTGGATAATCAGTATAAATACCCTCATGATTAAGAGATAAAATTTCAGTTTTACTCTTACATATTATTTTTAATTTACAAGCATTATAATGTAATTATATTTGCGATTTTTTTGATGCCAGTTTTCAGTATGGGACCCGCACAAACTGGGATCAGTTCTATGGGACCGCACAAACTTGGATCAGTTCATTTCTTCTGTTGTGACGATTTTGACTCGACCAAAAACAGGATGGCATGTTTAGTTATGAAAGTACCATGTTCTTAAATTCATTATCCCTAGCACTTTTGGTGATCGGTTAGGTACTTGTGAAGGAAATGTTCAACTATTCCTTGAATAAAGCTTGGATGATGTGAGTGCTAGACTTGATAAATAGGTTGCTTGATGCCTTTTTTTCCACACCTGCCATAAGATGGAATGTATTTATGTAATGATGATGTCCTTTGACTGTCCATCCATCTGTTACCAATTTCATTTCTGCACAATAACTCAAATTCTTCACCATCTAAGGTTACCAAACTTTGTGGATAGCTTGCACTTGGGACAAGCAAACAGTCAATCAATTTGGGGGTTAAAAGGTCAGAGGTCAGGATCACTTACAGAAAAAAAGAAAAATGGTTTCTGCACAACAACATCAATTATATGGATCAAACTTTGTGGATGACTTGCATTTGGGGTAACGTAGAAATTTGTTGATTTGGGTGTCAAAGGTCAGAGTCATTCTGACTGAAAGACAATTTTTTTTCTGCACAATAACATTAGCTCTACATTACAGACCGGAACCAAACTTTGTGGATGGTTTGCACTTGGGGCAAGGATGAAGCCTATGGATTTTGGTGTCGGAAGATCAAAGGTCAAGGTCATTGCCTGAAGAAAAAAAAAGGAAAATGATTTCCACATAAAGTTAGTTTTACATCACAGACCTGGACCGAAGCCTTTTGATTATGTGGTCAAATGTCAAGGTCACAGTGACTCAGAGAAGAAAAGCAGTTTCTACTTAATAACATTTTGTTCTACATAACAGACCTGGTCCAAACTTTGTGGATGGCTTGTACTTGGGATTAGGAAGAAGCCTATTGATTTTGTGGTCAAGAGGTCAAAGGTCAAGTTCAATGTGACTGAAAGAAGAAAAATGGTTTCCATGCAACATTAGTTCTAAATTACAGACCTGGACCCAACTTTGTGGATGACTTGCATTTGGAGTGAGGAAGAAGCCTATTTATTTGGGGATCAAAAGTTCAGAGGTTAAGGTCACTGTAACTGAAAGAAGAAAAATGGCTTCTGCACAAAAATGTCAGTTCTCCATGATGTACTGTCACCAAAGTTTGTGACTTGCATGTTGGGTTAGAAAGAAGCCTCTGGGAGCTTTATAAATTTTAAAAGAGTCAGCTTGCCCTTGTGAGGTTTGAGTTTGCCCCAAATATGACAACATATCACAGCGAACATAAAAAATAAAGGTAAAATAAAATATGGAACATTTTGTGGAAATCGTGTTCTTTTTATTTTAAAATAAAGGATATTTATTTTATTTTTATCTTTGTTTGCACTTTAAAACCATATGCTAGTAATTAAAGTTATAAAAAAAAGAAATGTAAATAGTACATTTAGATATATGTATATAGTACATTTAGATATACGTAAATAGTACATTTAGATATGTAGATGAGAAAAACAGGAAGGATTAGAATGCATAGTTAGAAGAGCAAAGAGAAACATACCTGTATATAGAGAGACAGATAAATGAATTGATAGATAAAGGTTTTGGAAATAGGTTTTTAATAGAGAGATGTTTCAGTTAAAGACCTTGAACTGAAAAATCAATCATAGCTAATAACAGAACTGAGTGAAATTAGTTTTAGTCATGTTTTAATATATCATAACATTTTTCTGTACCCACTTTTCCAGTTAAAAAGTTCAATTGATCATGCACTCATCTTCTCAATTGCACTAACAATAATGAAGGTTAGACTTTTTGTAATGATTTATTTATACTCACAGCTGAATGGTTTTTTTTAAATCTGTTTACTTCACAAGTATCACCTGGTCACCTTGAAATCAGGGACATGCATCAAAAATTCTTTTCAGTCAGTAGAGCATCATTCTCTTTGAAGGACTCTAATTATGGTTTTGCAATGCACTTTCCATATTTAAGAAGAAGAAAAAAATGAATACACACCATGAGCAACTACAGCCATCTCAACAGACTGTGAATCCCTTAATCTTGAAAGCATTTTTCAATCCAGCATCTTCCTAGAACTGTCACAAATGCTAAGCTGAAAAAAGGGGTGGAATATTTTTTTTAAATAAAATCAAACCTCATAGGAATTGAGGAAAATAAAGTACAATTCAGTTGTATGTTTTCACTTGTTTTTGAATGTCACCATGATCTTCATTGAAGCTTTCTGCATCAACCTTTAATGAAATTTTAGCAGAATCTTAGTGTCTATGTGTACTAAATCATGTTTAAAGACGAAGCAGAATCTTAGTGTCTATGTGTACTAAATCACTTTTAAAGAAGAAGCAGAGTAACTAAAACATCTTGTCTCCTAGAATAGTCCTACAACTGAGAACCAATTTATAATCTTATTCTACCATTAGAAAGTAAAGGCAAAAATTGCAAGCATTAGGTTACATGTTGTACATATGAAAATATGGTGAATTTGCCATTGTTTGTACTGGTATCATGTGACTTGCCCAGTGATTTCTCTAGGATTTTCACACAGAGATGGAATTCTCCATCAAGCATTTTGTTGAAGGGGAGGGGGGGGTTTAAGAAAAAGGGGTTGGGGTATGTGAGAACAGTGCATATGACTAGACCCCTTATAGTATGTTCCAGAAAGTTATGTGTGAGAAATAACTTCAGTTGTTCTTCGTTACCAGCACAGCAGCAGCAGTTGTGTGTTATGACAATGGCACTGTGTCGTTGGACCTGCAAGTTACAGCAGAGACATATCCACCATTGTACAACCTCACCATGGTAAAATGCTTTTAATAACTAGATATTTTTGTCTCATTGCTCAGCTGCAAAAGTCACTTAGTAAGTGCTTAATTATAGTGGTTGTTCTTGAACTGGAGCACTTACATAATCTGATTTAGTGGTCAGGAGAAAACACTGCTTGCTCAAGGGAAAAACCCAAAATTCTCTTATTTTGGAGCAAGTCTGTTATTTGGATATACACATCACACTTACAAAAACTATTTACATTTACATGTATGCAAGTATGAATACTATAGACTTATTAAGAAATTTCAATAACCCATGCATTTGAGACTGACATCGGTATTAATACATTTCCTTTTCTGTTGGTTGTAGCACTAAAAGGATTTTATTGATTATTCCACACCTTGTGTCTCTTAACTGAATATTACCTTTGTTTACAAATGTATTCTGTGAGTGATTTAAGCTATCATTTAAATCTAGCCTCTGATCAGAATGTACTGTAGACTTGCTTCGCCTAATCATGCATGCTATTGGGAAACAAATTTACCACATTGTATTTTATGGAACTTGCTAAATGCACAGGTATTTTGTTAGAGTTGAAATCAGTAACAACTCTTAATGTGTCAATTAAAGCACCATATTAGGGATTTTTGTTTTCTTTCTCTTCTTCCTTATCATCATCTGTTTTAGTCTTATCTAATCTCATCCTATAAAAAGTAAAATGCTTCTCACAATATATTAGTAATTTCTTGTTTCTTTTTGTTCTATGACTATATTAATAAAATGAATCACAAAAAAAAGTATCATTTGTTTCAGAAATTTTTTTTTGGAGGGGTAACCATAATAACTTCATATACTGGAATAAGCCAATAAATCTTGGCAGCAGGAAGAGTCATAAAGGATATAAACAATTTATCCATGACTGATCAAGTGTTTTTGTCTTGCAGGAGCATTAATTATTAATTGCATACATGTAGCTCGTATCTAACTGATGGAGGTCTTGTTTGTGGTAATGAAAGTAACCATGAGAAACATCTGACATATAAAGGCACTAGAGGGGCATTAGTTTGCCAACTACAGTCTAATCATATTAATTAGATAAAGCTGACTGTTGGATAAACAAGTTAATTAAGAATTGAACATTATGTTCTACAGGATTCATGATGTCATGAAGCTTGAAATTGATTTCATCCATTGTGTGTAATTGATTCTCGAGCTTTTTGCATCATTATTTGTGTAGAATGTGATGTTCAATTCTTGTTATTACAGGTAGTTGTAAAATAATAATAGGGAACTGCAGTAGCTCATTTGGAAGAGTGTACAACTCTTAATCCAAGGGTAATGGGTTTGAAACCAACCTTGGCCAGCCAGGGTCAGCTCTATGTGTGTCCTTGGCAATTAGCTCCCCTTTCCTAGGCATGATATAGCTAATAATGTGTTAACAGTCTAAAAACCAATAGAAGCAAAAATTGAAAATAAAATAATAAATCTCAAGAAATTAATAACAGAACTATATTTTAACCATTGTTAACAAATATTTACAAAACAAAATAAGGGCACATGAATGCAAGTTACAAAGGCTTCGTAAAAAAAATTCATTATATTTGAATGACCATTACTTTTTTTAAATGTTTTTTTTCTTCTCATTCATGATGTCATGTTAAAGGGATATTTTGATAAATGGAAGGTAGATAATCAAGACTTGACCATACATGTATTTTCTCTTAACCATGTCTTAACGCAAACAGCCAAGGCATAAACTTCAGTATGCAGTGTACTTCACAGGCTAATCAGTGTGTGTACAGCATTCATTCAAAGGAATGTTTTGGATTCAAGTTCATTTTTTTAAACAATGCTTTCAGTGTTCTAAAATGGATTTGATTTCTTTTCTTTTCAGCTTAATCTTTTGCATGGCAGCAATACATACTGGATTTGCATATACTGCATACTGTAGAGACATGTACTTGAAATGTAATGAAGGCTTGTGTCTTGTTTGGCATACCCATACACTGTATAGATATATTATTTCCCTAAATTGGACACTGATCAAACCAAAAATGTCACTTTATATGGTGGCCAGTATGAATTGGTTTAATTACTGTTAAAATAACTTTATTGGGACCAAAATGTGTGACCAGTCTGCAATGGAAGCTGGGTTATAGAGGACATGGTTTAATTTTCATCCACGTTAAATGGTTACTACAAGCTTTTAGTCTCTACCTGACCAGACTGTATCTGCGTTGAGGATTTGTAGGTATCAGTCTGTGGAAAAGACGGCAAAAACTATGCCACATTGTGGTTTGTTCACATCAGGTGGTTGCTTTTTGACTTCATCCATTGAGGAAATGTAGACATCATTGAGATTATGACATCATAATGTACATGACAAAAAATTACACTAAGATATTATACAGTTAAATTTATCTTACAACATTCTCTCTGCCTAATATAAATTTAAGTTTGCCAGTAAAGGTGTGAATTGACATGCAACTTTTCATTATTGATTTAATTTATCTTTAGCCAATGCTGACAGTACCATGTAACAGGCCTAATAGACATGTTGTTTTCATTTCACTTCATTTGGTTTGGCTAAGATTGCTTGGCCATGAAAGCTGAAGCAGGGTGGGTGTACAGTACAAACCACTTGCATTAAGACATACTGTACTTGCGAAACATCCTTTGATTCAGAAAAGCAATGACCGTACATACTCGCGTATAAGCCGATACCAACTGCAAACCGCATAGATCCAGATCTGCCGGCGCATATGAACCAGCAGATCTGGGTCTATGCAGTTTGTAAGGACTAATCAGTAGAACAAACAACATAGACCCTGATTTGCCGGCGTATTATGCGACGGCAGATCAGGGTTTATGTTATTTGCATTTGGACCTAGCGTGTATGCGAGTATGGTACTTTTCAAAATGCTTTCCTATATGTAATGGTAGTAATGTTGTTTTATTCATTATAGCAGATAATTGCCCATTGTTCCACATCTGTTTCATATTACAGTATTTTACAGCAATTGGGAAACCAGTGTACCTCACCTCGCAGGTACATGTACATGGAGGAGGGGTTAGTCATACAAGATGTCAATTAAAATACAGCAAAAAATACTGCAGTAGGGGCTCTCTGTTAAAGTAGGTGAGAGTCTTTGCTTCCAAGACCATTATCATGTCGTCCTGTGCTCTGTTTTCAAAACTTGGTTTAAGATTCATGAGTACTTAACTCTCATTGCTGTGAACTTTCATTTTTAAAATTCACCAGAGAACCTTGTACAGTATATACTCACTTGGTGACACTATATTATGTATTGAAATACCAGAATGTTTCTGAAAAGCTTTTAAAGGCAATCTTAATGTACACTGTAATGTGTGGAACACATTGGACTAGAATAATCATCCATGAAGCTGCATCCTCCCCAAGATGTCCTAGGCAAAGTGAGAGTTTAATACATAAGAAACTGTAGAACAATCTTTGCAAACAAAGTCCAGAACAAGAAACTGAAGGTTTTTGAAGACTAACACTACAGACAACTCGGATTCAATCAGAAATGATTAATAAAACTTAGATCCTGATTGGAGGTGCTTTGTTATTAATTGCAGTTTGGCTATCATATCTTATCAGTGCAAATTAAGCAGTTCTTGGCATATTTTCCCCAAAACTTACTTGAGCTTTTTATTTTTATTCAGCAACATTCAAATGCTTTGTATAGTTAATGGATATACATATATACGTATCTACTTCTTTCCCAGAACCAGTTAATTATTCCTACTTCCGTTTAAATGGTAAACAAGTATTAGCTTTCCAAAAAAACTGGAAGGGTTCTGCTTTATTTAATTCATTGTTTGCTTAGGAAAGAAAGAAACATTTTTAAAAGGGGGGGGGCACTGGGCTTGAATTTAACTTTATTTACTACTTGCATTTTTTTTGTGAGTGGACAAAATATCAACTGGCAAACTTCATTTCTACTGGCAATTGTTTTTAACAGGTACTTTTTATTAATCAGTACTTTAAGCCAAAATTAGGAGTAAGAACGAACTATGAAACATTCCTAACAGTTTCATTTGTACTTTTTATTATTGTTATCATTTTGAGTTTTAAGAAAAGATAAATGTGCAGCGGAATTGTTTTTCTTGTTTATAAATGAAGTCTGATTTTTAATGGGAATGAAAATGGAGTATGCAGTTTTAACTCCATCAGGGTATATACAAAATGACAAAAAGAACAATTCTTAAAATTACTTTGTCGTCATCCTTGGAAGGAACTTTTAAAAAACCAATGTCAAACAGATAAAATATTTATTTGTCACAATTAGTAGTATTCTGACATGGAACCTTTAAATTTAAGAAATATGCACCAAGGCAAATCATACTGTAGACATATTAAGACATAACTTATCATCTTGTCCTCAAAAACTGATAGAATTAGCTTTGATAGGTTTATGAAGACATGCTTGTATTTGAAAACATACTTGTACATTTTGAGACCCCCAAATTCCCAAAGAAAGTAGCCAGATTTTTTATATTCAATTATGACTACACATCAGGAAGTGTGATGTCAGTATTGAATAAGCTGTTCTGGAAGCCTTAAAACAGACATGCCGTCTATACTCGCGTATAATCGGGTCCAAATGCAAACAACACAGACCCTGATCTGCCGTCTCATAATGTGCCAGCAGATCAGGGTCATTGTTGTTTGTTCTACTGATTGGTCCTTACAAACTGCATAGATCCAGATCTGCCGGCACATTATGTGACGGCAGATCTGGGTCTATGCAGTTGGCAGTTGGTATCAGCTGATACGCTAGTATATACGGTATATTGGAAAATAGCTTAATAACTTTTTACAAAAGTTTAAAAAAACACTACAAATATCCCCTGATACAAAAAGAACTAGTGAAAATAACAGATTCTGTATGCTGAAATGGATAGTTACAAATTTAGTCTCTTTTTTTTTTTTTGCCAGAACAATCAAATAGTGGATTTTTAAAAAATCACATGTATCAATCACAACTGCTGAATCTTCATAAAACCAAACTGAGGCATTTTCAAAATTAGCACTGGTAACTTTTTCTGAAACTTTTTTTTAAAAATGCTGCAGAGTGCATTAATGTCATTATGCTGTAGCACTGATATTCAAGCTCACACATCCCAGGTTTGTATATTTGAACCATGAAAAATATCAAACAGATAAAATATTTATATGTCACAATTAGCAGTAATCTCACATGGAACCTTAAGATTCAAGAAATATGCACCAAGGAAAATCCTACTGTGGGCATATTAAGACATAACTTATCATCTTGTCCACAAAAACTGAAAGAATTAGCTTTGAAAGGTTTATGAAGACCTGCTTGTATTTTTGGTTTGGTTTGAAATGCGCAGAAGAAGAGTGTTAGGGACCCCCTGGTGACACTCGGGTTAGAAATTATAAATTGATGAATATAATGACTAAGTTTTGTGCATTTTTTATATCCTTGATTCTTTTTGTTTTTAAAATCAGTAGGAGGGTACCAACAAACCGAAGGGTAAGCAAATACTATGAAGTTAAATGAGAGCAAGATCCAGAATGGAAAATTTCATTGTGCAGCTCATTTCAGGTTAGCCAGATATTCAAACATGATAATGTTTTCATGAGTTACTTGATCACATGATAAAACTTTTATTACAATAATGTAAGCATCCAAGGGAAATATGATAGTACAGTGCAGACCACAAAGCTAAGGTGGCAAAACTGACAAAACAAACAAGATTATCTCATTTTTATAGCACTATTAGTGCATTATGTACTATTATTTTCATTTGTCATTCAAAAATGCTGTGTGTCTCCCAGATATGAAGGGTGGGGAACACAGTGTTCCCTGCCCTAGGGATCCTATGTGCAACACTGGTACATGTAACAATTTCTTTCTGCTATAGCCTCGTAGCCAACTTAAAATGCTGTAACAAACAGCCTGCATGCCCCTGCCTTCACCGATACAAACAGTAAATTAATAGTGCATTGGTGTGTGAATTTGCCACTTTGGTCAATTAGGTGTGCTTTTTCATATGGATTATGAGTACAATTAAATCAAATTGGCAGTAATACCTTCCAAAATTAATATGCTCCATGCCTTGACATGGAGCAGTTAGGACTAAATTATTGAAAACCTTTGGCCTGTGGCCAGGTAGTAGAAATTCTTTCATTGTGTTGAGAATAAAGGAATATGTCCAAATATACCTTTATGTAAGCTCATTATATTTGATAAGCTGTTTAATGATGGTACAGTATATTGAACATTATAACCCTTATATTTTTCATTCTGTTCTTTAATCTCACTCCTTGCACGCATTGGGGGGCCCCATTCCATGAGTACACCTATAATTTAGTCTGCACACAATACACATTTAGCTATATAATCTATTTGCTGTACAAATTACTAAATTTCTTGAACTTTATCCAAACTCTTGATAAAATATAAATTTTTCAATAAAAAATCACTTTTAAGATCATAATAAAATAAAAAGTTTTTGTTGACTGCTGACCGTTGGATATTTCATATTGGGGTTGTATTGTCTGGGGTTTTTTTCTTCATTTTTTGTTTTGATTTTAATGGCACTTGTAACATGTTAAGTGTCTTTCTCAACGACTCTTCAAGGCAGCCGACCTGGGTTGGCCTGGGCAGGTATTGAACCCACGACTTTGGCTTACACGTCTGACAGTCCTCCAACTAAGCTACTGATGATCCCTTATTGGGGTTGTAATGACCCTATCAGTATAAAAGTATGTGTTGGATTAACATGTAATCTATGGGTTGTAGGTCTGACTGAGTACTGTACCAATGCATTAGACATTCCAACATGTCAATCCACAATACTTAGCATGTAAAAAAAATCTACCGTATATACTCATGTATAAGCCATGTCAAAATGCAAACAACATAGACCCTGATCTGCCATCGCATAATGCACTGGCAGATCAGGGTCTATGTTGTTCTACTGATTAGTCCTTACGAACTGCATAGACCCAGATCTGACGTCGCATTATACAACGGCAGATCTGGGTCCATGCAGTTTGCAGTTGGTATCGGTTTATACGTGAGTATATACAGTAATTACCCCTGGCCAATAGGAAAGCTTTGGCCTGGTGTGAGGAGCTGCATCATGTTACATTATTTGGGTCAACAGCTGGAAATATATAGTGACTTGGAACAAAAATATCTCCAGAATGACTGCTTTGATTTTGCTCAAATTTTGAAGATGAGTTTCAGTAATAAGTCCATAAAATTTCATACTTTCTGGTTCGATACAAGAGATTTTGTTATAAAAAAAAGAACATTGGCATTAGAGGAAATTTCAGAAATTATATATGGGCTACATTAAAAGTTAGCAGATCTATATTTGATCCATGTGCAAAGACTTTTTTCAACCCATTCTACAAGCCAGACCAGCTGTTAAAGTCGCACAGAGAATAACCAAACCTCACATAATTCTTAGATAGTCGCACAGAGAATAACCAAAACCTCACACAATTCTTAGATAGTCGCACAGAGAATAACCAAAACCTCGCACAATTCTTAGATAGTCGCACAGAGAATAACCAAAACCTCACACAATTCTTAGATAAAATACAAATGCTCTGAGACAGTATATTGACCCAACAGTCTTCATGCCATTGTCATACAATACCATCTCCATTGATGTTGAAAAAGTAAAGAAACATCACAGTATCAGAACCTGTGCGTCTATGTTATTTTTCCTGTAATCTGTGTACCTGATTTTGTCTTGTTTCAGTACACTGTGTAGTTGATTTGTTTCATTTCAATTGATTTTTGTGCGACTTGGGATTTTTGTTGTTGTACAGATTGTCATTAACACCAGACAAAGAGTCATACAGATCCAGAAATAAGAAAATCCAGGTGCCAAGGTTCCTATACTGTGCTGTGAACTTTTAATATAAACTTTAATTCTTAAGATTTTTTTTGCCCAGTTTTGCTTTTAATAGAATATTGGTTAGATATACCATTTTGTTTCCTCTTTCCTCTATAATTGTACAAATGTACATGAACAAAAATGCAGTTTTATCCCACAAGTGCAGTACAACATGTCTTTAGCAACAACCCCTTCTGCCAACAGAAAATCATCTCAAAAGACAGTTGGCCTCCCAATAGTGGTAATCACACTATATGAGCTGTCCCAAGCATTGATGGAATTATGTGGGGAGGAGGGAATGTGGGTTTTCTGACCATTATGATATATCTTAAAAAGTATTTTCCCTATTTATGATCTTTAAAACCGTTCACTTTTATACTGTTCTTAGTTTTGAGATCTATTGGTCATAGACCAGATAAAAATGTTCAAAGACAGGCTGTCTGTTGACCTAACACTGGTCATGACTTTGTCATATCAGCGTGGGCTTCTTGTGATCTCTATATATGGTTGGTGCTAAATGAAAATGGTGTCCATCAGACATCCAATATGGCTGCCACAGTGCCCACGTTGAAAATCTTGTTGTTTCTGCTCTTTTTGAACACATGTTCACATCAACATGGGTTTTTTACTTAAGACTTCATAATAATTATGTCTAGTTGGTCCTAAAAATACAAATGGTACCAATCTGACATCCAATATTGCCACGATGGCATCGATCTTGAAAATCTTGTTATCGCTACTTCTCCTGAATGGATGGTCATATCAGTGTAATGTTTTCATTAATAGACTTTGCATGATGTTTACTTGGTCCTAAATGAAAATGGTGCCTACATGACCTCCAATATGACTACCATCTTGAAAATCTTGTTGGGGTCATCTAGAAAAAGCAGGGGTCACAAATACACTTATGTGTATTGTGTTTATTAATGAAATTCAAGCACATACCATTATCACAGGCACTTACTTCATGGATTTACTATTTAATGCAATAAATATTCACTTTTCTAGCATCATAATCTTTGAATCAGTCATTGTAGCATCAGACTACAGCACTATTTTCTTCAATTTCTATGTTCCCAAAAATAATTATGTCCCCTGTTCAGGTCACAGTTATTTTAGTTGTCAATGAAATTGTGACAAATCATGTTGTAGTCTGACTCACCAACGATTCATTCAAAGTATGTAATGCCTGAAAAGTGAATATTTATTGCATAACTTAATAAATCCATGACCCGAGCACCTGTGATTATTATCAGCCTCTCCTGTCATTAGCCTTCTGTACAGAGATTTTAATTCCTCATGCTCAAACAACCATTCCCCTGTAGAATATGTTTTCTCTGAAGATTTCATCTTTTCTTCTTTACATGTTCTATCGGTGATCCTGGATCATCTGTTCTCAATTGGCAAAGCTAATTAAAATCAGCAAGACATATCTGTCAACCAGTGAAATTGATTGTCTTATGCTTCTTTGATAGTGAGTGCACTCTATTCAGTAAGCTTGGGATATGCTCGATTCATTCTAAAATGAACCAAAATGATCATTTATCTATATTTTCTTGGGTCTTTTTTATACACCCGTATGGCACCAAGGAGTCAAGTTTTTTGCACCAAAGATAAAAATTAATGGTCAATGGTGCAAGGGCACAGCATACAGTGGACCCTGAATGTAAGCATGGGGTTTCAACATTAAGAAAAACAATAGGCCATTTGAAAATTTAATGGGCCACCAAGAAAATTGAATGGGTTAAGTAGCACTTGAAATTGCTCTTCGAACGTAACAAATGCTAGATTTTAATTAATCATATAGGTGGCCCATTCAAAAATGAATTCAGTTTAACTGTATGTTAATTTTTTCTTGCACATTGATGTGACCCATCCCAAAGAGATCCCTGTTGATGGTCCTATACATGTATAAAAATGATGTTGAGCAGACCTCCAACATGATGGCCAACTTAGTCCTGTTTATGGGATGGTCATATTGACATGTGGTTTTCACGGAAACACTTCTAACTATTTGTGTAGTTGGTCCTAAATGAAAATGATGCCAGTGTGACCTCCTAAAATCTGACAAATATTGTAAAATCTACTTCTTGAGAATGAATGGTCTTAATGACATTATTTTCTTTTCTAAACTACTTCTTTCTTGCAATATATTGTATATAGTTCCTGTATTAAAATTATGCTGATACATGTATATGTACAACCTTCAAAATGGCTGCATTGATGATCATCCTGAAAATCTTTATATGGCTACATCTCCAAAATGGATGGTCATGTCAAAATGGAGTTTTCATTTAAATACTAACTGTATGTACAGTAGCTACCAGTAGTTCTAATGAAAATGGTGCTCATCTGACCTCCAACATGGCACCATAACCATCTCAAAAAATCTTATTGTCACTACTCTTATTGCATGAATGGTGGCATTAACATGGGGTTTTCATTAAAATGCTTTTTGCCATATTTAATTGGTTCTGAATGAAATGGTGCAGGTCTGACCACCAGTATATCAGCACATTTGTGAAGGAGTTTTGAAAACCAAGCCTAACTGACTTTGGGTCAAGTCAAAGGTTATTGCTAGCATTTTTGTACTTCACTGAGCTTGTGAACAGTCACTTCTTCATATCAGTATTTGAAAAGTTCTGAATATTTTGGTATAACTTTTTTGTTTGTTTGAACCTGTTAATAAATCTAATTTTGATTGATGGACAAAATAACATTCTATCAAATGATCTGCAGCTGCGCATGCAGCATGTCAGACACCAGCAGATATATGCATATGATATAACATAGGTAAATGACTGAGGCATAAAACTGTTGCAGAAGGAGAACAATTCTACTAATGAGCAGAGAGCATACCGTAAAATCCTGGCACTCTTAGGGTACATTCCCACTGATATCATGGCAGAGGTGGTTTCATTGCAAACCCTGGAAGATGACCCATTTTCTATATGACTGTTGTCTGCTTTTGGTGAGTGGAAAGTGACTGTTGTGAAGGGGGCAATTGATGAAGATACTCAATACACAGTGGAAGATATTACTATTAGCACTTGCATTAATTTGTCAGCTGTTTTTAATATATTGAAAAATTATTTGAAGCTCAGAAAGGTTTGTGCAGGATGGGTACCGCATTTGTTGATGGCTGATCAAAAATAGACTCGGTTGAAATCGCCAAACAGTTACTTGCCAAATATGAAAAGAGTGACCAAATACTTTTGAATGAGATTGTCACAGGCGATGAAACATAGATTTGCTTTTTGAAATCCAAGTCAAGAAAATAATAAAGTTTTGATCAGATAAAATGAGCAGAGACCACAAACCGCATAATGTCAGACCGTCAAGATAGTTTAATATGCATTATTTTTTATGCAAAAGGCCCGGTCATTCAGGTACCTGTGTTGGAGTGCTAGTGTCAGTGGACATTTCTTTGCCTCCAGAGTGTTGCCAAAAGTTGTGGAACACTACTGAACCACCTATCCAGCAGGGTTTTACAAATCTACTTACCTGTCACCTGGTACAAGCTCAAATTCAGCTTAAGCAAGCTCAAGTTTGCATGGTACTTGCCAGCGGGGCAAGGCAACAAAAAATAGAGAGAGGTGTTCAGTTCATAAAGCTTTATGTTTGGCAAGTTTATACTCTGCAATCTCATCACAGTATATATATCAACACCTTTATTTAGCATTTACATGTACCACATTCTTCTTTTATGTAACTGTCTGCAGTTTCATTAATTTATCAATCCATTATTTCAAACAATATAATGTGAAGGTCAATCATTTCCATTTTGTAGTCAATGTTGAGGTCAGTATCGCATTTTCTCACACATGCATGATCTCAATATTTACTATTAGAAACAAGTTTTGACAGATAGGAAATCAATATTTATGTTTTAATTTATCTGTTCCATTTCAATCAAAATATCTGTTCACTTACAGAATTCACCAACTTGCAAGTCCCAACCTAACCGCGGGCATTTCGTTAGCTCTGATATGTGCCGAGCTTGCCAACTGTACAATAATTGGCTTATCAGAGATTGTTTTGATGTACTAGAATGTCATTATTTTCAAGGTGACGAGGTGTTTAGGTGATAATTGTTAATAATATAACTTGTGAGATTTCTTTGACAGGTGTTTTTGGAAATTAAAGGCACTCATTGATAATGATTAGCTACTTGGATTTCTTTAAAAGCATGATCGATATACCAAAAATCTAGCTCCCCCAACTGGTGTTTATTATCTGTTGTTTATGTGATAATTACAGGAGACCGATAAATACTTTATGTTTGGCAAATAATTAAATGGATTTTAAATAAGTGTTCTCAAATCATTCTCAAAAGTCAGCTTGTCAGAGATTGTTTTCATGCATGTTGCTGATTTCAAGGTGACTGGGTGATAATTGTTAAGTAAATGGGTAAAATAAGTGTTCACAAATCATTCAGTTGTGAGTATAAATAACTCATTACAAAAAGTCGAGCTTTCATTATTGTTGATGTAGTTGAAGAGATGAGATAGTGCATTCAGGCAAAGAAAAGGAAACTTGCTGAAGTTTCCACAAACAAATCTAATGAACCTGTTTCAAACACAATTAGTTTAATTTTTCAGTTCAAGGTCTTTTACATAAATATGTCTTGAAAATCTAGCTATTTCCAAAACCCTTATCTATCTATCTATCTATCTATCTATCTATCTATCTATCTATCTATCTATCTATCTATCTATCTATCTATCTATCTATCTATCTATATATCTATCTATCTATTTTTATGACTATCTGTATACATGTACATGTTTGTCTTTGCTTTTTAAACTATATATGCATTCTATCCCTTCCTTTTCTTGTCATCTGCATATCTATCTACATATACTATTTACATATAATATTTTTGATAACTTTAGTTATTGGCATATGGTTTTATGTGCAAACAAAGATAAAAATAAAACAAAAGTTCTTTATTTGTGAAATAAATATAATCTAATTTCCTTAAAACATCGCATATTTTTTTAACCTAATGCTTTTACTTTAACTGTGACATTATATTGTCATATTTTGGGACAAGCTCAGATCTCCGAAAAGCAAGTTCAATTTTCCATGCTGAATTTTATAAAATTTGTAGTCTTGACTGGTATCCAAGGTATCCATCTACTCCATGACAACACACCAGTGCATAAATCTGCTGTCGTGACTTCCTAACGGAGCACAGCATCCAAACTTTTCAACATCCTCTGTACAGCCCTGATTTAGCTCCAAGTGATTGTTGGCTGAATCCCATTATAAAAAATTCACTGAGGGACAGACGATTTGAAAAAGCACCATGCGGTTGGAAGTACAGTTTTCCAGTGTATGAACAACATACCAAAAAGTAAATACAAAATGGTATTTAATAGTGTAATTGGATAACCAGACTGAGAAAGTGTGTAGAGATGCATGAAGAGTACTTTGAGGGGATGGTCTGACGTACTGTTCACTATTACCGGTAATTAACTCTTTTGCATGGTGCACAAATATTCAGAACTTTTAAATACCCTTCATTCAAGTGAATTTTAGCCTGACTTTGTGTATACAGCAGTTGCATTCCAGTGAAGAGATTGATGATGGTTTTTAGCTGTACTTGCTTGTATGCACAACAATCATGAATAGATGTTTATCTTTTAACTTAGCTTGTGGATATATTTGAAGCATACCTTAAATGATAACACTTAAATAAATTCATTTTTATTGTGCAAAAAATACTACTTATAGACAAAACTAAACTTGTCATGTGGTTATACATGTACTATATCTTAACATAGTCTGAAAAATATTCATTAATTTTCTATCCATGATTTCAGGTTCAAGGTCAAAGGCAATGATTAAGAATTTTGTATAGCACTTGCATGTTTTTTGTGAACATTTTAATTCCAACATAAGAAAATAGTTTTGTTACCAAAACTGGTATGTCAGAGTTTGTCAGGAATAACAGAGCTGGTTTCAGTACCCAGCAGTAAAAATAAAAACGGTCTTATCTTGGATTCCTGGAAACTCTTTCATCCAGTTGAGCATCAGATCCTTCAAGGGAGTCTTGTCTTTATCTCTAATTGGCAAAAACAATGCATTTGTTGAGAATTTAAATTGCGATCCCATGTTGTAACAGGTTGGCATTAAGGATTTATTAGCTTTAGTCCACCCAAAAAAGGTTTGGACCCATTAAACCTCAATTTCAGAAAAGAAGGGTGGGTGTCTGGATTCATTTCAGGGTTTTCTGGGTCCTTGGGAACATATAAATCTGAAATTTCAGGGGTTTGGTTCAGCATGCTATAAAACTCACACTAAGTTATCAAGCAGTTCAATATGCCACAATCTAGATACTACCATAATACTCTCACTATAAAGCACCTCAGTATAATGTGGTTATAACCAAAAACATTACAGTGATTGTCTACTGTATACTGTATGCTTGGGATGACTATTATGATAAAACTGATCCAAAGAACTTGGTCTAAAATGATAGGTGCTACATGCCTAAAGGAGTGGTCTCCGGTCACGTGTTACTGTATCTTACAGTTTATTTAATTTATTTTCATACCAAACTAATTACATCATATACATGTATGCTGCAACACCAGAAGGATTCAACATTTATTCACTTAGACAACCTTGGATGGATCCTAGAATAAGAAGGGAGTCCTGGGTGGCCGAGTGGCCTAAGGCACTCGCCTTTACAGATCACTCACACATCTCACCTCTGTCCGCATGACCTGAGTCTTGGCTCAACCAATGTGGACATGTGATAAAGCTTGTCAGTAGCTTCCCATGGGTTAGTGGTTCTTTCCTGGGGTCTTCCAGGATTCTTCCTACACCAAATATACTGGCTGCCACGTATAGCCTGTCATGTGCTAAAAAAAGAGGCATTAAACCCCACAAAAACAAATAACTGGAATAAGAAAGGAGTACTCTAGGGTGGCTTTATTCACATGGAAGACTTTGCAGCAGGACATCTATATAAAAGTAACTAAAAGACTGCTGAAGGATATGTGGTCAATTTGTAGTAGCCTTCCTAGCCCATGTAGTTTGCGATACAAGAGGTTGGTATGGTACATTATGGTAATGGTGTGGGGTGGGTAGGGTGATGTACTGTGTCTGCTTTAGCCTTGACAGACTTTCTGACCTTCACACCCTGAATGAAGAGCAGATCTGGCATTGGGCCTAGTCCAACTTGTTATTAGTACTGAAACTGTCAATACTGAGTGTTTACAGACAGTAACACCACCTTAAGTGGACATTATGCAAGGCCTGTGTTACCCTAGGGATAAGTTTTTGGATATGTACCAAATGATTGCCTGAAACAGACCAATAAATACTGATACCAGAGGCCAAGCCTGCAGTAACCAACATTAGTTGGCAGTTGGCTAGTAATTTATTCCCAAAATATGTAGTAGTTTATCACCAGCTCTTTGCAAACTAATTGATCTGGAAGATGTTAGGAAACAGAATTTATCCTTCATGTATCTTTGCCCTGCCAAGATTTCCTATTGTCTACTGAATAATTATCAGCACTGTGTTATACACCTAAACAATTTTTTTATTGAGGTGCCCAATAATTATCATACATTTAAACCTCCAGAGAAGAATAAAAATTACCAGGTATCAGCAATGCTTCCCATCAGTGCCTGAAAACTGTTTTTTTTTTTTTTTTTTTTTATAGCTCTACTGGTCATAGACCAGGAGAGCTTATGGGATGATCTGTTGTCCGTCAGTTAGCACAAGTTTGTTATTGCTACTCTTTCTAAACTATGCAGAAAATTGCCATGAAATTTTACACACATGTTCATCCCATGGTTTAGTTGGTCCTAAATGAAAATGGTGCTGCTCAGACTTCCAATATGGCCATCAAAGAGGAAATCTTGAAAATATTGTTATTGCTGCTCCTCTTGAATGAATGGTAATATCAACATGGGGTTTTCACTGAAAGACTTCTTATGATGTCTGCTTGATCCTATTAAAGTGAAAATGGTGCCAATGTGATGTCCAATATGGCTGCCACAGCAACCATCTTGCACATCTTGTTATTGCTACCCTCATGAACGGAAAAAAGTCAAGTCATATTTACATGGGTTTTTCACCAGAAAACCTCTTATGATGTCTAGTTGGTCCTAAATGAAAATGGTGCCCCTCAGACATCTAATATGGCCACCACAGTGGCCATCTTGAAAACTTGTCATTGCTTCTCCTGCTGAAAAGATGGTCATATCATCATGGGGTTTTCACTAAAAGACTTTTTGTGATGCCTAGTTGGTCCTAGATGAAAATGGTACTAATCTGATGACTAATATGGCCACCACAGCAGACATCTTGAAATTTTTTTATCACTGCTTATCCAGAACTAAAAGTATATTGCCATGGGATTTTCACCAGAAGACTTTTTATGATGTCTATTTTGGTCTTAAATTTGAATGCTGCCACTTGCACATCCAGTATGGCCACCACAGTGTCCATCTTGAAAATCTTGTTATTGCTACTCTTCCTGAATGGACAGTCATATCAACATGGGTTTTTTATGAAATGACTTCTTATGATGTCTGGTTGGTTCTAAATGAAAATTGTGCTGCTCAGACATCCAGTATGGCCTCCACAGTGTCACTACTTGTGAATGAATGGTCATATCAACATAGGGTTTTCACTGAAAGACTTTTTATGATATCTAGTTGGTCGTAAATGAAATGGTGCTGATCCGACTTCCAGTATGGCCACAACAATGGCTATCTTAAAAATCCTGTTATCACTACCTTTCCTAGACGGCTGGTCATATCAATACACTGTATTGTGCTTTCACCAAAAGGCTTCTTATGATGTCTAGTTATCATTACTCCTCCACACGGAAAGTCATATCAACATGGGGTTTCCTCCAGAAGACTTATTATGATGTCTTGTTGGTCCTAAATGATGTCTCATTGGTCCTAAATGAAAATGGTGGCAATCTGACCTCCAAGGAACTAATTTGAAAATCTTGTTTTTGCTGAAGAATATCATTATCAGAGATGTTTTCAGAACTCATCAGTTAAAAGGAAGAAATGATCTTATCTTGAATTCCTGAAAATTGTTTTGGTCAATAGAGCACAAATCCTTTCGAGGGACTCTTGTTTTGTTTTATTAAAATGATGCATTTCCAGGTTCAGGGATATACACTATACATGTCCATACCAGTACGGCTGTTTGGTTATTAGTATATTCTGGTCAACTCAACACTGAAGAAATGTATTCATCGTTCCTAGTGATCTGGATTTTCGGAAAATACAGGATCAGTGCAAGACACTTCATCAGCATTAATACTCATTGAACACTTCATCTGCATTAATACTCATTGAACACTTCATCAGCATAATCATTGAACACTTCATCAGCATTAATACTCATTGAACACTTCATCTGCATTAATACTCATTGAACACTTCATCAGCATAATCATTGAACACTTCATCAGCATTAATACTCATTGAACACTTCATCAGCATTAATACTCATTGAACACTTCATAACTTGCTGGACAGAAATTATGACACAAGTGTCAAAAACCTTTATATTGCAAGATAATTCAGCAAATTATATTTCAGTGTAAATTTATCTACACTGTGTCAGTTGTTGAAGTGTCTTGCACCAACTTTGTGCATCATAGTTTTTTAATCACAAGATGGTAAATAGAACTTTACTTCTATCAGTCTCTACTGTAGTCCATTGTTGTTAATCTTGTTTATTATCTTAAATTTGTTCTGTCAGCTTGCAGTGCAGTATAAAACAAAGTCACCAGTTTATCAGAATTTTCAGTGTTATTGAGGTAGTTTTCATTTATTTTTCAGACACTAAACCAGTCTGCCGTTTTACAGTCTTCAGTTCTTGGCCCTAAAGTTATGACCTATTATAAAGTCTTATTTTCTAAAATAAACAAAGCATCTGTATTTACTGGCTTAGTTCCAAATCAGATATGGGAGTTGCGAAGAAAACCACAAAATTTCACCATAAATCAAGGGTACAAAAATACTTTTCCCAGAAGCCCAGGACAACTAAATAATAATGCTAGGCAACCATATTTCCCAATGTGAAAGCTGGTTGGGCAACCAAAATATATTATTAAAACATGTTATTGCTACAAATTATATGAAATTATATATATTTTCCAGTGATAAACATTTGATCTTTAAATTGGTACTTGGGGTACCTTCAGTATGGTGCCTGAATTATTTCCATATGATCTGTAGTTGAGTGTTGGGGTGATTTTTGTAAGTAAGAGGCCACAATAATCAACAGGTATCAGCTACTTATTATCTGATTAAGTAATCACAGCCAATGCTACCAACCCTCCTGAATGGATCCTTAAAGAAACAAGACTTGTGAATGTTTGTCTTTTGTCTTGTGTATGATTGGCTGAGCTTGTTACCACTCTGGAGACCAAATTCCAATCGGATTTCACTCCATCTTAAGTTTATATTATCATTGTCATAGACAGGTTCTATACAAAGTGAGATCAGATTATATTAATGAGATACCTTGCATCTGATTGTCTGGCTTGTTACCTCACTACATCCAGAGACTTTATTTCTCATTCAGTTTCTATAACACTTGGTAATGGGTATATCATTAAGATCTTTGATGGCTTTGATTATGGTATGCATATTTGTTGCCTCAAAATTAGAGGAATACAAACAGCAGGTAGACTTGATCAAATTAAACTTATGTTACTATCTAAAGAAAATAATATCTCAATGCTTGGACTGAGTGAAAGCAAACATATGACTGATCAGCCAGACGGTGCTTTTCAAATAGAACATGTTCAGCTTTTTAGAAAAGACATACGTGTAATTGATGGATCAAGAGGTGTGGTAGTCTATGTGAGTGATGGTACAGTGAAACCCCGCTATAACGCGAATTCGGATATAACGTGATCGTGGCGTGGCTCCCAAAATTTCATATATTCATTTGCACATGAACATTTTTTTTTTTTTTGCAAAGTACGAGAAATAGTGTATAAAATGTGTATATTACAGTATCATTTTGGGGAAGAGATCGCATATGAATTCGAGTATAATATGTTCGTGGTGTGGTTCCTGAAATTTTATATACATGTACATGTATTTTCTCGTACACGGAAAAAAAAAATTTTTTTTTAAGTACGGGAAATAGTGTATAAAAAGTTTATTATCATTTTGGGGAAGAGATCATGTATGAATTCGATCGTAGCATGGCTGTTGAAATTTAACAATTTCACCAATTTCTTGAAGTGTTATGCCAAAATAAACATTTTCAGAAATGTTACTTATTACTGATCCACGAGTAAAGCCATTAAGTCTTCTCTGTGTTTGTCTTCAGTTCATTATGTATACAATCATTGCTCAAACAATAGCCGGCATGTTTTTCTTCTTTAACTGCATACACAACCGAGCATCAGACAATGTGGTGGTTGATAAAATATTCTCAAGATTTAATAAACATCAAAAAACGTAAGCCGCCAACACGTGCGCTGGACTTCAATTCATCCTGTATACAATCATTGCGCAAACAATAGCCGACTTATGTTTCTTCTTTAACTGCATACACAACCAAGCACCAGACAATTCGGTGGTTTATCAAAGATTGTCATATGTGGCTGCTTATGTAGAGACTGAGCTTGGGCGGCAAGATCAAAGATTGTCATATGTGGGTGCTTACGTAGAGACTGAGCTTGGGCGGCAAGATCAAAGATTGTCATATGTGGGTGCTTACGTAGAGACTGAGCTTGGGCGGCAAGATCAAAGATTGTCATATGTGGGTGCTTACATGGAGACTGAGCTTGGGCAGCAAGATCACAGGGAGGTCAAATAACCACTCTCTGTTACTTAGCACTGAACAAGTACAGCTGTATCAAACTCGTTGCTCAATCAAAGGGTTGTCATGTGGGAAAACAAAGACGGATCGATATCAGATAGTAAACGGTGTTGATACCCTATTCATGCTATACATTAGACGTGTATACGTTGTTCTCTGAAAAAAGTAAAATATAGTAAAACCCCGCAATAACGCGACCCCGCTTTTTCCGCGATCAAATTTTATGGACCCCAAATATAGCGTTATAGCGGGGTTTCACTGTATTATATGTAAATGCAGGGAAGATTTGGAAGTTAATGATTTCGAAAGCATGCACTTCAACTTTTTTTCTTAAGAATAGCAGATCGTTTTCTTGTTGTTTACCTCTGTAGAAATCCAAATTCTACTGTAAAATGGAAGTACATTTTTGAAGATAACATTGAAAAAGTTCTGAATGAATAAAAGGAATTATTTCTCATTGGTGACATGAACAGGGACTTACTAAGTCCACAAATTAAAAATGACTGACTTAATTACATGGCCTCATTTGGACTGGTTGAGCACGTAACTGAACCAACTAGGGTTGCCCCTGGAGAAATGAAAACTCTAATTGATCATATTTAATCCAATTCTTCAAGCGATGTGCTTTTTATTTATGTCCCCTCCATTGGCCTGAGGTACCATTACCCCACATTTCTAACATGCAAGACCAATACTTTCATCCCAAATTCATCTCATCATACAATTTCATATAGATCTTTTTAAAATGTTGAATAAGAATAAGCTCCAAGATGAATTAAAGTATGTTCCATTGGATATTGCATAAATGTTTCATGGTGTCGATGCTTTAGATTCTTGGTCCGCACTCTTTACAGATGTCACTAATAGGCATATTTGTTTGAAAAGCAGAGTTAAAAATGTTAATCCATCAAACTGGCTTACACCCGAAATTATAAAAGTTATAAAAACACATGATCGACTTAAACCAGTGGGTAACACTGACTAATACAAAACAATGAGAAACGAAGTTGTAAGGCTCATAAGGTTATAAAAAAAACTCTAGTAACAACTGATTCATGAATCTAAACAGAAACCAGGAAACGTTTGGAACATTTTTAAAGAACTGAGAGCTGGTAAAGGTTGTTCTCATAATATATGTTCTAATAATTGTTGCACCTTAAGAAAAGATGGTGAATGTATCAATAAAATTAAGATATTGCCAATGGGTTCAGTAACTTTTTTGTTACTATTGCCAATAATGTTATAGAAAATATTACCTTGTAATCATTATAAACTTTCAGACTATTGCAAAGAAAAAATCCCCGATAATATTTCTGTGTAGTACCTTTCATAAGGACTGAAGTATCTGGAAAATTGAGAAGTAACAAAATGCACAATTGCTGAATTTTATTTTACCAAGATTATTTATGTATAGCAGCACCTTTCATTTCAGAAAGTTGTATAACATATATAAGTAATCATTGTATAAAAACAAATCAATTTCCAGACAAATGGAATGAGACTCAAGTGAAATCTCTTCAAAAGTTTGGTCATCATAATGAAATAAGAAAATTTAGACCTGTCTCAATCCTTCCTGTCTTATCAAAAGTTCTTGAAAAACATTCTCATGACTCCCTAATGATTTTTCTTGATGAACACAATCTGTTGTATGACAGACAGTCAGGCTTTCACCCAAATCACTCATATGAAACTGCTCTTGCTAGTATGATTGAAAAATGGCTCAAACCTTGAGATAATAGAGATCTAGTGGGAATTGTGTTGGCTGATTTTAGGAAAGGTTTTGATTTAGTTAATCATGATATTTTACTTCAAAAATTAAAATTAAATTTTACAAGCTGAGTGACATCTCTTTAAATTGGTTTGACTCGTCATGGAAAGGAAGAAAAAGTGGACATAATTTCACATCAGATGAAAAATATGTGACTTGTGGAGTACCTGAAGGATCTATTTTGGAGCCACTACTATTTCTTATGTTTATAAATGATCTACATTGGCATACAGGAAATACTGAGACTGATCTCCATGCTGCTGACACAACCTTATATGATATTAGTTCTTCTAAAAATACGGTCAAAAGAAACTTACATAATGCTCTTGTAAAACTCTCCAAATGGTGTAAACATAATGGAATGGTCATTAATTTAGACAAAACTAAATACTGACAACCACACACCAAAGATATAACAGAATTAAAGATGATATTCTCCACATAAATGTTAAGGATGTTGAACTGAAAAATGTTACACAAGATAAACTTTTAGGAGTTCAGGTTGATAACAATATGTTATGGTCGGAGCATATCAGTAATGTTACCAAAAGGATGTCTAAGAATATCTAGTTACTATTGATACTTAAAGAATTTGTAACCTTTGACCACAGGATAATGTTTTATAAAAGTTATATTCAACCTCATCTGGACTACTACAGTATCATATGGGGAATGCTTCTAAAACAAATATGTTAGAAGTGGAAAGACTTCAAAAAGGATCCAGCAGAATTATCCTTCAAAACAATTTTGATGATGTATATGAATGTATGAATGATTTTAAGATCATGACTATCTTTGAAAGAATATGTTTAAGAAAAGCTACGTTTATGTTTAAAGTTTCTAATGGTTCTGTGCCCAACTATATAAATTATACTACTGTACATTCAGTAAAAGTACCAATAATAAATACAGATTCTAGTCTATAAATTCTTCACTCTATGTCGGCTAATAACTTTCATCTCCATAGACCAAAAGTGAATTGCATAAAAATAGTTTGGCTTTTTTATGTCTAATCATTTGGAACTATCTACCTAAAGATATTAAAAAAGCATCATCTGTGCCTTACTTTCATCACAGATGTTTTCAATAGATGCAATCCAGATAATGTCTAAAACAGGTTATGGCAATCTTGGCTGTACACTGTTGTATATTTGTATATGTGTATTTTATATAAGATATCTGTGTGTGTGTGTGTGTGTGTGTGAAAAAAAGCTTGCAGTCTTCATGTTTGTGTACACAATGCTCTGTGTGCTGAATCCATAATCTGTTGCTCTTGTGTACACAAATCCATAATATCATTTTTGTATGATACTTGTTTCCCAGCTGCATTTGATACATGTATATTTACCTGTACGTATGTAAATAATTAAGGGCTACAATGGAGAGAAGTTCTTTGGCTAATTGTGTCACCTTCATAAAAAAAGTCTTTAATATTATTATTATTATTATTATTATTATTATTAGCAAGGGACTGTGCATATTAATTATGTAATTTTTATCTTTAGAAAGAATTTGTATTAGGATATACTAAAATACATGTATGATATAAAGTTTGGGAAGTAGTTTAATAGAATGTGTCTTACAGTACCACATAAGCCTGCTTAGTGAAATGGTCAACTGTTGAATTATGTAAGCTATGAGAGCTATATCAGGTGCACTTTGGCCTCTTGTTTTTGGATTGATATCAATGGCTTATCCATTATGATGAAGGGATGGAATTGCTCACAATGTTACTTGAAGTCTAAGGCGATCTCATATGTGATCAATAGTGGCAACTCTGAAAAACAAACATTTTTATTTTAAATAAGAATTTTCATCTCATTCAGAGTTAATGATCAGAGCACTACTGAGACACTCAGACAGGAATATTGTTGGAAGGTGTTTGACCCCTCTTATTTGGGCATGTCAGTTTCAATGACAATGATTGGAATGTTGGGGGGGGGGGGGTAGGGGGGAATTTTCACAACTCTCTCTCTCTCTCTCTCTCTCTCTCTCTCTCTCTCTCTCTCTCTCTCTCTCTCTCTCCTGAAGAAATTGTATGCCCTCAATGTGGCAAAAGTTTACATTTCTCATGAGTTGGATTAATCTGTGCTGGCCCTAGTGAGTGTCAGTTTGTGAAATTGTTGCACATAAAATCTATTTTTTTTAAAAAAACAGCCGATGTCTAAAAGGTATTCTGACATATTTCAAAATTGTTTCCTATTAGATCAGTATAGTTAAATCAGGTGTTTTTTAGCATATTGACATTGTTTCCTGTTAGATCAGTATAATTAAATCAGGTGTTTTTTAGCATATTGACATTGTTTCCTATTAGATCAGTATAATTAAATCAGGTGTTTTTTAGCATATTGACATTGTTTCCTGTTAGATCAGTATAATTAGATCGGGTGTTTTTTAGCATATTGACATTGGTTTCTTTCTAGACTACATATCTCATGATAGAAACATGAAATTTGTGATGATATGCATCTCTGCTACTACCCCACCCTTGGATAAAAGATGCTCCTGACCTATATTTCATCTTTCACAGACTTTGGTTAAATTTGGGCATTTAGCTCATAACCATATGATTTATTGACAAGCTATATGCATACTATCCTACTTAGAATAATGAAACTTGGTGGGTGGATTCATATTTATAAGTTTGACATATTGAGGTTTCTATGTCCTATATTTTATGTTTCAGTGACTTGGTTAAATGTTTGTGTTCAGAGTTCATTTATAGGTGTTCTTTATGTTCTAATCATAAAACTTCCTAATTGGATGCTCATCTGTTAGTACTACACCCATACAATCAAGAAAGATTATTAAGACCTACATTTTGTTTTACTAACATGGGTTTAAATTAACGGTTCTCTTCCAAGCTATATGCATCCTATCTGACTCAGCAGGCCCTTTCTTACCAGTGCACTTTGAAGTAGGAATTCATATGTTTTTTAAGTGGTAAACTTTTCATATTAATGACTATACATTGTATATTGTGATAGGTTACCCTCAACAGGTTAACTGTGTATTGTACAGCTGAATGAGTTATGTATGATGTTTACATACTAAACTTTTGTCTGTGATTGTAAGTTGTATGGTTATTTGAAAATACATACTTAACTTTTGTTCATGCTTGTCAGTTGTGACATGTGTCAGGTAGGCCAGTATTTTTCCATTAGAATTACTCATATTATGATGTGACGTAGGTCATGTAGGTATGTACAGATTTTGGTAAACATATTCCTGTTCTAGAATTCCGGTTCTAAGGATCAGTCGATAAGGAATCTATTTTAGTAATTACAGTTGTGTTGTTGAAATCGGATATAATTTTAGAGGAATTGTTTGTTTACAGTATTCATTGGAAATACTAAAGTGCTCATTGACTTTTGGATTAATACATGATTTGGGGATTTATATCTTTGTGGTACATCAGGACATTTAAGGCTATTGGAATTAATTTGGAACATTCCATTATTTTGGACTTGTGATTAGGACATTTAGGATTATTTGGAATTTAACTCGCAAATTGTAAGTGTCTTCTGAATTTTCACTTTAACTGTCTGCAAATAAATTGCTTGTTGATTTTACTTGATTTTATTTTTTTCACTTTCTTTCTGTTACATAGTTTAAGACCTAGAGTCATAACAGAGTATAAGAATTAACTGAGTGGACTGTGTGCTCTTCATGCCAAGTAAAATCTAACTTATGCAGGTTGACAATAATAATAATAACTTCTGAAGCAAATTTTAATAACAATGATTTTAAAAAAATAATACAAAGACAACATTAATCTCTGTTTTTTATCAACTCACTGTAGAACCTCTACTTTGATGTCACAGAAAAGAATGTATTTACTTTTTCCTTTTTTATGCTTAGTCAGAATAGGTGTTAGGTACAGTAGATGGGCAGGTACACTATTTACATGTATGTTTGTATGTATGTATGTATGTATGTATGTATGTATGTATGTATGTATTTACGTACATATGTATGTATATGTGGTTTAATGGTATGTGTCTGCACAATACTTGCCATATAGTGCTGATTAAAGTTAAAATTTTAAATTTTATAAAGATTCAAAGTTTAAATGTAAAGAGAACAAATTGCAAACCAAACTTAAATTAGAAAAGGGACCAACATTTCTTTGTCAAGATCACTTTAGTCTGAACTTACTTTCTCTTTCTGCATGATAATTAATGTTTACAGTGGCTGCTGGAGACTACTAAAAACTTTGTAGAGGTGAACTATGTAATTTTTGTAATAGTTTCTCATCGCTTCTCCTCCCACACTGTATGGATTCAAGATTTAAGCCCATTTTGATCATTTCACCATGTGTTTGCACCATATGAAATGAGCACAGCAGAAACTATACAGTTTTAGTTACAAATTGGTAAAAATGTTTATTCAACTGCATACAACAAGCAATTTCATTTTTTCTTTAGTTCCTAAAACTTTGTTAACAAATAACAAAGTCCAGAACATTTTAAAGCTATTTTAAAACAATCCTTATTAAATGTACATGAGAGCACACGTACAGATGTCTTTACACCATAGTGTTCATGTATTTAAACCAGTGGACACTGATGTTAGGGTCGGTAACCTCAACTTTACAACCACTGTACATGTTTAAGGGGTCAATTTACAATCACTGTACATGTTTAAGGGGTCAATTTAGAACTTAGTGTGAATCTTTTTGGTGATGTTTTGGAAACTAACAAAAATTAAATTGCTTGTTAAAGTGAATTGAAAGCTGTAGGTCACATTTTGAAAACAGTTCAGACTCAGAAACTGAAGGTCCTGGAGCAGGGACTTTATCAATATAGATACTGATCGTTTGAAGTTTTGTTTTATCATGTTGATACTCTGAAAAGTCATCTGTCATCAGACAACTTTAAATTCCTAAAATGAAAGAAAGAAAAGCATTTTATACATGTATGTCAGCCAGCGTTCAGTGCATCAAAAAGTTTATCTGAAGTTCGAGTCCAAGTATGTCTTGCCAAATAGACTGTCAAGTCAGCCTGTTTGCAATATATGTATTGATCTATACACTGTGTCTAGAATTATGGACCTATTGACTTCTAAGCTATGACTCCAGTGAGAGTAGCTATATTGCAGAGGGGACTAATACTGTAATTTCCATCCAGAGTAATTTGATGATGATTTTTTTATATGTCCATGATAAGGCAAGGCATATTATGGTATTATGTTGTCCATACGTGTGTCTGTTCCCTATTTCATTTTCACACAATACCTTTAGCTCTCCACCATCTGCCATTACCAAACTTTGCAAGTAGCTTGCATTTGGGGCAAGGAAGAAACTTATTGATTTAAGGCTTTAAAGGTCAGATTTCACGGTCACAAAGATTTAAAGAAGGAAATCGATTTTCATACAATAACATCTTGTGTTACAGATATATTGACCAAACTTTGTAAATGGTTTGCATTTGAGATAAGAAAGATCCCAATTTATTTTTGGGGGGTCAGAAGGTGAAGGTCACAGTGACATGTAGAAGAAAAATGGTTTCTTTAAGATATCTGGAGTTCTGTATCACCTGCTTTGACCAAACTTTGTGGATGGCTTGCATTGGAGACAAAAAAGACTGTTCATTTGGGGGTCAACATATCAAAGGTCAAGGTCACAGGGAATGAAAGAAGCTAAACAATTTCCACAAAACTACGTAAGTGCTGTACCACATTCTTGGACTAAACTTTGTACATGGCTTACCTTTAAGACAAGGAAGACACCTATTGATTTGGGGGGGGGGGGGTAAAATGTCAAAGGTCAAGGTCAGAGGGACTCCAGAAGGGAAAACAGTTTCCACAAAATAACATCAGTCCTATGTTTCAAACCATAACCAAACTTTGTGGATGGCTTTCATTTGAGGCAAGAAAAGCACCTGTTGATTTTGGGGTCAGTAGATCATAGGTCACCGAGACTGAAAGCATACATTTTTTTTCTCTTGTAACGTAACTTAAGTTCTATGTGTTTTTCCCAGACAGAATGTTGTATGTGGCTTACTTTTAAGACCAGGAAGATGTCAATTGATTTTGGATGCAAGGGGTCAAGTATCTGACAAATGAAAGTGGATTTTACATAAAATAAGTATAATAACAAAGCTACCACATGGCAGGTGTTTAATATGCCCTTTGCAGTACTCATTCTTTTTTTTCTTCAAATGTCATCTCACCCATTATTGTTACAAAGTAATCTTTATGACACACATGAGCATTTTTAGTGTAATTTTTTATATGTAGTACCCTAAATTGGATATTCTATGGGTTTTTTTCTCCCTAAATGGACTATATGATTTTAGAGGTTCTAGTAAGTAATTGTTTATTTCTTACCTTTTCATCACTCAAAATATGATGATACTTGTGGAAAATTAAACAAATCAATCATTATTTTTTGTATTAAAAATAGAATATTGAGCACTTAAACATTTAACTGTAGGATGCATATAGTTTTAATCAATGATTTAGAAATAAGTGGCAGATAAATAAGCGGCAGATTTCGAGTTTTGCACGGGTATCTAATTTGTAGACAGTAATGTTAGTTGCTTTACTTTTCATGCTATCAGGGGCTTTGGGTGACCTAGTGATCTTATGCACTAGCCTTTATAGATCACTTACATATCTCACCTCTGTCTACATGAGTTCGAGTCTCAACTTGACCAACGTGTGTATGTGAGAAAGCTTGCCAGTAGCTTCCTGTGGGTCGGTAGTTCTTCCCAGGGTCTTCTCAGGTTCTTCCTCCACCAAATATACTGGCTGCCATGTATATCCTATCATGTGCTGAAAAATGGCATTAAACCCCACAAAACCAAACCAATCTCATGCTATCCAGGCCAGATTGTTGAAAAACCTGAGGCATTTCTTGTCTTTATTACCCCAGCTTGTTCAGTGATGTAGAATAGGCCCAATGCGCTCTCCGAGTCATGTTTTAAAAGATGAATTAATGGAGTCTGTAGCTGCAGTGGCTTAGTGGTTAGTGTGCTGGTCTCTCGACCGAAAGGGTGCGGGTTAGAATCATAACATCGGATCTGCCTGGGTTGGCGACAGTAGAGTGTTCTCAGGCAAGGCACTTTACTCCAATTGCCTCACAAAAACCTACTTGTGTTGCTGAGCTGTAAAGCACCAACCCAGTCTTGTCTGAATAAGTTTTCTTAACATAGGAATTTAAATTTATCACTAGGTGTGGTAATAACAAACATTGGAGGAAAAAGAAATTTACTTTTGGAATATTGAAATGTGATGCATGATTTATGTAATGCAAAATCAGCCATTAGTTTATAAATTCATTCCAATGATCACATTGTACCCTAGATTGTACCAGTTTTGTTTCCATTCAAATTAAACATGCATTGACTAGCATTGTGTTAGATGAGCTTGTACATTATTAAGGATTGGTCAAGTAATGAGCTGAATTGACGTCAATAATCATAGACCATGACAGGGTTACAAATACATGTACCTAGCATTTGCTGCACAAGTACAGGTGGAATAGTATATCACTGATCTCAATCTGTTAGCAACCCAGGAAGCATTCCAGAGCAAATTATTTAATATCCATTACAATACAGTGTACCAGCTTGACCCATAAGCTGATTCTTTTATTAAGTTTAATTGTCAAAAGCTGGAAGTCTTTGCAACCTATGATTAAATAGATTAGAATCTTTTGTGCCCTGGAGCAACCATTTTTGCACTAATACATGTAGTGATCTAGAAGGCCAAATTATTTTGGCAAATTCATATTGGAAACGTATAAAGTGATATAAGCATTGACTTATATTTTCAGGATCATCTAGCTTAACCTTTTCCCCAATATAACTTTACATATATGTTCTACTTTTTTTTAGCTCACCTCTACATATTAGAGGTGAGATATTGTATTAGACTGTACAGGCATTCACACAAATCAAAGCATATACATATGTACACCCTCACTGAACCATGTCAACCATTCTTTCTTCCTTTGTCCTAGGCAACAGTTTGGAGTGGGTTTTAGCACCTATCCCCAGTGGAGGGGGAAAACTTTGTACATATATGTACATTGGTTGTACATTCTTGGTTAAGTTTTTGCATTTAGCTCAGGATTTTTGCACACTGTATAAATACTGGTTTTTTTTCTGTCATCATAAAACTTGATGAGGGGATGCATCTTAATGAGTACTACACCGTCATCACAAAAGTAGGCTACAGTTACCTATATTTCGCACCTCACTGCCTTTTGTTAAATTTTGTGGTTACAGTTTATTTCTCAAGCTCAATTCATGCTAGAATAATCAAACTATTTGATTGTATGCATCTCAGTTTTTACCACGTCCTTATCACAAAGGGAGGTCAATGTGACCTACATTTCACATTTTGCTGGGTTAGATTAAGTTTTGCATTTAGCTCAGGACCATATATTGTTTTTTGCACTCTGTATATATACTTGCATACCTAGATTCATGAAACTCCATGATGGTATGTACCTTGATGAGTACTACTTACTCATCACAAAGTAAGTCACTGTTACCCATATTTCATATTTCACAGACTTTGGTTCAATGTTGTGTTTTAAGTTTATTTCTTAAGCTCTGTTCATGCTAGAGTCATCAAACTTGATGATTGTATGCTTCTGTATTATTAGTACCAAACCTTTTGCAGCAAAAGAAGGTAAAGTTGACCTACATTTAACATTTTTCTGTCATAGGTTAAGTTTTTGCATTTAACTAACAACCAGATAGGTTTTTACATGTAGCACCCTGTATACATACTGTTATATCAAGATTCCTGAAATTTGGTGAGGGGATACATCTTCATGAGTACTACATCCTCATCACAGAAGTAGGCCACAGTGACCCATAATTTGTGCTTCACTGATTTTAGTTAAATTTTGTGTTGGAAGTTTATTTCTCAAACTCTGTTTATGGTGGAATCATCAAACTAAATGATTGTATACATCTCGTTAGGACCATACCCTTACAACAAAAGAAAGTAATGGTGACCTACATCGCATTTTGCTGTCATAAATTAAATTTTTGCATCTGTGTCATAACCAAATAGGATTGTGGTATCCTGTATACATACTGTTATGCCAAGATTCATGAATTTGTTGAGGGGATGAATGTTGATGAGTACTACACCCTCATCACAAAAGTAGGTTACTGTAACCCATATTTTATCCTTCACTGATTTAGGTTCAGTCTCAAGCACTGTTTATGCCAGAATCTTCAAACTAGATGATTGTATTCATCTCTGTTAGTATCATACCCGTAAAAACTAAAGGTCATTATGACCTACAAATCACATTTTACTGGCTTATGATAAGTTTTTCCATTTAGCTCATGACCAGCTAATGTAATTGTCGATTACACTTTGGTTTTTCAAAAAAAAAAAATTTTAACATTAAGCTAAACAAAATGCTAAATAATATTTCCCAAAAATATCACTGTTCCTTCCAAACACTGGTTTTCCACCTTCTCTCAAAACAAGTTGCTCAGAAAAGTTATTATATGTGCACAAATAAAACATTCATGGTGGCTTGGCTTTGGTATGACCATGAAGCAACCGAGTTATCATACAGGTAACTCCCCAGCCAAAGCTGCATTACACCAGGTTAGGTTTTGCACCAACCTTTTACAGAGAAATTTAACTTTTCTGATGTTTTGTATACTCCAGACCTGAAAGATGCCATATTTTGCAATTAATATACCGTATATACTCTCGTATAGGCTGATGCCAACTGCAAACTGCATAGGTCCAGATCTGCCATTGCATAATGTGCCAGCAGATCTGGGTCTATGCAGTTTGTAAGGACTAATCAGTAGAACAAACAACATAGACCCTGATCTGCCAGCGCATTATGCGATGGCAGATTAGGGTCTGTGTTGTTTGCATTTGGACTCTGTTTATACGTGAGTATATACGGTAATATCCGGTTTTTTAAGTTTGTATCCTTTATCCTTTCCATAAATGATCATCACTCTGATGGAGGACAGTGCCAATATTGTAAAACTATGGATAATTTAGCAATCTAACAAAAAGTATCTTTAAAAATAACAATACCAGTCAGGACCTATTCTAGATCTGAAAATTTGGGGGAAAATCACCCCACCCCCCATGCATGCAGTTGATTTTTCAGCACAATATTTGAGAAATTAGCATGAATCCCACACTCACATGTCCTAGAATAATAGATTCTGACCAGTTCGGACAACTTGTCAATAACTGACAGCCAAATTCGTGGCATAAATGTTCTAGGCTTTATAAGCCAAATGGGAGCCACAGTGGCTCTGTGGTTCACATGCCAGACTCGTAACCAAAAGGGTGTGGGTTTACATCCTACTATTTCACCAGCCATGATCAGCTACCATGATGTGTTCTTGGATAAGGCATTTGACTCCAACTGCTTCAGAACTAAATAACCTACTTATGTTGCTGTGCTGTAAAACACCGAACCAAACCAAATCGTAAGCCAAAATATAAGTAAAATGTACTCACATGCCAGACTCGTAATAGTTATAGTTGTGGCTGATGTTGTTATCGTATATCACTATCTCAGTTGGTAGAGTGTCAGACTCGTAATCCAATGGCTGCAGGTTCAGTATCCACCAAGGCCAGGCCGAGTCGGCTGCTTTAATGTGTCCTTGGGAAAGGCACTTAACACCCATATCCTCACCATGATATAGCCAATAATGTGTTAAAAGTGCCATTAAAACCAACGAAAGAAACAATTTTCATCAGATTCAGGCAGACAATGCTATAAGCAAAAAATATAGATTGGTGATATATTGATGTGAGATACCCCCTCAGGCCACGTAAATCACGTTTCCAGTTCACTGCAATACATAGCATGTGCACTAATAGAGAGTAGCATATTTACCAAAGTTGACTGTGTCATAAGCATTAATACATTTGAGTCAACAAAGGTTTTTCAGATATAAATAGCAACAGTATACAGTCAATGGTCAGTGGGAAAAAAAACATTTTTCACTAGCTGTAACCTTTTCCTTAGCAATTTGCCAGGCAATGACTCGTTTCAAGTAAATTATTGCACTTCAACTTCAGCCTCAGGATAACATCATTGTGGGTTTTTGCTTTGGGGCAGGTTACACCTACCATAGTGTAGGCAATCATAATGTTTTGTTCATACCATGTGACTGGGTATTATAATTGTGGTTTATTGTACAGTTTCTGAATCTAACTCATGTGTGTAGGCAATATTGGATGCCAAAAGTCCATATTGGATTGTGGAAACCCGAGTATATTGTAGGATAGGAAGGTAAATGTTGTTGCTTGATTGCTATAGTTATTTTCCTTGCAAATGATTTGCTTTTCCCATATTCACGCCTGGCTAGGTTCTTTACAGCTTTTTCACATTACTAAATTCGACTTTAACATTTATATTAAAAAAATAACCCAACTCAACCCCCAATTTTTTTTTTACAAAATTCTTTCCTAAGTATATTTCATTTAAATTCATATTGAATGCAACTGGAATTATGTCGATTAAGAAACAGTGTCTGTAAATGCTACAATTATTTATTATAAAATTAAAAAATAACAATGTTTAGAAAATATGACCGATAAATATAAACTTCTACTTTGGCATACTATGGAAAATAATCAATGTTTGGAAATATAAAGAAAGCACTATTAGAATTAAGCTTAGGTGTATAATAAAAAGATTATTATACAGTGATTTGTACATTATCATTTTTATTGAACTTGTCCATCTCATGTTGCAGACTCATACAATAAAATCAGTAATGTACAGATCACTGTGTACTAAGCTCTTTATATATATATATATATATATATATATATATATATATATATATATATAAAGAGAGAGAGAGCTGAAGAATTTATGGGATGGTCTGTTGTCAACCGTCTGTCCATCCATTACCACAGTTTGTTATTGCTACTCCTCCTAAACTACATGGAGGATTGCCTTGAAGCTTTACATGCACATTCATCCTATGGTCTAGTTGGTCCTGAATGAAAATGGTGCTGCCGAGACATCCAATATGGCCACCACAGTGGCCATCTTGAAAATCTTGTTATCGCTACTCCTCATACATGGATGGTCATATCAACATGGGGTTTTCACTAAAAAGACTTTTTATGATGTCTAGTTGGTCCTGTGTGAAAATAGTGCCAATCTGACATCCAATATGGCCACCGTAGCAACCATCTTGAAAATCATTTTATCGCTACTCCTCCTGCATAGATGGTCATATCAGCATGGGGGTTTTACTTAAAGACTTCTTATGATGTCTGGTTGGTTCTAAATAAAAATTATGCAAATCTGACATCCACTATTGCTCCTTCTAAATGGCTAGTCATCTCAACATGGGGTTTTCACTAAAAGACTTCTTATGATGTCTAGCTGGTCCTAAATAAAAATGGTGCCGATCTGACATCCAATATGGCCACCATTGCAGCCATCTTAAAAATCTTGTTATCACTATTTGACTTAAACAGAAAGTCATATTGACATGGGGTTTTCACCCGAAGATTTTCTATGATGTCCATTTTGTCTTAAATGAAAATGGTGCCGATCTGAAATCCAATATGGCCACCACAGCAGCCATCTTGAAAATCTTCTTATTGCTACTCCTATTGAATGGAAAGTCATATATTGAAAATATTTTGATCTCTAGTCCTCTCCAAATGGATGGCTATATCAATATGGAGTTTTCACCAATACACTTCCTGTGATACCTGGTTGGTCCTAAATGACAATGGTGTCAGTCATACATGTACATCCAATATGGCTGCCATGACTACTGTCTTACAAATGTTGTTGTTACTGTTCCCCTTGAAAGGATGATTATTATGATGCATTTTTCACCAAGTCCTCAATGAAAAGGGTGCCAGTCGTACATCCAATATGGCTGCCATGATGACTGTCTTAAAAATCTTGTTGTCGCTACACACCCTGAATGGATGATCATTATGACATGGGGTTTTCACCAAAAGACTTCTAATGATGTCTACTTTGTCCTAAATGAAAATGGTGCCATGCTGACATCCAATATGTGTACCACAGCAGCTAATTTGAAAACTTGTTATCTCTCAAGAATATCAGAGATGGTTTCAACACTCAACAGTTAAAAGGAAGAAAATAGTCTTATCTTGAATTCCTGGAAATTCTTTTTGCACAGTAGAGCTTCAGACCCTTTTGAGGGATTCTTGTTTGTATGGTGCTGCATTAGTCATTTCAGTTTCTTACATTTCCACAGGATCACTGTTGTTTTTTTTAATAACCTATCACAAATTCCCTGCACTATAATCTATACATTAGCAACTTTGTTGATACTGTACATCACTTGTGCATATATTTCAAGGGCAGGTAATACCAGCACCAGCGTTTGTGTGGGTAATACTTGTAAATGCAATTATTTATAAACGATGCAATAGAAATATATAATAACAATGAATATGCAGTTTTCAGGTATGGAAGATTAAAAAATATGTTACTGGTAAAAGAGGAACCTCCAGATTTGATCTTTAAAGAAACAAGATCAGAGTAACTATATTCTATACTCAGTTTGAGGAACTTTCTGAATGCAGGACCAGATTACAGTAAAATGCCAGTTATCTGCATTGTGGGCTGATATATAATCAGGGCTCAGGGAAAATTTCCAAGTACTTGTCCTGGGACAAGTAAGTTACAACAGATACTTGTCTCTGTCATCACTTTACTCAACACATTACACTTATCCACAACACTTTTTATGCTCTTACTAAAAAACACCACAGGCACCCAATGCAAGCTTGATACTTAAATAGGTCCAAACCATGAAAATATTATGTTCGAAGTGAAGACCGCAAGTTTAAAACCCTTCTAATACAGGGCTCCTTGATAAATGTTTAATAAGAGATAAGGTCCGTAACTTGAGAAATTGCAGTTCCACACCTAGCCCATGGTTTTCAGGTTTGCAGTGATACTTTTCTGTCATCCAAGTGTCATTTTAACATGAAGAAGTTTTGCTTTTCAATGAGCTATCTCGACATCATTATGAGTTAGACATGTGGGAAGTTAAGAGCCAGAAAAAGTAAAAATGTTGTGACTTTTTGTCTAGTAAGACAGCGTTACGTTTGCTTCAGGTCACCAGTACTTTTAAGACTGCAACTTTATTGGTAAATCATCATGGCAAAGTGAAGATGACAGCAGATATTTCTATAAGTATGGAATTACTTTTCACATGAAAAATGTAGCTAACCTACATTTAAAAGAAGAGCTCCAAATATCTCTACAATGTTCACCAACTTTTTTTATGAAGTAATCCATTTCAGTTTCTATTAAACAACAAAAGGGTGCCTATCGAAAGGAAGATTCCTGATTGGGCAAAAGAACTGGAAGGTTATTACATTATGACCCCAATTAAATTATATCCAATCAGCTGTTACACTGTATCTTGATGTTATGTGCTTTATAAGTACCGGTAGATTACAGTGGTATGCGTTGATGAAAGTTGGCTGGAATCGGTGGAGACACTAGTACAGTACTTCGATAATACATTTGCAGCAGTTTTCTTGTGAAAAGTAATAAAAATATCTGCTAGTGTCTTTGCTTTGACGTGACAATGTATCAATAAAGCTGCACAGTCTTTAAAATATTAGTGTCCTGTTGAAAGTCTAACAATGTCTGATCTGATGGAAAATCAAAAAATTTTGACATTATCTAGCTCTTAACTTATAACGGGTGTAACTCAAAAGAATGTTATAGCTCTTTGAAAAGGAAAAGGAAAACTGCGGCATAGTGAGAATCATCAAAATTTTAATGAAGGCATGAACAAGTGGATTTGGGGGATAAACAAAATGACTATCAAAGATATAGTAATAATTTTACTACCTGCCCATTCATATACATGTAACAGTCTGGATTAAGGTGGACCCATGCTCGATGAAAATTAACCAATGATTATGATCTGTAAGCGATAGGTTTCTGAAACTTAACTAAATTATTTTTATCTGTTTGTCAGTTTGGCTGATGTTTTGATTATTGTCCTGAAATAAGGGACAATTAAGACAAAAAATTGAGAGCCATGATGCAACCTTGTTATATCAGAATTCATGTTATAACAAAGTGTGTTATAGCAGGTTCCCATATACTGGGTACTTCCAAGTACAAGATCCTTATATTCCATATGTGTAACAATATGTTTTGGAGATTTATTAATCAAACAGATACAAATTAGCTCAGAAAATATGATTTTTTTGAACATTTTTTCCCCAATTTTTTTTTTTTTGTTCTCATTCCAGGAATGACAATTAGAGCTCTTACAAAGAGAGGCAAGATCAGCCATTGTAGCCATACCTGACATCTAACAGCTGTAATGAAATGTGCCTATGTAGATCAAAGTCTCATCATCCGGATCCTTGCAGACCTTGTGACATCTCTCTGCAGGATAGGATACACAACATGTCCCAATTCCTGATCTACAAAGTTTTGCAGCTTCAAAGAAATCTTTTGTATTAGAGAATTCAAAGGAGAGTAAACTGGATTAGAGAATTCCAAGGGAACTTAAGTCTATGTTTGTGTCCTTATTTGTTGCTGTTCTCTCAGTCTCTACATCTGTTCCTATTCATGTGACTGGATAACCAAGTCCAGTGATAAAATGCATATGGCAAGGAAGTCAGGGCTGCCAGATGTACATGTAATGGAACAGAAGGACTCACAGGAGGTCGTGTTTATGTAGATGTATCCTGCTCACTAATCCAACATTACCTGCCATTCCTTTACAAATTGTAAACTTTCTTTGTAAATCCAGGAACATCAACCAGTATAATAGATTATCTAACAGAATTTTACAGGAAAGATGCAGATTTTGAGTATGAATTATTTAATTGAACACCCAGTTTTGAATTGAAGTCAATTACAGGTGCAAATACTCTTGCACTCAAATTATGTTTTCTTTAGTTACACCTTGATTCATGGTCAGATAGATCCATGTTAACAGATTTTGATGATTATATTTTCCAAAGCTCTTTCGAAACCACAAAATGATGTAAAGTTCCAAAAGTTTTTAAAACATACCGATTTATAGAAGCATCTTGGCTATATGTGTACAACTAAGTGGTTTACGTCAAAACGAACTTCTCAGTAATTTAAGCAAAACTTTCATAGTTAAACTTGAATACCTCTATTACTTTGTTAAAAAACAAGTACAGCATGTTTTAATGCCATACGGCAGTTATTAAGCATTGTTGTACAGTGGGCTGTAATGTCGTAAAGGCGGTAATGAGCAATGTCGTACAATCCAGCACAGTGGAATTTTTCCACTTTCCAATAAAACAACCAAGATGAATTCATATTTTTTCTTTTTTATTAGTTCTTTCTCATTTTTTGCATAGAAATGCAAAAGAGAACAAAGATTTTGTTATTTTACTTGTTATCTGAATCTCCAATCGAGCCTGCCTGAATTGGGAATTTTCAATTAAATGGGAAAATATGCACATTTTTGTGGATAGGGAATGAAACCTAAATTCAGCCCCGAAAGATGTCTAGAAAAAAACCCTGAACTATAATGAGAGAAACTTGAAAATTACTTCAGCATGGTATCTTGAAAATTTTCAACCCGATTTTTATTTTTTTATTTTTCGTAGAATCCTAGAAATGGTTTTAAATTAGAGTTTTAACAAAGTTCAGTGGAATTAAAATGTTGTTCTGAAGATAGAACAGGAATCAAGCTATCACTAATTGATTTGTGTTTAACAGCAGATAAACACTTGAAAGGTTATATCATGTTAAGACAGTTGGATCAAAGTGCCATGCCCAGAGACATACCATGGGGATCAGCCCAGCCTGGTTTGCCACAGTAGCTCATTTGGTAGAGAGCTGGACCCATAATGCAAGGATCATGTGTTTGATATCCACTCAAGCAAGGCCAAACTAGTTGCCTCTGTGTGTCCTTCGGAAAGGCACTTAGCTTCCATTTCCTCAACATGATATTGCCAATAATGTGTTGACAGAGCCGTTAAAAAGCAACCAATCAGCCAGCCTGGTCTGCAGATTCAAACAAGAGTAGTTTAGCCTTCAGGGTCCATACTAGTTTAGCCGTCAGGGTCCATACTTCTAAAGGTTTGGATTTTTGCTGCAAAGGCACTGGTTGATGGTCCAGGACAAAACTTTAACTATTATTCTGATTTAGAGTGTTGTACTAAATTTCTCATGTGTATGTATATGTGTAGATTAGGACTTGAACACTGCCTGTGGGTTTATAGTGATAGTGACTGGTAACTTGAAAATTGATTAAAGATGCCTAAAGGATGCAGATATTTTGGCTAAATTAAATAAATGGGATATTATGTATCTATCAGCAGCTTCTCATCCTGCCTGCTTATCTGAAGTTATTCCTTTACCAGACCTAATCCAATCCATAATTTTAACATATGGACAAGACCTCAGTTTTCCACTAGGTGGAAATATTTGGTTTCCTTGGATCTTATCCTTCACTTTGTCTTAAAATTCTCCCGTTTTTTTAATCATAGATTTTCTCAAAATTATTATTGGAATATCTTAGGAATAAATGTTAAGCTGTTATTTGCAAGAAATATTTAGGTATAATATAAAAATGTCTGTCTTGTAGGATTTTATTCACCATAAGAGTCTAAGCTCTAAAGGGATAAAAACCAAGTCAACTACGACTGCAACTGAGCCACGTAATGGTTTATGATTATTTGAATGCCAGTGATGTAATAGTAAAATTATGTATAGGTAAACTACATGTATTAATGTTCTATCAGAAGTGGGATTAGGTTAAAATTTATGTGTCAAAGTTTGTTCACAATGAGTATCAAATAAATAATGGACACTTCAGACTTGTCAGAGAAAAACAGGTAAATAAAATAGGTGCATCATGTAGTATTGGATTTGTTTAGGAATAGGATATAGTAGATACATTGATGGATAATAAGATTTGTGATATACATGCATTATTACTGTGTGACATCTTGCATGGGTCAGATCTCTGAGAGCTTTTATGATAAGCAAAAGGTGGAATATCGTGTCAGAACGCTATTTCAAATAATGGTTATTAAGTCATTTACTAGGTCATAAATGTTATTATTTATAACATGGCAATTACTTGATTTGGTATGCCATTCATTGGAGTTGGAACAATTGTCTTGTTTAAATGTCTGGATTGATTTATAACTCTAAGGAATAGCACACATATTGTTTGCCAAGTGACTAATATATTTAATATTCTTAAATTCGACACAGACTTGTTTTATCTGATTAACTTATTTGTTAGAGTGGAATGTAAGGTGATAGATGGTGGGTGAGTTACTACTTGATCTGTTGTACAGGATGATTGTACCTTTAATAAATGAATAGAGATCTGTGGACTGTGCTTGCCGAATTTTGTTGCCATTTTTTCATATGTCTGATAATCATTGACATTTGAAGAGTTATCTTGAACTTGAACACTATCAGCTGTTTTTACTGCTCAAGTATTACACTCCTGCAATAAGGCATAACATAAGGTTATGATGTCTGTCTGTCTGCTCCTATTTGGTTTCCACACAATAACTAGAGTTCTCCGCCATCTACCATTACCAAACATTGTAAGTAGCTTGCATTTTGGGGCAAGAAAGAAACCCATTGATTTCATTCGCAAAAGGTCAACGGTCAAGATCACAGGGACTGAAAGAAGGAAATCTGTTTCCACACAATAGCTTGACTTGTATACCAGGTCCCTGACAAGATTTTGTAAATGTCTTGCATTTGAGATCAGAAAGACACCTAATGATTTTGAGATTGAAGGTCAAAGTCGCAGTGACTGTAAGAAGAAAAATGGTTTCTGCACAATATCTTGAATTCTATATCACCTGCTTTGATGAAACTTTGTGGATAGCTTGCATTTAAGACAAGGAAAAGACATATTCATTTGGGGTTCAAAAGGTCAAAGGTCATGGTCATGGACTGAAAGAAGGAAAAGCAATTTCCACAAAACTACTTAATTTCTGTACACAGACCTTAACTAAATATTAAGACAATGAAACACCTATTGAATTTGGGGGGTCAAAGGTCAAGGTCAAAGGGACTCCAAGAAGGAAAATGATTTCAACAAAATAACTCAAGACTGGTGCCACAAACCATGACCAAAGTTTGTAGATGGCTTGCATTTGAGATAAGTTTATTGTCATTGTTGGTTTTAATGGCACTTTTAACACATTATTGGATCTATCATGCTGAGGAAATTGAAGCTAACTGCTTTTTCCCAGGACACAATGAGGCAGCTGACCCAGGCTGGTCTGTGCGTGTATTGAGACCGTGACCCTCGGATTACAAGTCTGATGCTCTACCAACTGAGCTACCCGGCTCCCTGCATTTGAGACAAGAAGGGCACCTATATCTTGGGGGGGGGGGGGGGGGGTCAAAGGTCAAGGTCACAAGACTTAATAATGAAGAATGGTGTCTGCAAAATAACTTGACATGATGGGTGTATAATGTACTAGCTATGGTACATTTTGTTGATCTTCTCAAATTTACCCGGCTCCCTGCATTTGAGACAAGAAGGGCACCTATATCTTTGGGGGGGGGGGGTCAAAGGTCAAGGTCACAAGACTTAATAATGAAGAATGGTGTCTGCAAAATAACTTGACATGATGGGTGTATAATGTACTAGCTATGGTACTTTTGTTGATCTTCTCAAATTGAATGCTTTTACATTAGGGTGGGTTCTAATGCCTTATGTGCAGTATTAAATTAGTGAGTAATATGACTTACAATTGCAGTTTGAATGTAAGTCATAATAAGTATTAATTAAAGAAATTAAAACTCCATAAATAAGATAGCAATGAAATGTGTAAAACTTAAAATCAGCTACATGAAACTCCCAAAAAGAGCAAATTTAAAAATGTTCTTCCCTTGACATGGTACATGTAATTCATTGTCTTAATCATTGCATTAAAGCTGCAATGTCGGTATTCTTTGTTTTTATAATGTGTGCTGAAATTCACACAATCTCTTTGAATTCCATAAATATAGCCTTGCACAAATCTTCAGTGATAATCATGCAATGCTGTATTGATATTGAGGCAGATTAGTACTAATGAGGCAGGGACTGCCCAATTAGTGAAGCTGTGTCTCTTTTCATGTAAACTAACTTGCTTCATATTTGTGCATCACTACCAAATCAACCTCTCAAACAAATCATACCTTAAAATAATCATTTTGAGGTGAAATCACGTCTTTATTGACATAAATTGTCCATACTTGTTGCCAATGCATTTATGTTCATTTGTTTTCCACCATTGTTAGAATATTTGCATATTAGGAAATCCCCAAATAGACTGAATTAATTTTAAAATCTTAAGATTCCATGAGAAATACAATGGCTGGAAACTAATTTTTTTGTTAACCTATGTTACTGAAACTTTCTGAAAAAACTAATTCAGTGAATGAGTAGATTCCAGCCAGTTCTAAAGTTTCGTAACATACAAATATTGCAGATTTAGTTATTCATACAGTACATTAATGCATAAAAGATGAGCAGGCAGCTTGATGTTGAAATGATCATGTCACCATTTGAAAAAGAAAATAGCACAGGGAAGGATGATTTTCTTGATGGAATAGCTTTTCTGCTTTATAATATTCCAACATGAATCAAAGTTGCTTGTCTGTACTGTGAGGAAAATTTTGTTCCATTATTCTGAGTGAAAATACATGTAGTCAAAATATGTGATAACTTGAAGAATCCTTGCTGCAGAAGCTATGTTATTGTTAATTGCTTCTTTTAACTATGTACATGACAGCTTGTGATAGAGGTCAGAAGAGTTATGATGACTGTCAATCAAAATCACATTGAAGCACTTAGAATACTGCATGTATGTAAGTGTGTATATATATGTATATGTGTATATATATATATATATATATATATATATATATATATATATATAGATATATATATATGTATATGTGTATATATATATATATATATATATATATATACATACACAAGACTGGGTGTAGATGGGCATCAGGTGCTTATAATGAGGGAGATATCATTTGTTATATCTTTCAATATCTTGGAAAACTTGTTACCCAAGTGTTGTGAAAGATGCATGCAACATTAAATCTATAGTATTGATTAAAAGCAATTCATCTTGCTGCATGCATGCATAATGTTGTGTCTCTTTTTTGGAAATTTTATTTGAATGCTTTTTATATGAATATGAATGGAACCAATATCCCTTCAGAAAGTGAGTCTGTTGTGATTAGAGTTGTGATTTGCATGAATTGATACTTGTGTACTAGGTCCCTCCAATTTTTTTATTAATATATATTGATAATTTTACATGTTTATGAATTTTATTTCTATATAGAATGAAATGATGTACAATTCAGTCCATATACAAAAGATGTACAAATGTTTTCTTCACTCATTTAATTTACCAGACACCTCTCCCAGTTCAAGTTGTAAATGGGCTGTTATTATTATTATTATTATTATTATTATTATTATTATTATTATTATTATTATTATTGTTATGTTATAGATGCATGGGTTGTTATTTAAGATGTTGACATTAGTGAAAATGTGATTCAGTCCAACGGTACTGAAGATTGTCTTAATTATAATCTAGGTAGCGTGAAAACTGAAGATAGACAAGTGCCTGTGTCATGCAGATCTGACTTGGATCTTTGTGGAATATTAAAAGCTATTGAATGCATCATATGTGATATCAGAACTGTTTTACTGATTCATAGGTGAATTTTTTTATGTTCCTTACCCATGCATAAATGAATTTCAGCATTTTACTAAATTACAGATTCGGGGCAAAGAACAAAATGTTTTGTTTATGGTTTAGAGCACCTGCACATTTTCATTCCTAGGCAAGGTTAAAAATTTGTCATCATACATGTTTTGTGACATACACAAATACATGTACATTGTGCTTGCAAATTTCAGTGCATGTATCATGGTGCTTAATAAAATGATGAATACCCTTGTATAAAAAATTTGAGAAACATGGAAGTGCCAATCAAGCTCTGTGTAATGAGATAAAAGACAAATCTGACTTGCTTAATGTTATATGTAATTAGCATTCAGTAAAGGACTTGATACCACTGCTGCAAACGGACAATATTATGCTCTCTATGCAACAGATTTTTCTCCCAGAAAAAGGTTGAGATAGAAATCACAGTTTATTCAAACATGGCATTGAAAAGAGACAATCTTGAGGCTATTGGGAACCAAAATATTCCACAAGAGATCATAGTCTGTTCCGCACAATATGAGGCCCTGTCCGAGTGATACTAATTTGACCCTACTGTTGTGTTTGAAAGAAAGTATTGTTGTTGTGTGTTGTAGCTTAGTGTTAGCTGGCAATAGAATTGATGATTGTTCATAAGAGGAAGCTTGCAGTTACAGCAGTTTGTGACTGACCGACATTAGTAGTTACCTTTTCGGTATAGGTATAGTTCCATTCTTTTAATGCTGCATTTACATGTTGAGGCCCATACACATTGTAATGCAAGGTTTATTACCTTTACAATATAAACCTTTTGTTGTTTGTTAACATGGAAAATTGTATTGTATATTTCAAGCTCTCTCCTCTTTGGACGCTCATTAAACTACAGGACATTTTGGAGTTGAGTACTCTATGACCTTTATGGCCTTGTTTTTGTTTGGTCAAAAAGACAAGGTTTATGCATGTCATGTTCTATTTCAAAATTTGAAACATACAACTTCCTAAAGTTTTTAGTTACAGAGTAATAGTGGAATTTGATTTATACTGCTAGGTTTATAAACCTTGGTCTACTGTATATATAGACCCTCGGGTTCACTGATCACTGATTCTGAAAAACTGTGTCCTTTTCATATCCCATCCTTTGGTTAATCTGGTTTCATAAGTAGCATCGTTGATTGTTTTGTTGCTTGAGGACAGGTTATTTTCGTGAGGTAGGGAAGCTTATGTGATCACTATTTCCTAAATTTTAAATATTACTGATAGACGACATGTTATCAGTACAACGTCACCATTAAGTACAAATAATTTGTATTACATCAGATGTTATCTTCACTGTGTGTGTGCATGTGTGTTTTAAAAAATTTTGATTTTGGACTATTAGGCTAATCCATCTCATGATGTCGTCAAAGTTAATTCTTAGCCCTTTAACCCTCTGTCAGGGTCAGTGAAGTTAAATACCATTTATTATCAAGTCCAAGTTATTGGGAAGCAAGATATAGATGTCACTTTTCTGATGGCAGTATAGTTTTTGTTCGAGTTTTTCATTTGCATATATTTCCAATAAACCCCTTGTTAGATTCTCATCATACGTGGTATGAATCATTATGAAGCTATGACAATTCATTCTGCGACATGCTCACTGTCCCCTATTGACCTTGGGATCTTGGTCAAACATTTTACACAAATGTTTTTATCATGGGCATGACATGCAGACCCTGACCTTGTTTTTTGAATTTGATACAAATTATGGGCTAAAATTTCTCCAGCGGGTCTGAAGAAAAAAATGAATTTATACAAGCCCTTTTTAATCACTGTTCAAATTTTTTTCTTTGGGATGAAAATCAAGAGGAAAGTATTAAAGAGACTTCGAACTTGTTATAAAGGAGAGACAAACCCTCTGCCTGGATATTTTTCGATTTTTTTTTAACTGATGACATAATAGTAACTAGTGTTGCCTATATAACCTTTTCATTTTATTGAGGATTTTAATATGTTGGTGTTAGTTTTACTGTCTTGGGTTGAGTCAGCCCCGAATGTAACACACTTTTAGAAAAAAATTTCAGGATCTACCAAACTAAATGAAATTCTGTGTGGCACAACATGACAGGTATAGTTGTCTCATAACGATGGCATTCAGTGTTCTGATGGTATATTGTGAATTTTACTCATGTTCATTTTTATGTTAAACCAATCAGAAAGCTGATTACATTCATATATGTGCTAGAATTATCCATTACCCAATTCTTTCTGTTTAGAAAAAACTCACAGAAGTTATCATCAGCATAAACTGTACACTGAATTACAAGGGATAGCGTTGTATAGTTCAGTGTTTGACTTCATTAATGATTACTATTAGTCAGTTTGAATTCATTAATGATTACTATTAGTCAGTTTGACTTCATTAATGATTACTATTAGTCAGTTTGACTTCATTAATGATTTGCCTTCAGTTTGCCTGGTCATGTATGATCTACATGGCAAGATAAACATTGTATAAATTGATTTTTTTATATGGCTAATGTGAAACCAATGTCTCTGCATTTATGCTTTTCCCTCTCAAGCATTTTTCCAATTTTATTGAATTTTTTGTTTTATCTACTTACTTTGCTGCAACACTTTTACTGCATTTTGAATAGATCAATTTAATTTGCATTTAACATGTAGGTACTTTATACAATCCCAGTATTATTTAATTTGTATTCCACACATATTCCTGCATTTGGCAATCTAATGTATCTTTATGCACTCTGTCAGAAGTATATTTTTCTATTAATACTTCTGTCTCTTTTCTTTACATTTCATTTTTGTTTTCCAATTGCCACTATTTCCTTTGTTTATATTTGTTATTTCTTTATTTGTTTGTATAGCAAGTAAAGTCTCTCACTATTTAGTCTTATACATGTATGTGATAAAGTAACAAGCTGTGATTTTGGTTCGGTTTGGTTTGGTGCTTTGCAGCATAGCAACACTTTGAAGGTTATATTGTGCAAAGGCAAGTCAAGTAAAGTGTCTTCAGTGTTGCAAATAGGATTGCAAGGGTAGGGGACATGTGTCCCCATGTCCTTCAAGTTTGGGGGATCCATACAATTTCAAATAGTCACAGAAAAATAACACAAAAATAACACAAAATGCTAGAGGCACAAGTAGCACTAAGAAACAACATAATTTCATTCGCTTTAGCGGTTTTTCTTTTTTAACTTTGTTGTCTGTACTACACTACCATCTCTTCTATGAACGGTTATATTATTTAAATATCAAGCACTCAGGTAACGCATGTAAGTATTGACATGTACAGATTTCACTTTAGTCTTCACCTATAATCTATTAGTGTTTTATATAATAATTCCATTTTTCTCTCAAATATTTTCCTTTTCAACTAATCATTATGTATTTCTGCTCCATTCTTCCTTTATAATTTTAGTCCCTTGTGTCATGAATTCCTCATCTAAAATACTCAGTGACTTTGCACTGAAATTTGGGAGACAATTGAACAGACCTTGAATATTTCGGTTGGTAAATTTGTTGTTTTTAATTCAAATGAATTGGCATCTGAAAATTTTTGGCAATCAATAGCACCAACAAATGCTTGGAAATCAATATGTACAAGTATTTGTTGTACTTGCATAATGGACATACACCAAAGAAATATTAATGGTGGATTTTTAAATTTTTCTCCTCAAGTGTACATACACAAATGATGACAAAAAAAAAGAATGCACAGAGGGCACACAGGAGTCAAGATTTGGGGGAATATGAGACTAAAAATTGCAGAAATCCCACAGTCCCGTGTATAAGGTGCAACACTGACCTTGCCCAAGGACACACCACACCAGCTGATATGATGGTAATAGTGAAACCTGCACCCTTCTGGTTCATTGCCATTACCATTGAGCTGCCATGGTTCTGAGATTGTGATCTGTATAAAATTTATGTTTAACATCTTATCAGTGATAGAACACACTGCCCTGGTAGATATTGGTTTCTGTTGTTAGGAAAAAGTTTACACGTAAAACTGTATTAATTGGCTGTCAATTCCCATATATTTTTTATTCATTATTTTTTTTAAATGTAAGAATAATTATAGGTAAAGAAATTATCATTTTATTAGGTACCTAAAATTTGCACAGTTTTAATAAGAAAAAAGTTCTTGGTATGAAAATTTGATAGCAAAAATAGTTATTATGTTGACAAATTGATCGTGTAAAAAAAATTAGAGAACAAAAATAATGATCATTTCAACAGATTGACTGTGTGAAAAATTAGATTGATTATGTATGAAAAATCACATGACAAAACTAATGATCATTTTGACATTGTGTGTGAAAAATTAGACAGATTGATTGTTTGTGAAAATTTAGAGGACCCAATTTTTTTTAATTTTGACAGATTATGTATGAAAAATTAGTGTATGATAAATTGAAGACAATACCGAACAAGGTATCAGGCAATTTTAACTGTCTTGTTTAGTCTTTAACAATATGTATTCTATTTATATTTCACTCAGCATAAGCTTTTTTCAAACTTGGTGTTACAATTGTAATCCAATACTTATCTGCATAATTATAATTAAACGAGAGCTCAGAGCATTGGTACCTGTGCACCTGTGTCGTTTTGTTTGGTAATCTGTACGCCTGATTTATCTTATATTCATTAATTTTGTGCACATTTCTGTTGTTTCTTTTCCTTCTGTTTGTCATGTACACAGGCAAATAGTCGTACAGATTTACCAGAACAAGAAAATCCAGGCACATGGGTTCAGATACTGTAGATTTTGGACACATTCATTGGTCATTCATTTAATCAATTCTAATTCTAGTGCTGGATTCAGTCTATTACTTTGCAGCCATTATTTGTAGGATATTGTTTTTAGAGCACATACAGTCTGTACATGACAGGTATGTCATTTTGCAATAGTCATAATGTGCCCTCTTAATTTAATTAGTATCTCTGATTTCCACACATCCAACAGTGGGGTTTCCACCAGGTGAAGTATTGATGTTCTTGTAATTAGTTTTGGAGATTCTACTGCTGTATACAAACTGATTCCAGCATTACCAGTATGTGGTTGCCCAGTATAGTAATAGTACTTGACCTTGTTTGCCATGGCCTACACTATTGATAAGGAACCCAGTAGTACCTCAACAAGGAGAACACCACTAAGTAAATACAGTTCTACATTAGTATTTCTGGTATTTGGTCAGCAATACTTTGCTAAAACAAAAGTCTTGGGTATGGTTCATTGAAAATTCATCTTGAAAACTACAGAATCAAAATGTCATAGACCTATTTCCTTCAAAATCAATAATGTACATGTTTTCCAATCACCAGTAATCAAAGGTAATGTGGGTTATTATCTCCCTTATCGGTAGTGAGGTTTATGTGTATTCCTTATGCAATTGTACTTGAGACATTGGTGGACTATCTGGGCTGAACAGCCATCTAAGCTGTGTTGTTGGACATTTATGGTCCTAGTTTGAGAGAAAACCTTTAAAATAAAATTAAAATAAACATAATGAAAAGGGTCTGAGGATAAATGCATTATCATAGCTAGATATTATGGTCTGGATCCCATTCTCATAGCTAGATATTATGGTCTGGATCCCATTCTCATAGCTAGATATTATACTCTGGATCCCATTCTCATAGCTAGATATTATACTCTGGATTCCATTCTCATAGCTAGATATTATACTCTGGATCCCATTCTCATGGCCAGTAACTCAAAGCTAGATCTTATACTCTGGATCCCATTCTCATGGCCAGTAACTCATAGCTAGATCTTATACTCTGGATCCCATTCTCATGGCCAGTAACTCATAGCTAGATATTATACTCTGGATCCCATTCTCATAGCTAGATATTATACTCTGGATTCCATTCTCATAGCTAAATATTATACTCTGGATTCCATTCTCATGGCCTGTAACTCATAGCTAGATATTATACTCTGGATCCATTCTCATAGCTAGATATTATACTCTGGATCCCATTCTCATAGCTAGATATTATACTCTGGATTCCATTCTCATAGCTAGATATTATACTCTGGATTCCATTCTCATGGCCTGTAACTCATAGCTAGATATTATACTCTGGATCCATTCTCATAGCTAGATATTATACTCGGGATCCCATTCTCATGGCCTGTAACTCATAGCTAGATATTATACTCTGGATCCCATTCACATAACTAGATATTATATTCTGGATTCCATTCTCATAGCTAGATATTATACTCGGGATCCCATTCTCATGGCCAGTAACTCACAGCTAGATCTTATACTCTGGATCCCATTCTCATGGCCAGTAACTCATAGCTAGATATTATACTCTGGATCCCATTCTCATAGCTAGATATTATACTCTGGATTCCATTCTCATAGCTAGATATTATACTCTGGATTCCATTCTCATGGCCTGTAACTCATAGCTAGATATTATACTCTGGATTCCATTCTCATAGCTAGATATTATACTCTGGATCCCATTCTCATAGCTAGATATTATACTCTGGATTCCATTCTCATAGCTAGATATTATACTCTGGATTCCATTCTCATGGCCTGTAACTCATAGCTAGATATTATACTCTGGATTCCATTCTCATAGCTAGATATTATACTCTGGATCCCATTCACATAACTAGATATTATATTCTGGATTCCATTCTCATAGCTAGATATTATACTCGGGATCCCATTCTCATGGCCAGTAACTCACAGCTAGATCTTATACTCTAGATCCCATTCTCATGGCCAGTAACTCATAGCTAGATATTATACTCTCTATGCCATTCTCATGGCCAGTAACTGAAGCGATCGTGACATGAATTAACAAAACAAACGCACAAGCAGCTGGTTTTTACAAATTTTAAATTATCTGTAATGACCTTTAAGAGTTAATAATTACATCAGATAATCATCATAAATTATTTCTTCAATGTAACTTTCTTTAACTGTTTGACGTATTAGTAGTGACGACATCAGGATATGGTTAAAGAAAAATCAGTGGAGTTTGCCGCGAGAAGCTGATATTTTCTATCAATTTTTTAAGGAAGAATATATAACAGCTGGTATGGAATAAAAATGGGATGAAGAAATAAAATTGTTTGAATGGAAAAGTGATTGCCTCAGTAAAATGTGTGGAATATAAAGCAATCATTATCATCATTGAGACTGGCAATATTTGGTAAGATACAAGGTCAAGGATGCTTCGAGTGGAGATTGTGAGATGGGTCCATTAACATTGCTCTCATCGAATTCCTGTATTTGTTATTATTTTGAAAACATTAATTTCATAACATGCTTTTATATTATTATACTATTTTCCTGTCTTATTATCTACAGTCTAACACATATTAAACTTCTTGCACAGGATAAATATATAACCTTGTACTCCCAAAAAATAATATGTATGTATGTATAGGGATTAATGGCACATCAGCACAATCCTGGATATATTGTGTTGATTCAAAGCAAAATGTAACGGTACAATTTACAAAAATCTTGAGGAAGATAAACCTTTCCAAATGAACATAATTATTTAGTCCTAAAAATACAAGGTAAAGATGTTAAAATTCTTTAAAACCTATATAAAATAAAAGACTAAAGGTAAAAAATATAAAATTGTTGAAATATACAGTCAAATGTGGGTAATTAATCCATCAGTATAATGAAAAAAAAATATATTATTTTTTTTTATAGAGGTTTTGGTTTGGTTTAAAGATTGGAGTATATCTGTAATTTCTACTATAAAAACTGAGGTTTTATCCAGTAATCAGCTCAAGATAGTGCTATGTGATGTTGCAACAGTTGTAACCTTGCCTTTATCTTTGATGTCAGTCCTAAAAAAATAGGATATAGAAATAGGTAGATTGCCCCTTTAAACCTTAGTAGTGATATGGGATGATATTTGGAAGTATCACTTGCTTCTTGCCATGATGGCGGCATTTCGTCACATTCAGCAAATGTTATTAAAATGTTTAGTAGTGTATTGAAAGTTGTATCGGGTAAGTGTTTCAGAAGTTGATAGAGGATATCATCAGGTCCAGTGAAGCGTTGTGGGCTCGATCAAGAGAGTCTTGTAGTTTTCTGAGTCTGAAAGTTTTTTCTTTTCTTGTAATCTTCTGCTTTTGCAGATTTAACATTTAAAATATCCTTTTCTCTCAGGTTTTTGACTTGGCATAAGTTTTTTATAATAGTTCTCTGGTGAAGAATTTTTGGAGAATGTTTTGACTAATGTGTTTACCAGTTTATACAATTTCCTTAAGTGTTGGATACAGCTGTGTTTATTTTTGCCAATGATTTTCCACTGTGTTCCATGCTGATTTAATAGAGGAGCATGAGTTTAACCTAGAAATATATAGAATCTACATGTTTCTCTTTTTTCTCTTTCACATGAGTATGTTGGTTAAAAAAAAATCAGTTCCACAGCATTTTTGAAACAATCTGCTTTCAGATTTGATTCTCAGAGCAACTGAAATGTTCGCAAACTGTCTTATTAATTTTCCATCTCTGACTGAACTTTTGAAGTTTGGGTGTATTACTTCTTAAGTATATAGGAAAGTGTTAATTACCACTGAGGGTGTGGCCAACTTCCCAAGAGAGGTCACGTAAAAGAGATAGATTGCAGATGGTCAAAGCTTAAGGACGATTAGGATCCTGTGGTGGGATGCAAGCAGGTATATGACTTATTTAAAAAAGATAAAGATTGTGCTTTGAAACAAACTCTTCTATTTTTTTCTCTCGTTGATATGTTTTGCAGCCTTAAAGTGTATAGTGGCTATTAAAATTGCCAAGTAGAAAAAATGTACTGGTAACTGTTCAAGATGATAATCAAGGTCAAATTGATTGAATGAAATGCTTGGGGAAAGATATATTGAGCAAACTGTAAGTGTTTGTGTGTGGAGACAAGAATAGTTCAAACCTGTAATGTTGAGATTAATTTGACTGAGGAATTTTGTTATTTATAGTGATGAACACTCCTTCAGTGGCCTTATCAGTGTTTCTTGAAAAGTTGTTGTAGGTTATGACATTTTGTTAGATCAACTTTATTGTTAGCTCTACTGGTCATAGACAAGAAGAGCTTATGGGATGGTCTATTGTCCATTGTCATCGTTTGTCGTCCATCGTCTGTCTGTCCGTTAGCACACATTTGTTATCGCTGCTTCTTCTAAACTACTTGGAGGAATGCCAATGAACTTTATACACACATTCATCCCATGGTCTAGTTGGTCCAAAAATTAAAATGGTGCCGTTTGGACATCCAAATTGAAAATCTTGTTATCGCTACTCCTGATGAATGTGTGGTCATATCAACATGGGGTTTTCACTGAAAGACTTCTTATGATGTCCAGTTGGTCCTAAATGAAAATGTGGCCGATCTGATGTCCAGTATGGCCGCAACAGTGGCCATCTTGAAAATCTTGTTATTGCTACTCCTTCTGAATGGATGGTCATATGAACATGGGGTCCTCACTAAAAGACTTCTTATGATGTTTAGTTGTTGCTAGATGAAAATGGTGCCAATCTGGTGTCTAATATGGCCGCCACAATGCCCATCTTGAAAATCTTTTTATTGTTAATTCTCCTGAAGGAAAAAAATATAGCCGTGGGATTTTCACCAGAAGACTAGTTCTAATGTTTAGTTGAAAATGGTGTCCATCAGATGTCTAATATGGCCACCACAGTGGCCATCTTGAAAATATTGTTATCACTACTCCTCCCGAGTAGATGGTTGTATCAGCATGGGGGTTTTGCTAAACAGCTTCTTATGATGTCTGGTTGGTCCTAATTGTGCCATTCAGATATTCAGTATGCCTGCCACAGTGGCCATGTTGAAATTTTTTTATCACTATTTCCCCTGAATAAATGGTCATATCAGCATGGGATTTTCACTAAAAGGCTTCTTATGATGTCTAGTTGGTCATAAATGAGAATGGTGCCAATCCGACTTCTAATATGACTACTACAATGTCCGTCTTGAAAATATTGTCATCACTACTTCAGTGTCGATATGGCTGGTCATATCGACAATGTGCTTTCACCAAAAGAGTTCTTGTGATGTCTAGTTGGTACTAAATAGAAATGGTGGCAATCTGATATCCAGTATGGCCACCATGGCATCCATCTTGAAAATCTTGTTACCGTTGCTCTTCTAAAACTGAAAGTCATATCAACATGGGGTTTCCACCAGAAGACTTCGTATAATGCCTTGTTGGTCCTAAATGAAAATGGTGCCAAGTTCACATCCAATATGTCCACCACAGCAGCTAATTTGAAATTCTTGTTATCACTGAAGAATATCAAAGATGGTTTCAACACACCGCAGTAAAAAGGAAGAAATGGTCTTATCTTGAATTCCTGGAAATTCTTTTCAGTCAGTAGAGCGTCAGTCCCTTCGAGGGTCTCTTGTTTTCTTTTAGAAATGTCTCCTTAAGGCTGACAGCTATTGGGTCATGTTCTTTAAGTAAAAGATATTAGATGTTACTGCAATAGGTAGACTGCAAATAAAGTGAAATTTATCTATAAAAGACACTCAAATGACCATAATGTTTTGTCCATTATCGACGGGGGTCCTTTATATAGAGGTTCAGTGTATAAGTGAAAGTATGACCAGGGACACTTCGGTGGACAGTGTCCTTCTTACAGAGGTGTATCATAAAAAAAGGTGTGACAATATATCGTGTTCAGACTACTAACCAACCTGAATATTCACTTATAATTCTAAATACAACTCCCTCATTATAACGCTATCCATGGGAGCCTTAGAGTATACTGCCTTATAATGAGATTGTATTATAATGAAGTACATTATACATATAATTTCACTAAAAAATGACACGAGATCCATGACCATACCCACCTTAGAAGAGGAATGGTTTTGTAATAAAGGAATTTATAGCGAAGGAATGCTGTATGTGCTAGCATAAAGGAAGATAGTAATGAAAACTCCAAATTCAGTGATTTAATCTGTCATATTTGCAAATTATGTGATTGTAATGGTGGTATATTGATCAAAGATGGTGAACATCTTCCATTATTACAGCATGAATGCTTCTTTCCTTGGCTTTAGTATTCATTCATTCGGTACATCTGGTTCTATGTAGAGTAGGATGGATTCCTAATGTGTATATTTCTTGTCTTTACTTCACCACGATTTAATAAACTTTTTTATGCAACTTATGCGATCCTAATACAGCACACCCTCATTACAGTGCTCTCTATGGTAATCAAAGAGTATACCGCCATGTAGTGAGACCGCCTTATATTTAAGTACATGATATAGTACTCCCTCATTACAGTGCTATCCAAGGGAGCCAGAGAGTACACCGCCTTGTAGTGAGACCGCCTTATAATGAAGTACATGATATAGTACTCCCTCATTACAGTGCTGTCCATGGGAGCCAGAGTATGCAGTCTTGTAGTGAGACCGCCTTTTAATGAAGTACATGATGAAGTACTCCCTCATTACAGTGCTATCCATGGGAACCATAGGGTATACTGCATTGTAGGGAGACCGTCTTATAATGAAGTACATGATACATATAATTTTACTACCACTTATTGAATTGGAATCCACATGAATGGTTCAAAACTATAATGAAGGGTTAATTAAGTACTTCATCTTAACTATTATCTGCTGCAAGTAAATCTTTTTAGTTGATATGTGTGTGTGTGTATATATATATATATATATATATATATATATATATATATATATATATATATATATATATATATATGATTTATTCCCTCATTTCTTTGATTTTTATTTTTAAAATCTGCTTTCAGATAAAAAGTGCCTATTTGCATCTTCCCTGAAGTATTCCTGCACATATTTCAAAAAAGTCTCACTCCTTGTCACAGATGTTTGTCCAACATTTGACAGAGTCGGCCCCCACCATTATTTTTCAGTTTCTGGTTATGTTGTTGATACCAAGCAACAGATTGCATTATGTCATCATGAGAGTATTAAATCACACTATGCAACAGATTGAACTGATATGTACTCATTCACCAAGGACTGACTTGGAACCCCGACTGACAAAAAATTCTGTAATAGAGTATATAGGACAGTAACCTGCATGCATAAATAAACTTTTTGAAACAATATAGATCAAAACATACTCATCAAATAAATTTAACATGCTGTTTAATTTTTCATACACTCTAATTTTTGTATATGTCATCAATCCATAGAAATCGTAAATATTTCTTTACTTTAATTTTCTTTTAGATAACTTTTTCTTATTAAAACTTAAAGTTTTGTACCTGAGAATGATCTGAAAATTATAATCAGTAATTTTAATCAATAGTTATTTATTCATTCAAAAAGAAAGTGAACATACAGTTTCAGACAGTACAGGTGATTAGCTAATAGCAAACTGAATAAAGTTATATAGAACATGTGTAAATTTTGCAATGTGATCTAACATGAGTACATGGATGGGATAAAAAGTTTCCCTCCTTTATGTACAGTTGTATCACCGATAACACTCTAAACAGTGAGCATTTAAAACCGATAACACTCTAAACAGTGAGCATTTAAAACCGATAACACTCTAAACAGTGAGCATTTAAAAATGTAAGTGGTTACAATCTCAAAAGGTAGTGAAGTTATCCAAGTTCCAACAGTTCAAGATCTTATTCTGCGTAATCAATCAAATTTCTAAAGATGAACCAACGTGTAAAAATTTTCTGGAGGATTGTTTACACATAATTCAGAAAGGCATGTTGGGGACGAGCAATATTCCTAGTAATTGTTATAAGAACAACTTGTCAATTCTAGACTGTTAATATGCAATTCATTAATACATTAACTGGAGTCATGTGATGTCAGAGATACTGCACCAGATTTTTCATGGAACCAACCTCAACCAATATCTGTTACAATTGTGAACAAACCAGTCTGGTGTATGTATACCGTATGTACTCGCTTGTAAGTGAGGTCCAACTGCAAACAACATGAACCCTGATCCGCCGTTGCATAATGCGCTGTCAGATCAGGGTCTATATTTGTTCGTTTGACTGATTAATCACAACAAACTGCATAGACCCAGATCTGCCGGCGCATAATGTGTCGGCAGATCTGGGTCTATGCAGCAGTTTGATCTGACTTGTAAGTGAGCATACTAGGGTGTGTGTATATATATATATATATATATATATATATATATATATATATATATATATATATATATATATACATATATATATATCCGTTTTTCTTAAATTTATCTTTATATTGCACTATATAGCAACTATTGTGTTCAGGTGCCATAAAACTCTACATGTACATACATACATACATAGACTTTGACTTTGACTTTTGGTTTCAGTAGGTTTTAGTATTTTTTTTATGTCGTAATTTATATTGACCGATTTGAATTAGGAATTACAATGGACAGCAGTTGCTGGTACTTTTTTATTCCCCCATTCATCACATCTGTGATCATGTCACAGCAGACTGAGACAACACATTGATTAGGGCTGCAGTTGTGAAGAAATATTTTAACGAACATTTTGTCCAACTACAGTATATTCAAAGTACAAATCTGTAGGGACTTTATTTTCGTTGTATTGATTCTATTTTTGTTTCAGATTCCTGTTACTTTAATTAGAAATAAAACAATTATGTATGGAACAACACTTTAAAAAATTGCTTCAGAGTGTGCCGAGATAACAGTAATGTAAGCTGCAGTCAGGACTCATGAGTTTTTGTCTGTACCAATTAAACTGAAAATTTGGAAATAATAAGAAAAGTTTGACGAATAATTCTTTGACATCCAGGTGAAAATAAAAGAAATTTTCCAGCAAGAAATGTTCAGAAGACTTTCTACATGTAGCAGGTCTTGTTTTAAATTCGAATGTTTAATAATAGACATCCTAAAGTTAAAACATGTTGGAAATTTGTAGATATATTCTTTTTTAGCTGATTGTACTGAATATTTTGTGTACTGGTTTTCATACAATTTGAATTTCTATTAGACAGTTGTATTTACCCATGTCTAAATGTTCACCCAGTTACAAACGGGATTGACCCGGATCTGCTATCGCATAATTTGCCAGTAGATCGTTCTGAGATCTTCACATGAAATCACATGTAGAATGAACAGATTAGACCAAGATCTGTGGCTGTATAATGTGCCAGCAGATCAAGGTCTAAGCAGTTGACATGAAATCAAGTGTAAATGAACAGATTAGACCCCGATATGTGGATGCATAATGTGCCAGTAGATTAGGATCTAAGCTGTTCACGTGTAATCACATGTAGAATGAACAGATTAACGGTAGACCCCAATCTATGGCTGTATAATGTCTTGGTTGATCAGGGTCTAAGTTGTTCAGATGAAATCACATACAGAAGGAACATAGTAGACTCTGATCTGTAGATGTATAATGTACCAGTATATTCCGGGTCTAAGCTGTTCACATGAAATCAAATGTAGAATGAACACATTAGACCACGATGTGATATAATGGGCCAGCAGATCGGGTATAAGCTGTTCACATGAAATCAAATGTAGAATAAACACATTAAACCCCGATGTGATATAATGGGCCAGCAGATCAGGTCTAAGCTGTTCACATGAAATCAAATGTAGAATAAACACATTAGACCCCGATGTGATATAATGGGCCAGCAGATCGGGTCTAAGTTGTTCGCATGAAATTGTGGAATGAACAGATTAGACCCCAATCTGTAAATGTAGAATGTACCAGCAGATCAGGGTTTAAGCTGTTCGCATGAAGTCACATGTTGAATGAACAGATTAGACTGATCTGTGGGCATATAATATGGCGGCAGCATTTTTGTGTCTATACTGTTTGCAATTGTGTGTATTTTGTATCACAAATATATAGATTGCTGATTTCTTAACGTCTGTCCTTTCTTTTCGAAGGACACTAATCACGTTGGCCAATTTTTTCAGTATCTCACTGTCAGATCTGATTAATCATGTTCTTGATCGCAGCTGATCTATGGCCTGTGTTAACAATACAGAATTGTAGCATGTTTTAAATTATGTTTGGATTTCATCATATTTTAGCATGCAATACATGGGAAGTAATTGAACGGCAAATTGCGTTTGACTATTTTAATTTGTATGCTCAGCCAAGTTGGGATTTCAATGGAAATGATGTAAGCAGTTACATTTACTTGTTTTGAATTACACGCAGGTTTTTTTTTTTTCAAATAAACTGTCATTGGAAGTGAAGTTTATAGAAATCAAAGTTGTTGCTTTGATAGAAATGCTGGATGTTGACAAAAAGTGTTGACTAATTGAACTTTTTGCTTTAAATGCTTTTTGTTTCTGATGTTAAAAATCAAGCCAGTTATGATAGTTTCATTTTAATGCAATTCGTATACATTTGAGGATTGTCGACCTAGATGCCTAATTTAGCAAAACAAATTATCTTCATCTTTTAAAGTACATCGAAAAATATAATTTTGGTAAGAAGTAGAATTTTTTGGGGGGTGGGGGGGGGGGGGTAGGAGGGGGAAGAAAGGCCCGAGATTTTCTCTGCATCTTAATTGTAATATATGCTGTAACTTTAAATTGTCTTAAGATTTAAGCTTGTCAAAATTAGCAATGGTTATTCTATATTTATTTTTTTTAAATTGTCAACTGGTATTGACAATTTTGTAAAGATTTTGTTTTGTGCTTTAAAACAGAATTTTACAAGTTAACTGTGTTGAAGACTATTTATGTTTTTAATGTTGACAAAACATGTATTTATTAGAATCTTTAATACTGTTATTAGTCGTGCATGTTCCAATGCAGTTTTTCAAAGAGTGCATTCTGCTTTTACCTTTATGAATTCAAAGATTCTTAACTGTATTTTTATTTAGATATGATTGTCATTAAAACAGCTACGCTTATTTGAAAGAACTTTCCACAGATAGGAGAACAAGAATTAGGGTAATCTGTCTTTGATGGTTTCAGTGTCAGTGCACTCTCTCTCTCTCTCTCTCTCTCTCTCGTTTTTTTTTTTTTTTTTTTTTTTTTTTTTTTTTTTTTTTGCTTTAGAACGAGTAGTGAGTAGTTCAGGCCATGCAAAGTTTCGTTGCGGTTGGTGTGAATATGCTGCGGGCTTGGGCTATAGAATAAGCCGGACGTGCCCTCCCGCAAAGTGTACAGGTTCGAATCCTTCCATTGAATCAGCCGCGATCGGTAACCATGACGTGTCCTTAGGCAAGGCACTTTACCCCCAATTGCTTCCGCACTAAATAACTTGCTTGCGTTGCTGTGCCGTAAAACACCAAAACCAACCAAACCAAATATTTCAATCACCCCTGCGACCCATATTTTGGTAAAAGATCATACTAGTTTTTGTCCTTTGTTGATCCTTTACTGTCCTGTCAGCGCCGATACTGTATTTATTCCAACTTGCATTTTTACCCATTTCATTACATGTGAAATGTAGTATCATTTATATATATATAAAATGTTTAGTCATTGTTGTGACGTTCTATATCTATGGAATCCAGCTGTCAGACTCTCCTGTTTGTCTTTGTTTTACATTGCCTTTTTTCCTCAGAATTTGAGCAAGGAACGATATAATCAATACTCTAATTCTATTCTTAGAACTATATTCAGGGGCTTTTATTGATTTATTAGATATCTAGCTCAGTATACAATAACAATGCCTCTATCATATTTACTTGTATACGACTTCCAGCATCATGTGCAAAAATAGATTGATAGTCTTCATGATTATTGCCCTTGAATAATGTGATTCTTACCAAAAGAAACCACAAACCTAGATTTTGGAAGGAATGAGTACATCGATTTTTGATTCTGTTTAGTTCAGCTGCATTTTGTTTGAATCAGTATATTTTAAAATGTGAAAAAATTAAAGATGTATAAGCGATTTTCTGTGTGCACATTTTTGATAGTATATGTTAGAACATTTATTTTCAAAGAGTGTAGAATAAAATCTGATTTAATGTTAGATATTCTTAGAGTTGAAATAATTTTACAGGAATATAACACTGCATTTCCCTTAAGATGATCAAAATCTTTCTCTTGATGTTGGGACAAGTTGGAGAATGTACCTTCACCCAGTGTACAAGGTATATGGCTAAGTTTTAGAATAGCTTTTACATGTGTTACAGTATATGATATACTGTACTTTACTCTGCTTATTTTCTTGGCTAATTTTGTTACTTATAGAAGTATGTGAAAGAATGTTTTTATACTTTTTTTTTTTTTTATAAAGTTTGATCTCGGTCCCATTTATTGACAGTTATCACAGCAAAATACGTTTAATGTGGATAAAATGAGATTTCTAGTTACGATTTATAATGTTTCAGTTAAGGCGTTTGAACTAATTATACATGTTAATTTTACTCTACATTTTATTTAATCTTGTGTTATTGTTTTATTTTATGTATACAGGGTACTTCCGGTATACTAGTTTTTGATGAAATTCAGACATTTGTTATGTATTATTATTTGCTTTCTGTATTGTATTTACCTGCACTTTTCCGAAGAGGAAGGGCTGATTCCATTACTTCATGGGATTTTATAGGGAAAAAGCTACAAATATAGACCAAGGATTTTATCATTTACTATTCTTTACAGTTCTATCACAGAACAGTTCTGTGTCCAATATTATGTTCATAAACACTAGTAGATAACTCAGTTTTTGTTTCTGATATGGTGGACAACAACAACAAAAAAAACGAAAAGAAAAATCTGTGATATTCACCATTGAACGGTTTTTAAAATAGACACATCTATTTGAAAAGTTATTATTAGTATTGGTATTTCCGGCTTAAAACGATACTTTGATGGCATTTTGAAGTAGAAGCTGGGACTCGTGCTTGATTCAAACTTCATGGGTTACCACTAAGAACATGGACAGATGTCACTCTCTGTCTTGCATATTAAGGGAAATATTTGAGGTCAAAGGTCAGTTGGGTGTAAAAGCACATTATTTCAAGCCTTTAAGTATTATTGATCGTTTATTGCTTAGTTCAGTATTGTCAAGAAGTCAACCAAATTGATCAATGGAGACTTCGTGATGTTTAAAGATTACTTAATGAGGCTAATTGGTAAACTGCTTGTGCCCAGAATGCAATATATATGGCATAGATACAGCTAAAAATCATGGGGAATAATGCATTTTTTATATTTAGCCAGGTTGTAATATGCAAACTCGTTGATTTTAGTTTGCAAGTAAAAATGCATATACTTTCAAGCTTTAAAGGATATTTATTCCGAAATGCATGTTATGTACGGATACTTTCAAGCTTTAAAGGCTACTAATGCCGGAATGCATATTATGTACGGATACTTTCAAGCTTTAAAGGATACATATGCCGGAATGCATGTTATGTACGGATACTTTCAAGCTTTAAAGGATACTTGTGCCGGAATGCATGTTATGTACGGATACTTTCAAGCTTTAAAGAAGACTTATGCCGGAATGCATATTATGTACGGATACTTTCAAGCTTTAAAGGATACTTATGCTGGAATGCGTTTTATGTACGAATACTTTAAAACTTTAAAGGCTACTAATGCCGGAATGCATATCATGTACGGATACTTTCAAACTTTAAAGGCTACTAATGCCGGAATGCATATTATGTACGGATACTTTCACGCTTTAAATGATATTTATGCCAGAAAAATAAAATATCAAAGTACCGAAAGTACTGTACTGACATTTATGGCGGGCAGAAAATATTTACTACTCATGGGCATGTAGCAATTACGGCATACTTCATCATCGACCGTAATATAAACTGTCGTTAATACAATAACAGGACATTGATTTAGATCATTCTAAGGCATGAAATCCAAGAATACTCGTCATCACAGATGATCGCCGTTTTCTATTAAATATTTTTTTTTTTTATTTTTTTTTTTATATATAGCTGTTCTATATAACATCTAAACTTGAAAATTTAGATAACAGCAATAAAAGATCAGAATCGAAGTTTAGTCTGACTTTAACAAGATGAAAATCCTTTCATATTAATTTCAAATATAATCTAGAGCATGCAGGATGATCATTGTATTGGTCTCAATGTGGTTTACAAGTAAGTGACTGACATCTTTACTCTTGAAAGCCACTTTGAAGAGACTCTTAACACCTCGGCAAGTTTCCTCTTCTTTTGGCCCTTATAAGTGTTTTCCAGCAGAAACTAATCTGTCCTTAATTTTACCACTCCATCCTGTTCTCCTCATGATTTTAACTGACTCCAGATTTGTTTTATGGGTGCTATTGGAAATAGTGAAAAATCATGTCCGTCTTACACTTCGGGTAGTGCCGTTATCAGTGATTTTAAACTTTCTTGGACTCAACGCTAAAACAGGCGGTAAAATATGGTAAGTCTTTTTCACTTTTTGGATCATTTCTTTATGGTTTTGGAAGACATGGCTACCACCTGTAATAGTTTTGTATGTTTTTTGTTTAGGATTACTGAGTTGTCTCAGAAATCAATCGACCACTTCTCTTCGAGCTACAAATGCTTAGACTTATTGCCTATTACCAGACTTTTATTGAATTTCATAATTACCTTACAGTACTGGCATTTTATTGATACAATCAACATAAGGGCACAAGGGAGAAAAGTCAACTTCAGGGTGTGAGTGTGTGTATGTGTGTGACACTTATAACAGAGAATATCAGGCAACATGTAGTAAGGCTCAGTGCACATGCCTCTGGTCAAAATTAACATGAACTCGCTCTGTCATATGCCCGTGATAACATGGAAATTTCTTATTAGGCAGTGCGTTGTAAAAAAAAAAAAAAAAAAGACTGCATATCTCTTTTTTTCATAATCTAGATGCAAGAGTGATGCCAACAGCTGAATAATTCTCTAAACATACACCTAATTTTCATTGAAATAATTATAGTCCTGCATATGCTGCAGCATACATCCTTGTAATATTTTCTGACAGTTACTTAAAATTGTATGCAGCTACGGTGCTTTCATAACATCGATTTTACTCGTGTTCATTGGAAAAGTAGCCTTAAAAACTGTTTATAAACATCAGCAAATAGGGTGCATTATCGTTTTTTAAATCACAGGAAAGGGTTTTAGTGACAATATTACAACCTGGAATAGTATAAGGAACATATATTCCTCATTTTCATTATATTACATAATTCACAGCATAATAAATGAACAAGATAGTGGCCATTGACCACCCTCTACTATCAGTTAGCCCCAATTGATGCTTAATAGATATTTTTATAATTATGTAGGATAATTTTACTCGTTTCTGTTATCTTTATAACCATTAGGTTTGAACTCATTGTAAAAGCAATCATATAAAAGTTGAATAGTGGACTTTACACTCAATGGACGTCTGTTTTTGTCCATAAAGCGCAGAATCTCGAGTGGCATCCACTCCTGTTCTTTACAACACCCATTGAAGATTCTATCAAGCATTGCAGCCATGTTCTGCTAAAAAAAATTGTAGGCGGCTGATTATTTAGTTATAGTGTGCATAAAATGACGTTAATTAGAATGTAATTGATGTCAACGGACAGACAGAAATGTTATTTTATGGTTTTACTTTCAATAACCTTTTTCTCTTGATGCCTTAAAGATTATTGTCACAATGTTTTACATTTTTCGCGATGAGATTGTAATGCTATTTGAAAGTCACATTTTAAAGTTCATTTCCACTTGGTTTACCTCTGACCCAATTATGACCTTTCGGGGACAGAATCCAAGATGGCATCTTCCCGCACCATAATCAGGACACTTTTATAAACAGTATGATTATATTTCAGCTCCCAAAAGAAAACTATAAGTTTTTTTTTCTTTTTTCTTGGCTGGCTAACTAAATGCCATGTATGTTTCTGCAGTATAACTCTTTTTTATTGGCTACAAAATGGAAATAAGAAAAGGCCTGTTTAGTTTTAAAAACCATTACAGTTGCACAACACTACCATACCACCACTTTCCACCAACCTTTTCATCTTTCAGTTCTCACATTCTTACACAACAGCTATACCATAATATCACTCCATTTCTTAGTTTATAATGATGTTTGTAGAAATTGTGTAATTATCACACACCTATTGTATTCACTCACTTTGGGTTTGTTACTGGTAGGTACACTGCATCGATCATCTCTGCTGTTACTGAGTACAACAGATTCTCGGGGTCTATTCCATTAATTCAATATAATGATGTAAACCCGGATTGTCTGGCCTACTAAGTAGCAGAGCTTGGTCTGTGTTTGTTACAAATGGATTTCTCTTGAACTGAATACGTATCATATAATAACTGCACAGCCAGGTAAGTATCCACGTGTATGAACACTCGGATTTAATTACTTCACTTGCTTTCTTGCTAGCTTATTAGAAATTAGTCAATTAACCTTTGCCAGAATCTAGCATTTATGATGCGTTAAAATATATAGGCTACCTTGCTTGATGTTAGACTCGTTATCCTAGTTACCATGGAAACCTTGTGTAGGAGCCATTGTAAACATGGCTGCCATAATGTATGATCGGTTTACCGTAGTTATTGTTGGTTAGAAATAAATAATGCACTCAGTAGCTGTTGCTATCATGTAAATGGTTTCAACTATATAGCTCTGAAAACAACCTTCCAAGCATACAAAATATACCTTTGAAAGTTCACATTCAATAAAATGTTTTATATTTTTGACTGAATATGCCTTTGGTTGTTATTTTTAGCTTCAGCTTTTACACGAGAGTTGCTGGTGTCATAGTCTCTACAGTCTTCTTTATTTTATTTTCCATAAATTTAACGGGGAAATATCCATGTAGAATTTCATACATCAGACACAATTACGAGGGGTATATACAAAAGGTTCTGAATATTAGTGCGCTGTACAACAAAGTTCTTTGTTGGTGAACAGTACGTCAGCTGATCCCCTCAAAGTACTCCCCATGCACCTCTACACACTTTCTCAGTCTGAGTATCCAATTATTAAATGCCATTTTGTATTTTCTTTTTGTTATGTTGTTCATACGCTGGAAAAATGCACATCCAACCGCATGACGGCTTTCAAATCATCTGCTACTCGGCAAATCTTTGATAACGGGATTCAGACAAAATCACTTGGACCTAAATCAGGGCTGTATGGAGGCTGTGGCAAAGTTTGGATGCTGTCCTCTTTCAGGAAGTCTGGACGGTTTATTTATGTACCGGTGCGTTGTCGTGGAGTAGATGGATACTTTGGGTACCGGATTGCGGACGGGTGGTTCGGTAGTGTTCCAGAACTTTTGGGAACACTTTTAAGGCATAAAAATGTCCAGTGACACGAGAAGAGTCAGGTGAAGGTACCTGGACGACCGGCCCATTTACATCGAAAAATAATGTGTATAAAACTCTCTCGATAGTCCGATTACCGCGATCGATTTGTGGTCTCTGCTCGTTTTCTCGTATCCAAACTTTATTATGTTTTCTTGAGCCGGGTTCAGAAAAGTAAATTCACGTTTTGTCACCAGTAACAATCTCATTCAAACGTCTCTGGTCAGTCTTTTCACATTTGGCGAGTAGTTGTTTGGCGATTTAAACCCGGGTCCGTGTTTTTATCAGTCGTCAACAAATGGGGGACCCATCCTGCACAGAACCTTCTGAGCTTCAAATGATTCTTCAGTATATTAAATACAAGTGACAAATTAATGCCTGTGATAATAGAAATGTCTTCCACTGTGCATCGAGTATCTTCACCAATGGCCCCTTCACAGCAGCCACTTCCCACTCATCTATCGCAGACAAAGGTCTTGCAGAAAATGAGTCGTCTTCCATGGATTCGTGACCATCGTTAGAGCGATGAAACCACCTCAAATTTATAGAATATGACAGGATTACATTCAATTTATCCAAGTCGGTCTTGATATAAATCAGTGAGTGCCCGGATTTTACAGTCTGTTCTTTGCTCAGTAGTAGAATTCTTTTCCTCCGACATTTTTAGGTCACTGTCATTTACCTATTACACGTCACACGCATGTATTTACAAGTGTCTGGCGTGATGCACGTGCAACTGCAGATCATTTTATAGAACGTTTTTGTGTCTGTCGATTGGTGTTAAATGTATTTACAAGTTCAAAGAAACAAGAAAGTTATAACAAAATAGTCATAATTTTTCAAATAACCCTCGTGCTATATTTGTGAATCGCATAATTATATATATATATATATATATATATATATATATATATATATATATATATATATATATATATATATATATATATATAGATATATATATATATATCCTGAACAAGTATAAGAAACTTCTGGTATTTAAGTATTTAAAAAATGGATTACCATGACATGTTTTACTCTTCAGTGTTGGGTTCTTTCAATATCCCCTGTAAAGGAAGTATGTGGGGTATATTGGAGTCAGCTTGTCCGTCAGTCCGTCACACTTTTGTATACCTTATATCCCATGAACCCTTTGAGATATACTTTTTATCATGACTTGACATTGTGTCCTGTACAAAAAATGGAATCTGTCTGATTAGCATTTGAAGAGTTATCCCCATTTTTGCTACAAATTGTGTCCATCCATCCATCACACTCTTGTCTGCTAATATCTCCAGAACCGTTTGAGATATTTTCATTAAAGTCAGTATTCATTTGTATCATGACAAGGGTTTGTGTTCCATATATGATTTGGCTTTGTCAGATTATTACTTTTAGAATCATCTCCCCGTTTTGTGACAACTGTTTTTACACTTCATACTTGCCGAAGGGGTCTAGTTTGCGTTCGGAATCGAGTCTCTCCACCCCTCGCACATTACGGTAGCAAGCCTCAGAAGATGCAGTTCCATGCATCCTGTGGAAAGCTACAGTCATTTACAGAAGTGAGTCACTGATTTACTTAGAATGTATGTTTATACTCTAACCTCTGTGTCTTCAGACAATTTGATTTTCTCTTCAATTGTTTTAGCTCACCTGGCTGTAAGGTCAAATGAATTTATAGTATGGCCCTGAGTCCATTGTCAGTCGTCCGTCGTTCAACCATCGACAATTGCTTTTTTACCACTCTCGAGTACATATTTCTAATCCAATTTCTATCACACCCGGAATATGGGCTTGTATCATCAAAATCTGAAACGAGGTCGATAACGCGCGAGATCCACGCATATTAATGAGGTGATCTTACATCTGATTGGCAGACCTTGTTACCACTTTGGAGGCCATATTTCTGATCCGATTTTGATAAAATTTAGAATACTAGTATCTGGTTATATCACTCTGATCTCAAATAATGAGCGAAAGGTGAGCTTGTTACCACTCTGGAGGACATATTTCTGATTCGATTTTAATTGTGCTTGTGCTATATGCCTATATCATAAAGATCTCGGAAGAGTTAGATAATGAGCGAGATCCATGCATACTAATTAGGTGATCTTGCATCTGTTTCACTGATCTTGTTACCACTCAAGAGGCGATATTTCTATTCAATTTCGACCAAACCTGAAATATGTACGTATATCATAAAAATCCCAGACAAGTTTAATAATGTGCGAGATCCATGCGTACGAATGATGTAATCTTGCATCAGATTGTTACCACTCTGGAGGCTGTATTTCTGATTCGATTTTGATCAAACTTTGACTATACTTATATCATCAAGATCTTGGATAGGTTTCATAATAAGTGGGATGTACGCATATTAATGAGGTGACCCTGCATGAGATCGGCTGAGCTTATTACCACTCTGCAAGCCATGCTTCACATGCGATTTTGATCAAACCTGAAATATTGGGTTATAGCTTCAAGATCTTGGATGAGTTTAATAATGAGCAAGATTCACTCATATTAATGAGGTGATATTGCATCTGATTGGCTGAGCTTATCAACACTTTAGCGACTCTGTTTCTGGTCATATGTTTATCAAACTTAGTAAATAGACTTGATTCATCAAGATATAAGCGTTTTATTACGAGCAAGATCTTTGCATATTAATGAAGTAATCTTGCATATAATTGGCTGAGCTTCTTACCACTTGAGAGACATGGTTTTTAAGCAAACTTGGTAAATAAGCTAATATCGTCAAGATGTTGGATGAGTTTTATTGTGAGCGAGATCTATGCATATTTATTACATACCTATACATTTTTTACTCAACAAGTGCTAGAACTTTATGGTCATTTCCTAGAAATTGGAAAAAGATAATGATGTTTTCTGATTCCGAATCAGCATACTCTCAAACGAGGCTGGAACTACTTTTTCCTCGAGGTTTCATGCATTCGAAACATCCTCGTCTCTTTCCGATGCGAGTCGAGTAACTACGACTCCCATTCTGAACCGATCGGAACGTAGCTCGGCCATTTTCGTCAAAGTCGTGAAATAATCTCGGAAGTAGTTGTAGGAATCCACATCAGTATGCTGTGAATGGTGATTCGCCTCTGGCGGAGTACACCACATATGTTACGACAGCAAAGGCCGACAATGTTCCACTTGTGACCTTGTCTCCTACTGCCGCTATATTGTTCCATGTGAACAAAAGAAGTTAAGAATATAGTTCTCAATGGCGACAACTCACATATGAGGTTTCTTTCTCGACTTGACGGAAAAGGCCGAGGATGTTCTGATTGATTCTGAACATCCTTGTCTCTTTCCGATGCGAGTCGAATAATTTCGACTCGCTGAATGAGACTCGGAGGTAATCGTAGTGATACTTCCGAATTGATAGGTTTTTGATGGATGAACGTTAGTTGTGCGAACAACATATTCTTCCAAATGATATGTATTGAAAATAACACTGGACGACGTTTCAACAATCAATGAAATATTTGCACGTTTAATGTTAATGTTATTCCTGCAGCATTGTAATGAAATTATTGAGAATTTTTTTTTATTCGGTTTCAATAGCCTAAAACAATTGCTTACGTTACTGATAGTGCTGACACGTCATCACGTCATTGTGACGTTAATTATGACGTTATTAACAACCACGGACTTGAGGGCAGTTCAAAATGGCCTTTATTTACAAAATGGCCATTATTAACAAATTGGTAAGTTTTTGGCAGACGAACATCCGGTTAGATGTGAAAAAACAGATTTTTATAAAATGATAAATGTTCAAAATATTACTCGACTACGTTTCAACAATCGATGAAATACCTGCACTTTAAATGTTAATGTTATACATGTGACTTTGAAATTAAAAAAAAAGAAGAAATCATTCGGTTACAATAGCCTGAAACTGTTGCTTACGTTGCTATTAGTGATAATACGCCATCTAGTCATTGTCACGTCAATGTAGTTATTATGACGTAAGAATAACCCTGGGTTTGAGAGCAGTTCACAATGGACATTGTTTACGTCTGAAGTTTTTTCTAGTTTGTGATGAAAAAAGCCGATGATATTCCGATTGGGTTTCTTGGTTACAATGGCAGCGCACCTAGCGATGGAATTCCAACACCAAAAGTGAACGGTACCAAGTGAACACAACTTGACTTTATTTAAGAAACCTTGATTTATATTTAAAACATTTGAAAGGTCCAACCATGCTTTTGTCACTACAACAATCACAAATATTTCTTCCTCATTTTTTAACTAGTAAATATAGATTCGTGTCTCGTCATGATCCGGATTTTCTGATGCTGACAACTCGATGTGATCCACCAATCAAAATTGAATTACTATGATACTAATATATGTTTGTGAGGTGATCTTGCATCTGAATGGCTGATGTTGTGCTTTTTTACCACTCTAGAGACATTATTTTTTATAGTATGTTTATCAAACTTGGTATGTCATCAAGATCTCGGTTGAGTATGATGATGAGTGAAATTCCCGCATATTAATGACGTGGCCTTGTATCAGAATAGCCGAGCTTGTCAACACCTTTGCAACTATGTTTCTGATTAGGCTTTGATCAAACTTGATAAATAGTCTTATATTATCAAGATGTTAGACGAGTTTGATTATGAACGAGATCTACGCATATTAATGTGGTATTGTCGTAGACAGATTCTATATTAAGCGAGATCTGTGCATAATAATGAGATACCTTGCGTTCAATTGGCTGTGCTTGTTACCTCTTTAGATCTATACTCTACATTTCTCATCCGATTCATATAAAAGCTTAGTAAATGGGTTTATATCATTAAGATCCTGGCTGACTTCGATTATAAGCAAGAAACTATGCATATTAATAATGCATTTCTCTTTAGCACGAATTTGTATCAGGATGTAGTAAAATATGTAAAATCGACATGATTCAAAGTTTGGGAGATAGTTTACATAGTTTGTGTTTTTGTAATACTACATATGCCTGCTTAGTGAAATGGGTGACTGTTACGTAATGTAATTGAGGTGGGCAATACCATGCCCACTTGGACCTCTTGTTTTTTTCTCCACTCTGAGAGGTCATATGAAACTATAACTTTTCTGACAGCGGCGGCGGTTGCGGAGAAATAACTTTATTTACCATTCTACATTATTTCATTACCCTTTTTCATACTGGTTGTTTTGTAAAATCACATCAATGCCTAAAACGAGGTAGATTTAGATAATCTTCAAGGCATTCAACTATTGAACTCTTTAAGTGGATTATTAAATGAAACTGAATTGTATTTCATCTGGTAATAAATGGAATCTTAAAGTTATGCTCAATTCTGTAATTAAAAAAACCTCGTTCAACAAATTTAATTACTGCCGACCTTCGCGATGGTTCTCTAAACGTAAAGTATTTAACTCGCTTCATAAACTTAAGAAGAGAATATCATTCCTGTAAGATCTTCCTTTTACTAATCTCTCAAAAAAATTCAATGTTTGCATTGAACTTTCGGAGACAGCCACTACTAAAGGCGGTGTAAATCCGCCAAGAATACAAAATCACCAAGGATCGAACTCGAGATTTAAGAGGTTGAAAGCGAGTATATCACTAAATCATTGTCCCTTCATAAAAATGCAATTTTACACAACTCGAATTGGATTTCTTGTCTTTTAAAACAATAAATGCTTAAAGAAAGAAGAAAAATAAAACTTAAAGGTTACAAATAGCAGCACTGTGAACGACATACCGTGTAGTCCTTGTTTCTCTAGGTATCTGGAATGAGACTACTATCTGATGGTAACAACTATAAATTCTGATGGATTTCGTTGGAAGCAATAAATAGCACTCTCATTAATTACCTTGATGTTAGGATGTTAGTGAAACAGAAGTTACCATTGGTTGTGCAAACACAAACTATTGCCCCAGCGGAGTGTTATTTTTTTTTTTTTTTTTTTTTTTTACGTGAAAGTTGGAGAAACCGGTTTGAAGCCGAAATAACTTTCGCTTCGAAAGCAGCGATTGACATCTAGAGCACGTACATATAAAGAGTTATCATAAGTAAGCGCACCCATCGGACTGTGTAATCTCTTCATAAGATAGTTATTGGATTTGAACCACATGTTACGTAAGCTTTGCATTACACTACGACTAGCAGTACATTTTTTCCAAGATTGGTCACACCTCATCCGAAAATAAAAGGGTTTTATTTCGGCACGTACACTTTTTTTATTTACAATAGATGGAAAAAGCGGATGTAGGGTAATATTCGTTAAAGATCTTACCGTGCCACCTAATCTAACACGCAGTTCAAACATAACGCACCGGTAACAATGGCAACACACCGGCAACGATATTTGTACAGCCCGGAAACGCAAAAAATGATGGCCGCAGCAAGAGCCACGGAGAGGGTTCGTGGTCGAATTTTTTGTCTTATTCATATAAAGACAATGATACTGACGCTGTTAATAGTCACGCGGAATGTCTAAAAGAGTTATCATTTGACACTTACTTCAATAATCATTAATAATGAATTTCTCACGGAATTGTGTACGCCAAAATACCTTTCTTTTTATATGCGAACATGTAGATGGATTTGGTTTCCGCGTACAACGGTATCCATAGTGTATATTTCTAACCATGGCGATTTCGAAATGCTGCTTTCCGTTCACTTACTGCAGCACTTCCGTTCACTTACTGCAGCAAACACAAAGCGCCAGCATTATGTGTGTGGGGGGGGGAGGGGGAGGGAGGTGGGGGGACTTTTCCCCGAGTTCACTGTTTGTGGATTTGACCACGTTTATAGTAATTATAGTGCTATTGTTCTCTATATCGTTACAATGCACATGAACTTTGTCAGGAAGTGGTTCACCTTACAAAAGCAATTTTCAGCTGTAGAGGTATGTACAATGTAAAACTTTATTCTTTCTTGATATCCGTTCTAGGTGAGGATTTGTTTTTATATATTATGTGTTGGAATTTATTCTACATTTTCTAGAAAGTCAGACCTACGTAACATAACTCTATGCTATTGGATAGAATATAGTCTGTTTCATGTTAGACATTTTATAGCTGAATAGACAAATTCAGTTACATGATGTACGCAATAAACGATAAGAAATGTTCGAGTTTTTTATATAATCCATTGTGATTATTCTTGTCGCAGACAGATTCATGTACGAACGTGGTTTTTATATTAATAATCTCGTACAGTCGTTGTTATAAAGAAGAGTTTAATGTGTAACGCAGTCAGTTTATGTACATGCATTTGTAATATATATCGCTGTATTCACATTTTAACATTATTTTTTAGGTCTTTCATGTATTACACTGTTCAGTTGTTGTATTTTTAGCTGTTCCGGGAAGCCGTTGAACTCCGTTGGGGTTGCTTAACCCGTAAGTTGTAGTCAATGGTGACTTCGAGAACGCTGGATCAATGGACGATACGGGTCACTCAGTGTGAGGGGACAACGGTTCTGGACCAATGGGTCTGCGGGGTAGGGAGGTTTCCGAGGGATCCTTCAGCAGACCCGGAGGAGTGGACTACACGAAACCATTCCTCAACCATTCATCGGGAGCAATGGGTCGGGAGTATTCATGGTCATCGTCGAAGTGTCATGAGATAACAGCATCATATCTGTTGATAGAATATATATTAGGTTTTACATCTAAAATTCATTGTAATTATATGTATGACAATCTAATGCACCGTCACACTTGCTGATAAACAATACATTGATCATATCTGTTGATAAACCCATACGTCAATCATATATGTTGATAAAATCCATGCATTGATCGTATCCATTGACAAACGATACCATTTGTGATTATTTGTTGATGAACTGTGCATTGATAGTATCCGTTGACAAACGATACCATTTGTGATTATTTGTTGATGAACTGTGCATTGATTGTATCCGTTGAGAAACGATGCTATTTTGTTACATCCGTTGATGAACTAGTTTTGTTTATGAGAGATGGAAGTAAGGGTGTGAGATAGGGTGTCAGAAATTCATTTATCATCTATATTCATTATAAATAAATATCTCATTCACTTGCTTTTGTTGTGTGTCTTCGCTTGATCCAATCCCACCCAGTTTCATTCTGTTACAGAATACCTTAGAACTTGGCTGCAAAAGTGATTACCGTTTGACAACCACGCCGTTAAATTGGCCATTCTGACAAAGATTTTAATTTATCGAGAATTATTTCGAGACCCATGGCCAGTTTCCACGCTCATAATGATTAATTTTGAGACCCGTGACCAGTTTTCACACTCGTCATGAATTATTTCGAGACCTGTGGCCAGATTTCAAACTCGTTATGAGAGAATACATGATTCAAAATAATCTTAGCCGTTTTGGGAGATGGAGGACTTGTATTTGCAGTTTTCTGGTTATACTTGATTACAGAGCATTCTACAACAATTTTGTTACAACACAAATCTCATGATGCTCTCTTTATTTATGAAATATCATTCGTTACTTTGTCGTTTACTTCTCCTTTGGAACTAAGGTAATGACCCAAATAAACTATACTATCATGCTCTCTATTCAGTTTAGTTGATCAAAAGGTGCAATGTATCTTTAAAAGTCGAGGTTGGAGGATTAAGCAGGTGCTTGTGCAAGAATGGGAAACCGCATTTTACGGGCAAGCATAAGACACATAAGCTTGGCTCCAATATGCGTATATACTTTATTCAGTGATTCTGTACTAAAAAAAAGTAGCACATTTACCCTGTACGGAGGGCTACAGTTGATTACAGAATGTCGGATCTTGACTACCTCAGAAATTATAGTTTGTGTTTGTGTTTTGTTTTATTCAGGTCTGCTAGAATGAAATCATTTATTTCTAAAAGTGCCACGTTTTTATTCTATTACTTAATTCAAAAGTCTACACTCAGCTTTTTAGGAAGTTGCAGTCGGATAGAGGATATCCTTTCCATTCTAGAAAGACTGACAGAAAGAAAGAAAGAGAGAGAGAGAGAGAGAAAAAACAAACAAACAAACAAACATGTCTTTCACAAAAACATCGATTTCGTCACTATCTACTATGCAACTGGAAGCAAAATGTCCGTCGAAACTATTAATTATATGACTTATTCGCCGCTTCTAAGATTATTACATGCAAATCGAATGCTATATTATGAATAATAATTAAACACGATGTAACATTTCCACGAAGCAGCATTATCACCCTGGAATTTAATGCTCTGAGACCATGCAGATCGTGCTCAGAGAGAATCATGTACAATTAATTTGTCATTAAGACACGCGCATTGCATATGTTAATATATTTGTTAATAAATGATGACAGAAATGTTGGTCTCAAGATGTAAATATAGAAGGTTTCCCAGAGTGCTCTGGCAACTTTCTGAAGTTTGCAAACCGTGCAAGATTGTTTCACGATCAATTACAAATAAATGACTTAGGAATAATGTACGAAAAAGTATTAAAAAAGGAAAAGATAAGGTTAGGATAACTACAGTTCACCTTTAAATAGGCATCACCAAGGTTAGGATAACTACAGTTCACCTTTAAATAAGCATCACCAAGGTTAGGATAACTACAGGTCACCTTTAAATAGGCATCACCAAGGTTAGGATAACTACAGGTCACCTTTAAATAGGCATCACCAAGGTTAGGATAACTACAGTTCACCTTTAAATAGGCATCACCAAGGTTAGGATAACTACAGGTCACCTTTAAATAGGCATCACCAAGATTAGGATAACTACAGGTCACCTTTAAATATGCATCACAAGGTTAGGATAACTACAGGTCACCTTTAAATAGGCATCACCTGGTCTAAATGGCTATTCCGATCCCCCCCCCAAGTAAAATTTCCTCTATAAAAGTCATGTATTCAGTGATTTCTTACTGCTTAAAGCGGTCAATAGAAAATCTAAATCGTATCGACCGTGCAAATGAAGCGTTTGCTTTCACAAGAAAGACATTATTTAGACGGCTAATACCAAAGATAGTTAACTCTTCGCATAACGACAGTAAACTTGCAGCGAAATATTGCAGCCACCGAGACTTCCTGAGACTATGCGAGAACATCAGTTCGTCACTGCGTCTAGGTATTGACACATTTTCAGTTCAAGTAAATATTCGTGTTATTTGAAAACTGTAGCTGCAAAGTAAGTTGAATGATATTTCACATAAATGTATTTCATTCATGAGACCTTGTTTAAGGTGTACGTGGCCTTCTTGGTCATTATACCACATATTTTGGACATATGACTTCATATGAATACAACAGAAGCTATATATTTTATTTTATTCTGATTGATATGAGTACCTATATTACACTGTTATAATTACAAATAGGTATAACTAGTTAATAAACTGACACTATAACAAGCATTTTTTTTTTTTTTTTTTTCAAAACTTGCCAAACATTGACAAAGTCCAGAAATTCCAAATTTTATTTTGAATTAACCCCTTAAACATGTATTTGTAAAGTTAAGGTTAGTCATCCGGAATGCTGTCTGATTCGGACCATGACTGATTCAGACCACCGTTGATTAGGAGCAAATTACGAGCTGATTCGGACCAAATGCCATGCTGATTCGGACCATGTGAAATATTATAAGAAACACAATAAAACACAAATACCTGATTTATTTTGGTATGTATCAGTGTTTTCACAAACATAGTAAAAGAATGTAAAAGGTTGATTTTCAGCTTTTAAATTTACATAAGATATTTCTTCGTGAATTTCTAGCTGAAATCAATGCAATGAGCTATCGTATTTAGATCTTTTTTATTTGTATAACCAAAATAACTTTTTAATGTTTAAAAAAAAAGAAAATATAAAGTTATTCTTTGAATTAATATTTTTGAAAAACATTTTGAAACTTTTCATTAATCAGGTCAGTGTGGTCGACCTTCAGCACTATCAAACAGTAATGTATATAAATTGACCCATGGTTGTTATTGATTTCTCATGAAAATCTTGTTATCATCCCTTTACACTTACCAAATAAATAATGTGTAAAGAGTTATTGATGAGTAACACAATATTAAAACTTACTTTGCTGTTATCGTTGAATGTTTATCTTGCGAGTAAAATCTCGAACCAGTAAACAAACTTATTTTATTTTCATTCTAGCCCTTTGAAAATGTTGCCAATATTATTGAACGTAAATATTTCATTTAAAGCACATATTAAGTCCATTAAAAGTTTGATTTCTGAATAAAGATTTTATTATATTAACGCATATATAATACAATAACCCTTCCATTTAACCAAATTATCACAAAGTTATTTAACGTCAGCATTATACTTCGTGTTCTAAAATGGTATTAAATTCAGTAAATTGGAAAATTACAACAAAAGTGTTTTAATTATAGCAGCATTAATCAAACGGGTTTTACAAATTGATGGTTAGATGATCTAACTTACTATTTCCAATTAAATTAATTAAGGGCGTACTTTTCAAAGTATGAAACAGATGACGATTACATGATGAGACAAGTAGAGTGGCATTTATCAAACAGTCATACCTTTAAATGTGTGTAAGACACACTTTCTTCATCATTCTCAAAATCTTTCAAAAGAGATAACATCACATTTTTTGTTACATTATCGTGTTCACTATTATAATTAATAAAGATTAGCAGAATATAGACGTATTATATTAATGTATTGATTGAATTAAATCATAAATTTGACAGGACACAGTTTCATTCTCTAGTATTTAAGTGTCATTTAGCACTATTAATATATAGTACAATATACAGGATAAAAATAAATTCTACATAAATCTAACAAAAGCATTAACATACTCAGACACACACACACACACACACACACACATATATATATATATATATATATATATATATATATATATATATATATATATATATATATATATACGAAAAAATGTTGCTGCATAGGCCCTGTTTTCACGATTTTTGTCACTGTCAGTAATTGCATTATTTTTCAATAAAATAAAGTGAACTATTTTTAATTTTGCACAAAGGTGAATTAGCTACTTTGAAACCATTTCATTATTAAATTGGTAATGCAAGATTAATAGTCTTACACCTTTTTCATTTACTTTGTATACAGAACAACGCCATTATCTCACGTTAAATCGGGGTTTTGTTTCCTTAAATGAAGTTTTGAACTTCTCAACCTTCCTGGAAAATAATGAGAAATATATTTCAAACAACTGTAAATGTCATATTTAAATCTAAGACGAAACTTAATAATATTTCACATGGTCCGAATCAACCCGTAATATGGTCCAAATCAGGCTGACTTTTGCTCCGAATCAGCCCGTAATTTGGTCCGAATAAGCCTGGTCCGAATCAGCCACGGTCCGAATCAGCCTGCACCCACTCATCCGTAACATCAGTGACCACTATTGTTTAAATAGATTGTCACTATGGGTGTGAATACACCTGTGCAAGTACTCTTATATATGTTTATTACGGTTGTGTCAAAATAGTTTTGAAATGTTTTCGACTTCGTCATTATCTAATGAAGTTTTAGAAACCTAAGGAGAAAAAAAAAAAAATTGCTTGTTTAAGTGGCCGCTGATTAAATATTTTTACCTATTTCTAATTACAACAGTGAATTCTAGGTACTCCTATCAGTTAAAGTGAATTACAATGCATAGTTTCTGCTGTGCTCAGTTGAAATCATATGGCCAAAATACTGACCAAGAAGGTCAGATAAACCTTAAGATGTATGAATACCCCTCAAGCGCCCAACTGGATAAATAAACAATACACTATTGTTTTCTTTACGTGTTTGTGCGGTCGGGTGTAAATCAGGAATAATCATGGAAAATTTAGTACTGGCATGAAACGCTATAGACACAAGATAAAAGGTAAAGATAATAAAGTATATTCAGTTAGATATATTTACATTAATTTTGTAGACGTCAGACAGTTCCAAGCCACTCTTCAAAGTTTTTGTTACAACTTTCAAAGTTAACCCCCTCCCAACCAACATTTATTTTAATAAATGATTACATGGATTTTCAAATTATTTTACTACGAGGTGTTCAAATTTGAATTCATTGCTAATTTGTGTAAGTGCCTCTGTTACTAATGTAATTTTATTATGCAATTTTCTTCTTGTACATGTACACTGTATTTGTGATTTGGTTTCTCTTACTAATGTAATTTTGTTATGCAATTTTCTTCTTGTACATGTACACTGTATTTGTGTTTTGATTTCTCTTACTAATGTAATTTTATTATGCAATTTTCTTCTTGTACATGTACACTGTATTTGTGTTTTGGTTTCAAAAGTTCCAGGGTAAAGTATTTATGCCCCCAGCGCCTTTACATAAAACAGAATAATCCTTGCCATTATACTCAGGAAATCCATCTTTTTTATTAAGCAATAATGTGTTTGAGTCGGTGATAAATGTTTCAAATGTTCATAATGGTTTACTTACCAAAAAGTATTTATCTCAAAATGTAACTATTATTTTTAATACTGAAAAGATCATTTTTCGTGTTTTTACGCATCTGTTGAAATGTCTTCCTTTTAAAATTGAAACAATAATGAGTAAATACACACTTAACATCTTACTTTTTGTCAAGTTTATCTATCTATCTATCTATCTATCTATCTATATATATATATATTAGCATTTGCTGAGTAAAATAGATCTGAAAGTGTGAATTTTCTTTTAAAAATTAACATAATTATGACAGTAACTTTGCATATTTCCTCCTTCACCTTCCCTCAGAACTCCTCGGAAATCAAGCATACACACATAATATGTATATTTTTGTCGATTATATTTGCACTGCAATAGGAAACAAAGGCTGTTATGTAGCCTCGATGTTTCTTTTCCTTAAAAAAATCTATTTGAAAATGTTTGTCTCTAAAATATGGACAAATCAATGATACCGACATTATATAGAGTAGTTTAGCACATACAATAATCTAAGCCTTCTCATATAACTTTTCAATAATTAATGATGCATACTAAATACATGTGTATGGAGTTGTGTAATGAACAGATGTATTCTAATAGCAAATACAAGGTTTTCAGTTGGCATGGTGTTATTTATTTAGCAAAATGAACTATAAATATGTATTTTTTCTTCTTCAAATATTGTAAAATTATTGATATGGAGTAGTTTCAGATACCTCTACCTTCTCACAAAACGTTTATAAGAATTTAGCATATACATCTCTAAGATATGTATACATGTCAAGCATGTACGAGTCGTTATAGGAAATTAAAGCTATTAAGTGACACTAATGTTTGTATATCTGTCAAGCATGTACGAGCATGTACGAGTTGTTATAGGAAATTAAAGCTATTAAGCGACCCTAATGTTTGTATATCTGTCAAGCATGTACGAGTTGTTATTGGAAATTAAAGCTACTAAGTGACACTAATGTTTGTATATCTGTCAAGCATGTACGAGTTGTTATAGGAAATTAAAGCTATTAAGTGACACTAATGTTTGTATATCTGTCAAGCATGTACGAGTTGTTATAGGAAATGAAAGCTATTAAGTGACCCTAATGTCTGTATATCTGTCAAGCATGTACGAGTTGTTATAGGAAATGAAAGCTATTAAGTGACCCTAATGTCTGTATATCTGTCAAGCATGTACGAGTTGTTATAGAAAATATTACAGCTATTAAGGGACCCTAATGTTTGAATATCTGTCAAGCATGTACGAGTTGTTATAGGAAATTAAAGCTATTAAGCGACCCGAATGCTTGTATATCTGTCAAGCATGTACGAGTTGTTATACGAAATTATAGCTATTCAGTGATTCTAATGTTTGAATATCTGTCAAGCATGTACGAGTTGTTATAGGAAATGAAAGCTATTAAGTGACCCTAATGTTTGTATATGTCAAGCATGTTCGAATTGTTATAGGAAATGAAAGTTATTAAGTGACCCCAATGTTTGAATATCTGTCAAGCATGTACGAGTTGTTACAGGAAATTAAAGGTATTAGGTGACTCAAAAGTTTGTATATCTGTGAAGCATGTACGATTTGTTAGTGGAAATTAAAGCTATTAAGTGACACTAATGTTTTTATATCTGTCAAGCATGTACGAGTTGTTATAGGAAATTAAAGCCATTAAGTGACCCTAATGTTTGTATATCTGTCAAGCATGCACACGTTGTTATAGGAAATGAAAGATCTCAAGTGACCCTATAGAGAAATGATGGACAAAATGAATGGATAGAAGACAATATGTTTGAAATTCCTGATGATAAGTGATACTCGCTAAATTTTAGAAACTTACTTGGAGATTGCGTTATATTTGTACGATCATTTCAATCACTACAAAAAAACAAAAAAAAACAAAAACAACAACAACAAAAAAAACAAGAAATAAAAGCTTGTACCAGACGAAAATGATCGACCTCCATTGCAAAAGAAATTGATAAATGATTATAAGAGTACAAAGCCAACTGTATCAAAACTGTTGTCCACGTTGAAAACAAAATGAAGAGTACAAAGCCAACTGTATCAAAACTGTTGTACTCATTGAAAAACAAAATGCAAGAATACAAAGGCAACTGTATCAAAACTGTTGTGCACATTGAAAAACAAAATGCAAGAGTACAAAGCCAACTGTATCAAAACTGTTGTCCACATTTAAAAACAAAATGCAAGAGTACAAAGCCAACTGTATCAAAACTGTTGTGCGCATTGAAAAACAAAACGCAAGCACATCGCTCACTACAGACACTTAAAGCTTTACACATTATTAAGTTAAAAACTTAAAGCAAAATAGAAATATTTGTCTTGTTTCAACAGCAACATCCATTTAAACCTCACATAGACCACACTACTACTCTGAGACCATTAGCCACTAAAGATCACATTGATCTCAATTCTAATCCGAGACAATAAGGCACTAATGATTACGTAAATGTCAATACTAGCATGAGATAATAAGTCACTAATGATTACATAGATCTCAATTCTAATCCGAGACAATAAGTCACTAATGATCACATATATCTCAATTCTAATCCGAGACAATAAGTCACTAATGATTACATATATCTCAATTCTAATCCGAGACAATAAGTCACTAATGATCACATATATCTCAATTCTAATTCGAGACAATAAGTCACCAATGATTACATATATCTCAATATTAGCATGATACAATAAGCCACTAATGATCACATAGATCTCAATACTAGCCTGATACATACAATAAGCCACTAATGATCACATAGATCACAGTTCTAATCCGAGACAATAAGCCACTAATGATTACGTAAATGTCAATACTAGCCTGATACAATAATCCACTAATGATCACATAGATGTTAATACTAGCCTGATATAATAAGCCACTAATGATTACATATATCTCAATACTAGCCTGATACAATAAGCCACTAATGATCACATAGATATCAATACTCACCTGAAATAATAAAACACTAATGATTACATAGATGTCAATACTAGCCTGATACCTGATACAATAAACCGCTAATGATCACATATATCTTAATACTAGCCTGAGACAATAAGCCACAAACGATTACATATATGTCAATACTGGCCTGAGACAATAAGTCACTAGCGATTACATCGATGTCAATACTAACCTGAGACAATAAGCCACTAACGATTACATCGATGTCAATACTAACCTGAGACAATAAGCCACTAACGATTACATCGATGTCAATACTAACCTGAGACAATAAGCCACTAATGATTACATAGATCTCAATACTAGCCTGAGACAATAAGCCACTAATTATCACACAGATCTCAATACTCACCCGAAATAATAAAACACAAATGATTACATAGATGTCAACACTAGCCTGAGACAATAAGTCGCTAATGATCACATAGATCTTAATACTAGCCTGAGACAATAAGCCACTAACGATTACATAGATGTCAATACTAGCCTGATACAATAAGCCACTATTGATTACATAGATCTCAATACTAGCCTGAGACAATAAGCCACTAATGATCACAAAGGTCTCAATACTCACCCGAAATAATAAAACACTAATGATTACATAGATGTCAATACTATCCTGAGACGATAAGTCGCTAATGATCACATAGATCTTAATACTAGCCTGAGACAATAATCCACTAACGATTACGTAGATGTCAATACTAGCCTGAGACAATAAGCCACTAGCGATTACGTAGATGTCAATACTAGCCTGAGACAATAATCCACTAACGATTACGTAGATGTCAATACTAGCCTGAGACAATAAGCCACTAACGATTACGTAGATGTCAATACTAGCCTGAGACAATAAGCCACTAACGATTACATAGATGAGAATACTAGCCTGAGACAATAAGCCATTAACGATTACATTGATGTCAATGCTAACCTGAGACAATAAGCCACTAATGATCACATAGATCTCAATACTAGCCTGATACAATAAGCCACTAATGATTACATATATCTAAATCCTAGCCTGATACAATAAGCCACTAATGATCACATAGATCTAAATACTAGCCTGATACAATAAGCCGCTAATGATCACAGAGATCTCAATACTCACCTGAAATAATAAAACACTAATGATTACATAGATGTCAATGCTAGCCTGAGACAATACGTCGCTAATTATCACATAGATTTTAATACTAGCCTGAGACAATAAGCCACTAACGATTACATTGATGTCAATACTAGCCTGATACAATAAGCCGCTAATGATCACAGAGATCTCAATACTCACCTGAAATAATAAAACACTAATGATTACATAGATGTCAATACTAGCCCGAGACAATACGCCGCTAATTATCACATAGATTTTAATACTAGCCTGAGACAATAAGCCACTAACGATTACATTGATGTCAATACTAACCTGAGACAATAAGCCACTAACGATTACATAGATGTAAATACTAGCCGGAGACAATAAGCGACTAACGATTACATAGATGTCAATACTAACCTGAGACAATAAGCCACTAATGATCCATAGATCTCAATACTAGCATGAGACAATAAGCCACTAACGATCACATACATCTCAATACTAGCATGAGACAATAAACCACACACATAGATCTCAATACTAGCCTGAGACAATAAACCACTAATGATTTTGAATAAGACTTTTTTTAAAAAAGAAACGAATTACAGTGTATTCAGTAAACAGATGGAGAATTTGAGATAAAGAATAATAGCAAATATATTTAGGATCAAAAGACACTTCTTAAATGCCATGAAAGATGCAACATTTTCCAAGAGAGCAATAATAAATGAACATTTGGTGCAAGTCGGTCAGAAAAAAAACAAAAATATTAAATTAACCCAAACCGATCTATGGTGGTTTTACTGTGGATGCTGTTCGAATTTTGCTATAAGCATACATTTCTATGATGCAAGTAATTTTAACAAAGACATGATCTATAACATTCCACCAATGAAAAAGAAAGTAACCAGTAGAGAGTTTTATGAATTAAGGTCAAAAATTTGTTCTTTCGCGACTGGTCACGAGGAGAAAAGGGTATGCACGGGTATTGTTTAAAAAATATGTGATTAAAAATAATTTAAAATTTGATATGTACAACAATTTTTTTATTGATCACAAGAGAAAGTATCAAGACATGAATTTTACTAAGGTCATACATTTACGAGATGCATAGTATCAAAACGAACAAGGTAGCATGACAACCGTATTTTCGTTGTCAACATAAACATATCATGTGCTGAAAAATGGAGTTAAACCCCACAAAACCAAAACCAAACGATAATCTTTAGGACAGATATTGTAAGAATTGCAGATATACTTCAGCTTCGTCTAATAATACTGATATTTTTTTTTTTCTAGAACGTCCTCTGAGCGACAGATCGCTTACAACGTCACCATTATTTATTACTTCGATCGTATATCCCATCAGCCATCTTAAATCAGAAGTCTTCCGGTCTTATAAGCCGTATATTTGAAGACTATATCCGGTTTGAGTAATATCACTGCTCTCTGACTTTTTCATACAATTTATCAACAATCTTATTGTATCTTAGAAAGTAGTGATTTATATCGATACACTGTGGTGGTCACAAGTTTCAGATTACAATCTATAAGACTGACTGGCAGACTGAAGCATGCATACAAGATCATCTTTATTTTTCATTGAATTATGTTATTTGACCGCTACTTGTCTCTTCGTTTTAATTAAGTTATACACAAAAGGACGTACAACCTTGTGGAAAGTAATTTCCTTCAGGACGGAATAAAATGTGTAAACCCGCTCGGAAAAGATAAAATTACTAAATATAATTACATGATTATGATCTAATGACACGATGACCAGTCAGGGAAACGTAACTCAGTGTTAAAGTGTGTGTGTGACTACGTTCCCAAGTAAAAAGGATATTTATAAAATTTTTGAGAAAACAATTCCTTGCAGTATCCCTAATGGTTCGAATGCAAAAAAGAGCAATATCGAAGATTCAGTGGTTTCAACTTATTTCATATAAAATAAGATTAATTATGATCGTATTTACATGTTAACAATAATATTGAATCTGAGCGGATCTGTAATCTTCTAGCTTTCACCTATGAGGTACCTGGTTCAATCCACAGTTCCAGCATATGGAAGGGAGCATAGTTGCCCATCCCAGTTCTATGGTTTCCTCCTCCTTTTGGTTTTCTCCCACATTAGGACAGCATCTGATCCGTCACGCTTACTTAAAGGTTTCGCACAGAAGTTATAGAGCACCGTTGAAAGTGGGTAAGGCGCAGGGCAAAGGTTTTTGATCTACAACTTTCACAATATAGAGAAAGTTGGCATACACTTAAATGTCTTTCATCTATTTGAAAAGACATTAAGTTTTGATCATTATTGGGCAAACATGTGATGTCTGAAGCAGACAGATGCTGAAAATTACTGCATTTGTCTACTGGGAAAATGTGCCCGAAATTACCAAAAAGTACACTAACTTTGCCTGTTCTTGAAATACAGCAATCAATTTTCACAGTGTAAGTATTAATATTTTGGAAAAGTCTACTTACGAAATTGTGAAATATATATAATAATTATAAAAAAAGTTATCGGCTCATTTTGTTTTTGTTTTTGTTTTATAATTTACCTTTCAAGTTCCGTAAGTGAAAATAGTTGCGCAGAGCTTGCAATCTTCTATGAAATTAACATCAGATGTATGGCCTAGCTGTGTACTCTCAAACCCAAATCAACCCCAATCATTCAAATGTATGACCTAGCTGTGTACTCTTAAACCCAAATCAACCCCAATCATTCAAATGTATGACCTAGCTTTGTACTCTTAAACCCAAATCAACCCCAATCATTCAAATGTATGACCTAGCTGTGTACTCTCAAACCCAAATCAACCCCAATCATTCAGATATCAAAATTTAAAAAATTATATGTTCTTTAAACATCCCCCAGGATATACAATTTTCTATTTCATTACTAGGATTACCAGTGGGGAAAATAAGTGGAATACCTCTTCTTTGAAGTTTGATCTCTGTACAAAAAAATACAAAATTCCAGAGCGGAACCAAAATAAGTTGATAGAATTTGCTGTGCTGATCGAAGTTTCACTAATGTTTTAACTTTTACAAAGCAAATGTATGATTTTCAAAACAATAGTATGGTGTCTCCACCTGGTAACAAATCTTCCTGCAATTATTGCAGATTGTAATATTCACATTCCTGCCACAGATTGTAACAGTCACAACCTTGCCAGAGTTTGTAATATTCACAACCTCGCCACATATTGAAATATTCACAACCTTGCCACAGATTGTAATATTCACAACCTTGCCAGAGTTTGTAATATTCACAACCTCCCCACATAATGAAATATTCACAACCTTGCCACAGATTTTTGTAATATTCACAACCTTGCCAGAGTGTGTAATATTCACAACCTCGCCACATATTGAAATATTCACAACCTTGCCACAGATTGTAATATTCACAACCTTGCCAAGGACATGACCTTGTAAATGTGTCGATTCTGTAATATTCAATAATTTTCGATAATTATGTAGTATTCGATAATATTATCTACGCCCTTATATTCATTTTCTTATTTTACTCTTTACCTCAGTTTTTCGATACAAAATAAACTATCAAATGGTGAGCTTTTTTCTTTCCAGTGCATTATCTGATAGTTTTCAAAGCAAACATTTGTCTTCCTTATTTTAAATCCTCTTTTATTTCTCTGCTTTTGATTGTACAGCAAACTCCTATAGTTTATACAAAATACTGTCAACAACGTGTAGTTCTGGCATATTGGTCTTCGAGGTGGAAAAACTATGATTTCTGAGGTCAGACTAAAAATACAGTACTTGTTCGTATGCGCGTATATTTGAGGCGAAACTTGTTTTGGCTACTTTGGGAAATGGAATTTTTTGCCTTGGCATTCTCGAATTCGCAAAAATAAACAGCAATAAAATTAAACCAAACATCCGACGATCGTATTTACCTAAATTTGCCCAAAATAAGAATATACCCGACATACGGTACGTTATGATCCATTTGATTTTTTTTAAAGTACGCATGATACAAAATTTGATTTAAGGTGTACAACTTATACGTTTCTCCCTCTACGACATTCTTAATAAGGATGACCATCATCTGCAGTGAAACCTCTCAAGACCAAAACCTCACTAAGCAGAAACCTGCTGAAACCAAAACGCTTTTTGGTCCCGAAGTTTTCGTTTTTTTATTTCAGTACAAATTACTCAGTAAATCGAAACAACTCTACTCTAAAAAGAAAAGAAACTGAAAGATCAGTGGTTAGAGTACTATATTCGTGACCGAAAGGGTTTGGTTTTGGTTTTGTGGGTATAACATCATTTTTCAGCACATGATAGGCTATATATGGCGGCCAGTATAATTGGTGGAGGAAGAACCCAGGAAAATCCAGAGAAGAACCACCGACCCACGGGAAGCTACTGGCTTGCTTTATCACGTGGCCACATTGGCCGAGCCGAGACTCGAATCCACGTGGACAGAGGTGAGATGTCGGTGATCTCTAAAGGCGAGCGCCTTAGACAACTCGGCCCCGACCGAAAGGGTGCGGGTTTGAATGCCAACATTGGATCAAGCATGGGTCAGCTACCATGGTGTGTGTCCTTTGGCAAGGCACTTAACTCCAATTGCCTCAATACCAAATAACCTCCTTTGTTGCTGTGCCGTAAAACACCAAACCAAACAAAATCAAACCAACCGACCGGAATTGGTCTAGGGCCATGCATGAAGTAGGCTAAACTCAAAGCACAGTACAAGCACGGGAACGGATTACGATCAATATAACGTATCGCCATCTGTCACCATTCAAACCCTAACACGTCGCGATGCCCATGGATCGAGGACGATTAATATAGCTGGCAAGGGTGTGAGGATCACGTGATTTACAGGCGCACCGACAGCTTGTCTGACATTCAGGCCCAATGTCCGTCACCTATCAGACTGCCACTATATATCATAAACAAATTCAAATCGTCATAACGTAAACATGTTTAGCCACTTAAAAGTTAACACTCATTCACATGAGGTGAGTGTAAACATACAATACTCTGATTTTGTATGATGTTATATGCTAATAACTAAGAGTGATTATCTCTTCTTTGGCGATAGGTCAAATTGACCAAACATAAAACGAAAATGTAACTCCATCAACTAATCACGTGATCCCGTTCTAATGAACTCTACAAAAGCTGCTCGACATTACGACACCATCTGGACTCAACTATCTTCCAGAAGATTTATCTTACTTTTTTTCCCCTTTCAAAGCCACCCTTGCCAGCGCCAGAGAGCAAGAGCTTTTACTAAAGGTTGATATGTAAAGTCTGTGAAAATAGTTTAAGTTGGAGATTATCAGGTCAAAATTTCTGCTAGAATATTTTGCAGTCACCGCAAGTCTTTGGAAAGAGACAGAGTACACATCACCGTCAAACACCGAGGAGAAAAATCACATAAGTTTATTGTATATGTGTCGATCTTAAATTCTAATATGTATTGAAGCATGGGATTTGATTTGTGCGTTCACATTTTAAAAGATACTCTTTCTCTCTCTCTCTGTATGTGTGTGTGTGTGTCAAAGGTTTTGGTGCTATATTGATAAATTCGGTGTGCATGCATATTTACATGTACCTGTGTGTACTGTCCGATATTGATTTTGTGAATACTCTTTTGGGAATTATGGTCCTTGATTTGCTAGTTATTATTAGTAATTTTACAATGATGTATTTCCATCTTTTGTATATCACAAATGTTGCTTCCATGTGGAAAAGGTGTAAACGAAACGTGTGAACGTTTGACTGCACACCAGGCTGGTAGCTAATGTGTTTAGTTACTCATTGTATTTTCTTGAAATGCATGTTCTGAGTGCATTAATGTCAGCTTGTGTACTTCTGGCTTCTTTTACATATTCAATGTGTACAATAATGAAGTAACTACTTTAATTACGTAACGGTCTAAATTTTCTCGTTTTTGTTTTTGTGTGTCCATGCTAGATGTGCAATTAAACTTTGGTAACAAGGGTATTTCGTGTTTCATATTTGGTATTTTATTTTCTCAAATTACTGGCAAGATTTTGATCGTTCATTATTTACGTATTTTGTATGACTGATTGGACTCTTCGTTACACGGAGGAAATAAAGATATCAATCAATCAATCATGATCGTTTGAATTTATAGTCATGTTTATCTCAGTTCGCACTACATTTTTATTCTATACCTTTATTTATATGTTAATTAATTGGTTGAGAACGTCATAGTCATTTATTTCTCTATCTATAGTAAAAGTGGCTTAATAATCTCTAATCAAAAGATATACAAAACATTTGAATACTCACTTACTTACGTTTAAAGTTATACGTGATGTACTTAGCACTTAATTTTGTATGTGCTGATCTGTCAGTTTGTTGCTAAACACCAAACAACTTAATGAATAAAAATAGCACTAACTGATTAGGTCAAAATGCATGTTTAAAGATTAATTTAAGAACATTTGTCTCTGCCGTTTTTAATGGAATATTCGTACATAAAAACAGATGGTAATTTCCATCGACTGTTTTGACGTTCAGCTGATTATGAGGACGTCGGCAAGCTTTGATCCACATAAGGCATTTCTTCAAACTTCGACGAGGTTTGGCGAACGGAATAAATTTTACACCACCAAAAGGTTGCTCTGGATATCTACTGTCCGAATTACAAAGGCAACAGGTAAACTTTTCACCATTCTCACAAGCTAAATGTGGTTTATCACGCGAATCAACCAACAGAATCTACCAACGTATTGTTTCTAAAGGACTCACGGTACTAATTATATGGAACAACTGTGAACCAGTCTAGCAATGGGTGAAGATTTAATAGAGTATATACGGGTTTGGTGGTCCATAATTGATTAATAATGAAAAGTAAAATTTTAGAAAAAATTATTTTGAGAGCTTATCCTATCTGTACCTAAAAAAAATAGAGACAAGATTCTATTGATGCAATTTTAGTATTTTTATAGACTTGACTTAGGAACAGTCAATAACAACAGTAGCACCTGATTCATTTGGTGCAGAATGGATAACACATGTTTCATGTACATGTAGATCCAAAATATGGCGCGGCTCATGTGGTTTTCTTAACACAGAAGCTTGCATCAAGGATGGGTCTATACTGATAAATATAGGTTTGATCATGAGCATTTAGAAATTTAAAGTTATTGAATTTTTAATATCATGATGTTTCCATAGGTTTACTATGGGAGTTGAATTAGTACCGTGAGTCCTAAAGGAGTCACGATACTAATTATATGGAAGAATGGAAACCAGTCTAGAAATAGGTGAAGATAAAAAATAGAGTGTATATAGGTTTGGCTGGCTATGATTGGTTGATAATAAAAAGTAAAATTTTAGTAAGAAGAATCTTCTGAGAGCTTATCCTATTTGTAACTGAGAAAAATAGAGACAGTGCTTTCATGATGGAATTTCAGTCCTTTTACAGAGTTGACTTTGGACATCCCATTACTGAAATTAGAACCTGATTTTCTTTAAGTGCTGAATAGAAAACACATGTTTCAAACACACGAAAATAAAAAAATAAAAATGCCGCGGGACGTATGTCTTTCTCCACACAGAAGCTTTTATCAGGGATTTGTCTATACTGAGAAATGTAGGTTTGATCATGAGCTTTCAGAAATTTAAAGTTATTGAAATTTTAATATCACGGTGTTTCCAAAGGGGTACTATGGGAGCTGAATTAGTACCTCGAGTCCAAACCATTGTCGGAGGAAAATGGTGAATGAGTAAGTGGCTGGAGGTGTGTCACTTACACGTGCACTGATTGGTCAAGCGCACTAGCATGACTGGCAGTGTGCGTCTGGTTAATAGGTTAATAGTCTTTATACCTGGCTGAAGTGAGTTTTTAAAGTCAATTGATTGTAATATAGTGCCAGTGGTTGTACAAATCAAAGGAGATTACGTTCATTTTTTTGCGATAATCAGACGATGAACATAAATACATTCTCAATCAACTGGCATTTGAACCCGTTCTCTCATATTTAAGGGATAGTCATATTTGATCAAATCACGCAACTTTACATAAAAAGTACGATTGCATATGATGAAATAAAATTAATGTAAACATATAGTATACATATCAATAGAAGCAAAATCATTATATTAATGAAACTAAAAGTATGCCTTAATCAATATGCACATTATGTTACAACCAAGTGTATATGACTGATCTCATTTGAAAATCCCTAAAAACGGAAACTTTTACTTGGTCCAATGAGCTTTAAGAGGTTTGAATGTAATTGCTGGGTATGTTTACGACATACAAAAACCGTCTGATTCATCGAAGAACATACCCCCGGTATGTTTGTTCCATCTTGTGGACAATTTCTACGCGGCCTTGACTGGTGAGTTAGACTCAATCACCTCTGATAATATCTATTTTAAGTGTACACGTTCTTTTACTACATAGTTCTTGTAGATCTGTGGAACTCTACAACCCACACACATTTATTTTTGTAAATAGTGAGCAATAGATAATGATTTTTTCAGTTTTGTATGTGGAACTACATGCAGCCATCGATAATGGGTGGATAACCCACTAATCATTAGACATACCGGCCATACAGATGATTGAACTCGATAGTTTAGAAGTAGAAAGCAAGTATCCTAAAGTAGTGCACCATCAAAGATATTCTCTAAAATAATTAAATGCTAAATAATATATTGGCATTTTCTATATCATTTTTGACATCCTACATATGTAAAGTGTCCAACCCATAAATACAAACACTGGTAGCGACCTTTCAAAGTAATACAATATTTTTTCCCCTGAGTTTTATTGTATTTTAAACGATTTAGGCAATGGTGACTAGACTGTTTTCGCATTGATTACCTTAATCTCGAATTTTTCATGCAAACCAAATCAGCTTCGGTAACTCCATAGAAACAATTCTGCCAGGGGAATGATATAATTTACTATTTTTCTCTGTAATAAATTAAAGTCGAAATTTGAGCACTCCAGCCGCAATTACTTTTCTTTCGAAAGTAGCGCTTTGCACTTTTGGTAGTGAATTGATAGGATTTTCTCCGAATAAGAGCTCTCCATAGACTTTAAATCTGTTTCACAATAGCTCTCAAGATTTGAGTCGCACATTAACTATTGTCAATATCGTGATGCGACTAACCACAAACACTAACTGGAACTTGGCATATGTAAAGCATGCAAATAGACATTGGATGAACACACCAAATTTAAAACGAATCCGCACATTCGGCGCTTTTAAGTTTCAAACAATCGTGTAAAGCAGATCTTTAAATATATTTCCCTTCAGTTTATCCATAAATCATTTCTTTGATATCCATTACATCTAGAGACACCTGTACAAAGAATCGGCAGTCTATTGATACTATGTTCATGGAAAGTTTCCATGGCAACAGAATGTAGTATCTGAAATTAATATTTTAAAGGAACGGCAAAACAAGTTTGGTCTATCACATCAGATTTTTTGTTTGTTTATAAATGAAATACGTACATTTTTTTTACTCCTTCCTCATTCCCAACCAAAGTATGGTGTATTTCCATTATTTATAGATGAATCCTGCATTTCGTAACTTGATGACATCACCAGCACGTGGATTCCGTTCCTAATTTTTTCACATAATCTGGAATATCAAAAATTGTTTTATGTTTGGTACAGACGTTTTGTCATCTTTTCGTCGCTAACGGCATGATTAAAATACAAGGTTAATGCGTCAATATGATTGATTATGAATTATTATATATATAACATTTCCACAAACAGCTTTGTCCCCATGGCATTTGTTAGTCGGTCTCAGATCACGTTCTGTGAAAATGACTTCCAAACTAGTTCATAATGACTTGAGGTTCATAATACTTGTCATGTATTATTAAATACTAATATTGTAATAGAAATTTCATGCTAGAGAGCGTGGAGTAATTGGGAAGTGCGAGTTTAAGCAAGGCTAGAAGTCATCTGCAAAGCTGCATTCACGTGGGATTACCACAAAAACACTGTTTTATATATTTAACAGCTAGCGTTGTATGAATTAACCGACATTTTTACCTGCAGCCATACAGGTCTATGACAACCAGGGGTGTTTGTTGTTGTTATTGTTATCGTTGTTCACGTGGTTGTTTGTTATTCATCTTTGAACTCGATTTTTCAGTAAGGTGTTGGACAAACAACAACAACAACGAGGACGAAATAAACAACTTACTTTTTCACCGTATAACACACACACAGACATTACAAAAGCGTTCGAATCTCAACCCTCTTGACCTGTCGGCAATGGGCACTTACACTTCGCGGAGCACAACATTTGATAGTGTTTGCTTGGCCACAGGTACAGCACAGACTGTGCATTCTATTGTTTCTGGGAGCGATTAGTGTCATTTTTGAACACGTAATAGTAAAAGAACACAATGGATATCGTGAAACTCTGTACAGGCTTTATGAATAGGTTTATATCTGAGTAAATTTTGTTTCATTTTGCTATAGAAAAAATGTTCAATTATAAAAAAAAATTTTAATCGCTCTAGTTAAAACCATATGTCTCAGCATCAATCACAGTATGGACAGATGGGCGTACAGACAAAAGTAAGTCATAGAAGTTTATAAATTATTGTTTTATGCACATGAGAAGTACAGTTTCAAGGACATGCCTTACACACCAAGGCATTTAAGAAAGATATAAATGGCTGTGAACTGAATGACAAATTCAATTATGATAGCTTTAATCCTGTTTGTCTAAACAATTAATCACACAGATAAATACTCGTTACTTTTTAAATTTTGTTTCATCTTGTTATAGACAAAATGTTGAATTATATAAAAAAAATTATAAATCGCTCTAGTGAAAATCCTACGATTCAGCATCAATCACAGTATCGACAGATGGGCGTACAGACAAAAGCAAGTCATAGAAGTTTATAAAATATTGTTTTATACACATGGGAAGTACTGTTTCAAGGACATGCCTTACACACCAGGGCATTTAAGAAAGATATAAATGGATGCAAACGGCATGAAAAATTAAAATATGATAGCTTTAATCCTGTTTGTCTAAACAATTAATCACAGTTCGTCCAAGCCATCAGACAAATACTCGTTACTTTTTCTCCCTATATACCAATTTATTAAAAACATTGTAAACATTGTTTCCACCAACCATCCTTAACGACAATAATTTACAAACAGCAAACGGATGAAGTATCGGCGTCTGTCAAAAAGCAATGAAGGGGAAAGTAAATTATTAAACGTACCGCTCTCGAATCATTGGCTTCTGGTGCACTCAGGCTGCATCAATAATTCTTAACCTAGAGTCAACATTGAGTGCCTCCTGATCCTTCGCCTTTGATTGATAGTCTTATCATCTCCCAAACCATTTTGTGGCTCAAAAACAATATAGTAATCTTGGTACCTCTTATTAGAGGTTTAACCGAGATCAACGCCTGAGATTAGAGGTTTTACCGGGGTCAACGCCTGAGGCCTACTTGAGTGGTGATGGCAGGCTTCCAAGAGTTGACAAAGGTCGTGGAGATAATTAATTGGTCTAGAATTGCTTGCTTGGAGAAATCTAATAAACTTATTGTCATCTATCTAAATATGGTGGCTTGTTTAGGACACGGACATGGACACATACACACACACTTTAAGTGGTTCACATACCAACTGGAACACTTGGCGCTCAGCTGACTTATTTGAACGCTGCAGCTCATGTTAAAAAATGAAACGTTTGAGACAAGTCGAATGGAATTCAACCGCACATATGTCCTGTAGTCTCAGAAAATTTGCAGATATCAGTCTGGGGAAAATTTGGTAGACGATCCACCACCTTACAGTTAGTTTACGTCAAGAGGATACACTTTTATCCCATTCCTTAAAAGCGTATTGACGTCATCAAGATTATAAAGTCATAATGTTTACGACGTCAAAATTACGTAAGGCAAAACAAAAATAAAATTGATCTTACAACATTTTTTTCTGACTGATATAAGTTGTGTTTGTGTCTATCTTAAATGGGTGATTTAGCACGCTTTGTTTTCATTCATAATTTCATTTGCGTTAGTCAACGTTTACAGTGCCGTCCAGCGCTCAAGAAGAACTTTCGTTTGGCTTTCCATTGCATGGCGATGAAAACGGAAGCGGGCAAGATGCCACAAGTTAATTAGTCTGCACATGGCTTTGGTGTGCGTGTTTGGTTTGGTTTGGTTTGGTTTGGTGCTTTACGGCACAGCAACACACGTAGGTTATTTAGTGCCGAGGCAATTGTAGTAAAGTATCTTGCCCAAGGACACACCATAGTATCTGAAACAGGCTGGTCTGATGGTAGGATTCGAACTTGCACCCTTTCGGTCGTGAGTCTTGGGCGCTAACCACTGAGCCACCGCAGCTCCCTGGTGTGTGTGTGTATATGTATGTGTGTGTGTGTGTGTGTGCGCGCGCGCGCACGCTATGCGTACTAATAAATCATACGAATGAAAAGCAAAAAGGAAAAAACGAAAAAAAAAGTGTGAAATTAACTCTCGTGAAAGAGTAGTCGTTAGTTAGATTATTATTTTAAAATTATTTATGCTATTAGCGCTTTTAAGAACCCATTGACAACAATTGTGTTGTTTCGAGATCCTTGGAAATAGGGGAAACATCGACACCTGAGGTCGATGTTTCCCCTATTTCCAAGGATCTCGAAACAACAGCCGATTGCAGGTGTTCGACATTGTTTTTTTCGCTCGGTTGTGAGATGCGGTTAGACCCTTGGCGTGTTAGAGGTAGATCTGACAGGCATCGACAAAAGTTCCTTGTCCAATTAGTTTTAGTAGCCTATCAGATAAAGCGTTACATTTCGTATTAGGGAGAGTTATTATTAGCAACGATATGTTCCGAATGACGCTTTTCACTTTCGGTAGTATGGAAGCTGTAATTTGATTGGTGCAACAAAAGATCAACATAACATGACCTCGTATTGGTGTCAGATATACTTATTGATAAGTATATCTTGATTTTAATCTAATTGTGTTTATATCAAAACATAATATTGTTGGTTTGACTTTGCATTGCATTTTAGGATTTTATTTGGCAAACACCATCAAGAATGTCTGTTCAAAGTGTTTGAACTGTGATTTTATTAGCATTTTTTCTGCAGAGATTAAACTCAAACCCTACGTATGTTATGGAAAAGAAATAAATATTCCCTAAAGTCATTTCAATGATCTCTTTGCTATTTTTTAAATTAAATTTCAGAGTTTGTGTTTCTCATTGTAAAGAAAAACGGGATTTGTGAACATGACCACAAAAAGTCGCCCCCCCCCCCCCCCAGTGCCCTTACGTGTAAGAATTTACCTTGTTTCAAATCAGTCGCCAAATTAGAGTTTTTTTTTAAAAATCCTGTTAACATAGTGAAATATGATACAGTTGTTTCTCGAAGCATTATCAATGTGGCTACTGAATATTTGTTATTATTGTTTTTTATTATGTCTCATCAAAGGAAACTTGAGCTACGACTGTGCGCGTCTTTTGCGAATTAAATAACTGGCATTCCCTGTATATCACTGAAGGCCTGATTATAATAATATAGCTGCCTTCCATGCGTGAAGGGATTCCTTTTCTGAAGAAAGATTTCACATGGCGTATATAATAATTACATTTTAATAAGGAAGTAAATAAAGTGAGCAAAAAATCGGGCACAAAGTAAAAGGAAGACATTTTCCCATACAGAGGCTTGCTTTGTGCAAATGTTTTTATTGCAGGCCGTTTTATTATTTACTTCATATAAAAGAAATTTCGCATAGAATATGAGACGTATCGTTTAAGAAATTATTTTTTATATAAAAAAAAAACAACATGATTTATACCCCCCTCCCCCCTCCGAAAAAAATGAAATATAGGTACAAATGAATGACATAAAGAAGTGACATGTATTCTCAACTTTACAATTTGGAATATTTCAAATTGTAAGAATGACCTCTTTATGATATCAACCAAATTGTAAGAACGACCTCAATATGATATCAACCAAATTGTAAGAATGACCTCAATATGATATCAGCCAAAGTTATATACAACTAAGTCAAATATTTTGCTTTCCAGTACGTACATGGTTTTACAACTTATATTTGTAACTGCGTATTACATAGATTAGACACTCATAGAGTTATATTCTTATATGATAGCTAGCTAGCTAGATAGATAGATAGATAGATAGATAGATAGATAGATAGATAGATAGATAGATAGATAGATAGATAGATAGATGGATGGATGGATGGATGGATGGATGGATGGATGGACGGACGGACGGACGGACGGACGGACAGACAGACAGACAGATAGATAGATAGATAGATAGATAGATAGATAGATAGATAGATAGATTTAAAAAATATATGCCTGTCTATTCTATGACGATTAGTTATCATAACCGATCAACCATCGATTTTAATGGGGTGGCGATTCTATGACGATTAGTTATCATAACCCTTCAACCATCGATTTTAATCGGGTGGCAATATTTTCTATACTTTTTCATGGACAATGCCGTTTTCATCAACTTTGTAATGGTTAAGCTGCTTAGATTCGATTATGGAAAATCATTATCGTCACTGAGTCGTTTTATTTTTATGACTAATCTTTGATTAATCTGATTAATCGTCACACCACTAGTAATGTGTCCTTTATGTATTTGGTCATGTGACTTACACTGAATGGAATAATTAGCCATACATATGCAATGTATTGGAAAAGAACAGAACAAGAACAGAACAAAATCCTTATTTTTTTTAAAATCTCTGGCCACACGCAGGTAGCATATGAGAAAAACATAATTTATAAGTGGCGAAAAACTGTGTTGTAAATATGTGCAGCACTCTTAGGATACACACAGAAAACTTGTATATTTAGTATTTGGAAACAAAACTTGATAAAACGTATCATTCATCATTCACGTCGATATTCCTACGTTTTAAGTTTTGCAATCTATCAATCAGAGTGTGCATTTCTTTAATAGATAAGTATCAAATTCATAGTGAAGAACAATCAAATATGATGTAATCTTTAGCATAATGTAGTGTTGCTTTTTTAATTACTGGTTAATAAGCGTGACTAATTTGCAAGCAGCATGCGCCTGTCTAATCATATCAAGTAAATAAGTAGCGTTACGAGTCTTAACTTTAACAAGAAACACGTAAACTTGCGTGATTGTGATAAGAACATATTTGTAAGATACGGAATTGACATTTAAAACAAAAAAAATAAGCCGAAAACTGATTCAATAACATTTCAGAACAATTATTATTTGAAACATAATCCAGCAGTTAATATTCTTAAATTATTTCTGCTTAAAGGGAAGTTTGATTTATTGTACATTTCGCATTGTCATAAGGTTGTTTACACCATTCAAAATATTAATTTATTACATATGAAGTTTACGCCTACTACGAATTATGAAGCAATTAATAGAAACACAATGCAGTCAGTAAGGTATGTAGTTGTGTCGGCTTTTTATATGAAATACATTTTTAGGTAAATTAGCGTGGAAAATAATTATGTGTGTATATATATATATATATATATATATATATATATATATATATATATATATATATATATATATATATATATATAGAGAGAGAGAGAGAGAGAGAGAGAGAGAGAGAGAGAGAGATAGATAGATAGATAGATAGATAGATAGATAGATAGATATGTATATGTATATGTTTCTATTTAATTGATTTGCACATTGTGGCTCAAAAGAAATATATTATTGCGTTTTGTTTTGTGTGTTTCTAAACAGGACTTACACGTAAGTCAAAAGTTACACTTTCCCGTCAGTATTTTGCTATAATTGTATTTCTAATAAGCTGAAGCTACATATTTATGTTACGCTTTATTATGGTGATAGTTTTGATAACTTTAGTTTTATTAAGTTATTGAAAGTATTCCATAATCAGCATTTAATTATTTCATATAAAGTAAAGAAATGATCTGGTGCTAATTTTAGAAAGTAACAACTGGGCACATATATTTCGTTTTAATTTCCCATAAGCCCACGGCAGTTTATAACATCATGAGTGTCCCAAGCCCATTTGTAGGGCTTGTATTGTTAAATTCCCCAATCTCGGATTCCCCAAGAAGTACGAAGAAGCCAAGGCCCCGTAGTTATATAAAATGTTGAATACAAAAACTGAACTCATACTAAAAACTCCCAAATTCAGAAAACAAACAAAAAACTCAGGTATTTAAAAAAAATAATCTTTGAAATTAAATTTGACCTTTATATAGAGATAATAAATTAACCACATCATTTTTGTGTTTCAAATCTCCCAAGGAAAGAAGTTATTGATCAAAATATTTAAAATTTGAGATAAAATGTTTATGCTTCATTTAACAGTCCTTTTAAGGGTCAATAGTCTCTAGAAAAGAAGTACCCCTTTTTGAGAAATTATCAAAAAGATATTGAAATTTTATTGCAAACACACGCTCACAGGAAAAATAAAATAAAATCATTGAGTAAAGAAGTAATAACTACTACAAAAACAACAACAACAACAACAACTACTACTACTACTACTAATAATAATAATAATAGCAAAACTAATATAATAAATAATATATTATCCCTTTCTTAACAGAAGTACTCAACACCGAAACAAATTATTTTATGAGACTCTTTCCATGCTTTAATTTTTACTTCTTTTACATAATAATAATAACAGCAAACAATCATCATTACCATCATCATCATCGTCGTCGTCGTCGTCATCGGAGAAAGAAAAGTCCATCTTATTTGCATATTTGAAGATCAAAACAGACAAGCAAACAAACACAATTGTGAGCACAAACAATGAATTAAGGTGGCAGCGGACAGTTTCGTAAATTGGCTTTGTCAGATTTCTTAACTTAAGACTATGATGTGACTTTTCCGGCTATTATTGTTTAATAATTAAAGATATGGATATATTTGTAAATTAGATGTTTCGGGTTTGTGTTGTTCTTGAAATTGATGCGAGGCATGTACACCTTACATAGTTACTTCACAGAATGTAGACACTGAAATACCAATTGTAGGCTAGAAAGCAGAGACAGCCACTCACAGCAGTAGACATGTGGGTTCAAGGCAAGCAGAATATCTAAAAAACGGCCTGGATGACAACTATTTTGAGTTGCATCAAGTTGTTTAGTACACAGTGTTTTAAAAAAATTATCACAGATGGAAAGGGCTTGCATTAGCACCGTGAGCATCACTTTGTGTTAAAAATCACCTTCGGATGTGAAAAAGGCATGTATGAATTTGGGTCTGGGGTGCATAAACTTCTTTTCCTATGAGCTTCCATTGACTTGTCAGGTCAAGTGAATGATAATATTATGTTTTGTTTTATTATAGCTATCCAAGAAATTGACCTTTTTGACCTTACCGGTGTATTTTATTTTTTATATTAGATTGATGCGGCATACAATTTTTGCATAAAAACTGTCCTTTGCGCCCTTATTGTTATAAACGTACACAACTCAGTTTCTTCTCTTTTTAGATTTCAATTCTCTGCTAATGGTTATTCCCCTTGTAACATTCAATCACAGAGGCCGGCATGATGGCGACATACCGATATAATTTATAGGGAATTAAATAATACATTCAATAAATATTAAAGACGGTCTTTGTTTGAGTTTGTATTAGTGGCATCAAATTTCAACGTAAGACGTAACAAATTATTAGATCAGGTGGATTAACAAATGAATTTTTTTTTCAAGTTTAAATCCGAGTTTATTTCCGTTTCATAACTGCTGTATAACAATATATTTTTATTAAGAGAAATGTCTCTCCGTGAAAGAAGGGATAGTTACATTATTAAAGAAAGGAAAAGGGGAAAATACTGAATTAAAAAGCTGGAGACCAATATCTTTATTGGTCTACTGATTACAAAATATTAAGGAAAATTTGGGCTCACAGAATGAAAAAATGTACAGGAGAAATTACAAATATCAACCATAGATGTGGGAAGAAGGGGAGATTAATCCAGAATAACACTATGAATATACAAAACATAATAAATTTATGAACATGAAGGGAGATAAAGGAGCAATGATTTTATTTCATCAGGAAAAAGTGTTTGATAGAATTGAGCATATCTTCATAGATGACGTTTTGAAACGCTTTGATTTTGGGATTAATTTCTGTAAATGGGTAACAACACTATATAAAATATATATTCAAAAGTGCATATTAATGGCACATTGACAAAAAGTTTTCCTATTGTTATGACACTAGGTCTTAAATATATGTAACAGAAAGAAAGCGAAGCCAACAATGAAAGTAAAATCAACAAGCAATTTATTTCCAGACAATTAAAATGAAAATTCAAAATACGCTTACAATTTGTGAGTTAAATTCCAAATAATCATAAATGTCCTAATCACAAGTCCAAAATAATATAATATTCTGAATGAATTCCAATAGCCTTGAATGTCCTGATGTACCACAATGATGTAATCCAAAATGTGTTTGAATGAGTTCGCACAAATCCCCAAATCATGTATTAATCAAAAAGTCAGTGAGCACTTTAGCATTTCCAATGAATATTGTAAATAAATAATTCCTCTCAAATTATATCTGACTTCCACAACACAACTAAAATAGATTCCTTACACACTGAACTTTTAGAACCAAAATTATAGAACAGGAATGAATTTGTTTACCAAAATCTGTATATAAATACACATGCCTACACGAACTATGTCACATCACAATATGAATAATTCTAGTTGAAAAAATACTGACCTACCTAGCATATCTCACAAAAGTATAACTGCGAAATGCCCGTGTAAATACTATGTAAACAACTGGATAAAAGTTAAGTATGTATTTTCAAAAACCCATACAACTTACAATCATAGGCAAAAGTTAAATATATAAACATCATTCATAACACCTACCCATATAAAGAAAAAGAAAGATTTATGCAATAAAGCTTTCTTTTAAATATGCATCTGATGCTATAACAATCAAAATTACATAGGGAAATGTCTTAAGGATAACACTCAGCTGAATTACACAAAATATACACAAAATAAAGCAATATGGTACTTCTATACACGGGATAGTGCATCTGCAATCACATTATCTTTTTCCCTGATGTGTCTTATATCAATGTTGTAGTCTTGCAGCATTAAACTCCATCTAAAAAGTCTCCGATTTTTATCTTTCATTTTGTTAAAGAAAGTAAGGGGATTGTGATCACTGAATACAATAACCAGAGAAAGAGCTGACGTAACATACACTTCAAAATGTTGTAAAGCCAATATCAAAGCCAAGCATTCCTTCGCGATTGTGGAATAATTGTTCTGGTGCTTCTTTTTTTATTTTTTATTTTTACAAAAATAGCCTACAGGGTGATCCACACCATTTTTGTCTTCTTGAATCAATACTTCATCAACCCCTACATCACTTGCATCAACAGTCTTTTAAAATAATTGGCTCAAATTTGGTGCAGAAAGAACTAGTGCATTTTTAAGCATGGCCTTTAATTTATCAAAGGATTCCTGACACTGGTCAGATCAATGAAACTTGGATTTCTTACTCAACAAATTTGTCACAGGTTCGGCAATTATGAAAAAATTTGAACAAAATTTCCGATAATATCCAGCCATACCTAAAAATCGCATCAGTTGTTTGTTTACAAACAGTCACAGGGAAATCAGAGATAGCCTTGACCTTAGCTTCTACAGGTTTAACTTGACCTTGTCCCATAATATGTCCTAAAAATGTGACACAAGTATGGCAAAACTCACTTTTGCTTAAATTAATCGTCAGATTTGCATCACTGAGTCGATCGAAGAATTTTCCAATTGGTTGCAAGTGATTTTCCCAAGTGTCGCTTTAGATGATGACGTCATCGTTGTATGCGTTACTGTTATCTAGACCAGATGTTATCATATTCATAAGACGTTGAAATGTTCCCGGATAAATTTTCATACCAAAAGGCATCACTTAATATTGATAAAGCACATCTGGAGGTACAAATGCTGACATTTCTTTTTCTCTTTCTGTGAGTGGAATTTGCCAGAATCCTTTTAAAGGTCAATCTCGGTGACGTATTTCGCATTTCATATTTTATCAATATAATCATTCATTCTTGGTATTGGAAATGAATCCGTTTTGGTGACACTGTTGACTTTTCAATAGTCAGTACACATGCGGAATGTATTATTTGGCTTAGGCACAAGAATATATGGTGAACTCCAGTTACTTTAACTTGGTTGTATAAGATCATTATCCAGTAAATATTAAATTTCTTTTTTCAAATATTCCTGTTTGAGAGGATTCATCCTATAAGGATGCTGTTTCACAGGTGTAGAATCTACAATGTCAGCGTCATGATAGATTGTATTTTTTCGTGTAGGAACATCAGGAAACAAGTGGTCATACTCACGTAATAGCTTTTAGTTCACTCCTTCCCTTTTGATGTAGATGTGACAATTTCTGGTCCAGATTGTTTAATATTTGTAAATTCTGAAGTTTGGATAAACCAGTCACTACAGTAAGATTGTATTACCTCGTTCACATCTTCAATGTGTGGGACAGGTACAACTAAACTGATTGATAAATTAACTGTGCTATATCTACCAAAATACTCTTTTAACATTTTTATGTGACAAAGTTGTTTCTATTTCCGCCTCACAGGAGTGTTAATGATATAATTTAAGTCATTTACTTTCTTTTCAACTGTATAAAGACCATACCATTTAGCCCGAAGAGGATTTTGAGATATGGGCGAGAGAGCCAGAACTTTATCACCAGGCTGAAAACTCCTTTCCTTTGTATTTCTGTCATATCTTAATTTCATTTTTGACTGAGTAGAATGACGATTAGTTCTTACTACTTCACAAGCCTTTGACAACTTATATTTGAAATCAGAGACATAGTCAAGAAGATTAATCTTTGGATCTTCATTTGAAAGAAGTTAATAACTTCAATGGTCCACGGACAGTATGTACAAAAACCAGTTCAAAAGGACTGAAACTCAAGGATTCTTTAACTGAGTCCCTAACAGCAAACAACAACAAATGAACACCCTCATCCCAATCCTTTTCTGTATCAATGCAATATGACCGAATCATATTCTTCCAAGTTTGGTGAAATCTTTCCAAAGCCCCATGACGTTCAGGATGATAGGCAGAAGATTTAAACTGTTGGATGCCTAATTCATGCATAACTTGTTGGAAAATTCCAGACATAAAATTTAACCCTTGATCAGACTGGACAGATTTGGGAAAGCACACAAGTGTAAATAACTTCACCAAATCACTTACAACGGTTTTTGTTTTAATATTTCTCAAAGGAATTGCATTTGGAAATCTTGTAGACGCGCACATTATGGTCAACAAGTATTGGTTGCCTGACTTGGTCTTAAGTAAGGGACCGACACTGTCTACCATTATTCTACTAAATGGTTCATCAAATGTAGGAATAGGTTGCAGATGAACCTTAGGTATCTTATGATCAGGTTTTCCTACCATTTGACAAGTGTGACAAGATCTGCAGTATTTAGAAACATCACTTTTAAGTTTCGGTCACTAAAAATGATTCAAGATCTTGTGATAAGTCTTATTGACTCCTAAATGACCAGCCAAGGAAGTTTCATGGGTTAGACTAAGAATTTCCTGTCGATATGATCTCGGAACGATAATTTGATAGCTCACTGACCACTCGCCACCAGCGGGTACATAAAATTTCTCCATTTTCTCATAAGGACCTCATTTTTCCACAAAGTAATAATCTGGGACTTGTGTGGCTTCAGTTTCACTAATAGTCATCTGAAACACACAGGAGATCTCAGGATCTTGTTCATGTAAGGCAACGAGTGATTGTCTTCTGTCACCCTAATTAGAATAGTTAGAATAGAGAGAATGAGTCGTAAAAAGAGGATCACTGTGTTCAATACCTTTTGCTTGATCAATATCAGGAGAGAAAGTGACCTCATCAAAAGACTTACCAATAATTGTGTCAGCTAAAACAATAATTTCTTGATCAACATCATTCTCAAGAGCTCTGTTTGCCATAGCTCTGGTAACTGCACAAGCAGGATACAAATCAATCAGGGATTGCAATCTCAATTGGATCAACTCTTTGATCCAAACATTGTTTGTCAGTTACAAGTTGATTGTCAGGTACCTTATCTCCAGCTAGGTCATTGTCTAGTACTAAATAGATACCTTCTATAGGTAAAGAAGTCACTGCCCCCACAGTCACAGGTCTGGAAACTAAGTCTGATGCCAAATTGACATAATGGAGAGGAACATTTACATAGCCGCACTCTACTCCCTGAATAAGTACACATTCACTAGAAAAAGATTTCTCAGACAAAGGCAAAATATCTGATAACAAAAGACTCTGAGAAGCTCCTGTGTCCCTTAATATTTTAATAGGGATAGGTTTGGCAGAATCACCAATACGTAATATAGAACCTTCTAACATGAATGGTTCATAAGTTTCCAAAATAGAATTAGACTGGGGTTTGTTTGATCCAATAATTGTATTGCTTTCAATACAAGACCGTGACCTTGACCTCTTTGAAATAAGAGCATTTGGAATAGCTCTGTCTTTATTCTGTTGCTTATTTTTCAACCTGAAGCAATCAGATTTGAGGTGTCCTTTCTTTTACAATAAGTGCACGTAGGAAGAGATAAAGATTTCTGATCAGTATTATCAGATGTTTGAATCCTAATAGTTGTGCTGTTTTGAAATTTAGAAGTACTCGTTTGAGTCTGAGATGATTTTTTCCCAGACAACTGCTGAGAGGAAGACTTATTGACAAATGGAATTTTGTGAGTCAAGGAATAATCATCAGCCATGCGAGCAGCATTTTCCTAATTTTCCACTTTTTGTTCGTCAAGATAGGTCTTAACATCACTATGGATGCACCTCTTGAACCCTTCAATTAATACGAGCTGTTTGAGGTTATCGTAATCTTGATCAAACTTCTTGGCTGAGCACCACCTATCAAATAGTTGCTCTTTTTGCCTTGCCAATTTGACATGAGTTTGTCCAGTTTCTTTTCTACTATTCCCAAACCTTTGTCGATATGCCTCGGGTACCAACTCTTGTACTTCAAGATGTACTCCTTTAACCACATCATAATCAGTACTTTGTTATACCGACAGTAAAGTGTTAACTTCACGAGCTTTGCTAATAAGTACACTTTGCAGTAACAAAGTCCACTGCTCGCTGTGCCATTTCAAGTTTTCAGTAATTTTCTCAAAGTGAAGAAAGTATTTATCTACTTCTTTTTCCTGAAAAGGTGGTACTAAGCAAATATATCCGGAAACATCAGAACCTGAACTTGTGTGTAAAGGAGGGTGGGGTGGATTGTGTTCCGCTTGCCAGTTCTAATTCTTGTAACTTACATTGCAATCCCCCCCCTCTCTCTCTCTCTGCATCTGCATTTCCATCATTTTTTCACTCTCTTTCTGCATCTGCATATCCCTTTCCTTCATTTCCATCTCCTCATTGTCTCTCTGCATCTGCATTTCCTTTTCCTTCATTTCCCTCTCCTCTTTCTCTCTCTCTCTGCATCTGCATTTCCCTTTACTTCATTTTCCTCTCCTCTTTCTCTTTATGCATCTGCATTTTCTTTTCCCTTTCCTCTTTCTGAAGCTGAAACTTTTTTAATTCTAATTCCATCTGTTTTTTTTTTACAGCTGTAATTTCTTTAATGTCCAATCAAAACCAGATACAGACTTATCAATTAAACCTAAAGCATTATTATCCAAAAGGGGGCGTACAAGCCTGTTTCCGTTGAATATCGTCTGACCTGGGGACAGTGTTACGACTCTATGGCCTAAAAATATGTAACAGAAAGAAAGTGAAACCAACAAAATCAAGTAAAATCAACAAGCAATTTATTTCTAGACAATTAAAGTGAAAATTCACAAGACACGTACAATAACGTGAATTAAAGTCCAAATAATCCTACGTGTCCTAATCACAAGTCCAAACATATAGAATGTTCCGAATGAAATCCAATAGCCTTGAATGTCCTGATGTACCACAAGTCTTGAATGTCCTGATGTACCACAATGATGTCATCCGGAATGTTTTGAATATATTCACATAAATCCCAAAAGTCCTAAAATCTCTGAGCACTTTAGTATTTCCAATTCATATTTTAAATAAACAATTCCTGTCTCTGAATTACATCTGGTTTTCACAACTGTAACATCTGATTGTTAAAACAGAGTCTTTACAGACTGATGTTTAGAACAAAACTTTTAGAACCCAAATGATCTCTTGTTTACTAAACCCATATATATATATATATATATATATATATATATATATATATATATATATATATATATATATATATATAGGTGTACTTGACAATTCTCACATCAGAATATGAGTAATTTTTATGGAAAATTACTTTGTGTACCTGACTTTTGTCACAACAAGACATGGAAATAACATTCCAGCTGCTAACAAAACCGGCCTTGAACTCCAATGCTATGTAAACATGTTGTTTACAAAATGACCATAATCTGACTCAAGTACAACTTACAATCATGGACACATATTATAAATTCAATATACATAACAGCCGAAAAAATGGACACCTGCCAACGGAGATCTAAACCAGTACGTCCCCATTTAAACCAAGAAGAACCTCTCTCAAAATTATTTTCGAATTTTATTTTTCTTAAATATACCCACAATACAGACCTGGATGGGCAACATACAGATAAAAGCCTTTAACTTTCGGACCAAGGTGTGTCACCTCATCGGTCCAATAGTTAGGTCATAACTGGAGGTCTGGACTGTCTGAAAATTAAAATGTAGAACTTTAAAAAAATCTATAGATTAAAAGTTGTTTGACGAATTATTAAATGGTTTACCACGGTTATCTGAAGAAGATAACCCTTTTTTATATTAGTAGGCAATTTTTTTTAGGAGCTACTAGTAAAGAGGAAGTGTGGAAATCCATTAATGGCATAGAAAACATTAAATCACCTTGACAGGACGGACGGACGGATAAAAGAACTTAATGCGATATTTTTTTATATTCTCGGTGAAATACTTATGAAAATTAAACAATATGATATTAGAATTGAATATCCGACTCTCAAAAACTCTCATATGTTATTCTTCTATGCAACGACCCTTACAATCTGACAAATATGAAAAATTGGGGACCCTTTCCCTTACTTTTTTTAAATTACAAAATTCTCTCGAAAATTATTACTAAAATACCAAGTAATGTGATGTCAACAATTAATCGTATTGACCAAACGTGCGGAGTCAAAGGTCGTTGTATTATTGATAATGGTTATTTAGTTAGAAATATTTGCGATTATATTTTAGCAAAAGTAATTAACTGGCGCTTTTATCTGTTTGGATCAAGAGTAGGCTTTTGATAGGGTTAGTTAGTTTTGTATCGAAAACATTAGAATCCTTTGGTTTCAATTCTGATTTTATACAAATATATGTTCTTCTGTTATTGTAAATAGTTCTTTTTCAGAACCATTTTCAATTTTGAGGAGAGTGCGACGGTTTTGAAATCTCTGTCGTCTATTATATGTAATAGTACATGAATCTTTTGCTAATGAAATTCTGTCTGACAGGGAAATCATACGCTTCTAAGTTCCAGGTACCAGAGAAATTTGTAAAATCTACCTTTATGCTGATGTCAGTGCAGGTTTATGTAGTACCAACAAATCCATTAAAAATAGTTATTTTGGTCACAAGCTTACGGAAAAGCATCTGGAACAAAAAATTAAGTTTCGTAAATCAAACGGTCTTTATCGTACAATGGACGAATCGCAGTGATCATACTTTTGGCATTATCGGACAATGAACGAATCGCAGTGATCATCCTTTTGACATATCATGGATTTACATGCTTTAAATTGTTGGTTTTCTGTTTGCCAAGGGTGAAAAAAAAAAAAAAAAATGATAATCACTGGAATAATTTTTTTTATTAAGCTTCAAAATACTCTGTTTCTATGGAAAGGAGAAAATTATCACTTATTTCCAAATTTCGTATTATCAATCTTTTAGCATGCCACAAAATCTGGTACACTGCAACGGTGATGGACTTGCCCAAACATTATACTTCTGTGATGAATGGAAGTATATTCACTTTTTGTATGGAATTTAAAATGTGATCTTTTTGCAAGAGGTGTGTGTGTCAATTCTTTCAACGATGGTGGAGATAATATCACCATTATAGAATGCAGAATAAAAGCGTTGCAATATCAAAATATTTTTAAAAAAATACTGAACGACGATTATTAATCAAAATTTTATTTGTTAGATATTGGATTGGTCTACAGCTACGATCTTTTCATACAAACCTAGGTTCAAATGAATACACAAATACTTTATATAAATCAAATGTTTTGCGAAAATTGCATGAAAATATTTAACGAATTGATTGAAAACAATCCAGATTCTACTTTTTTTGAAGTTTCTACCAAGATAATTTATCGAATAGAGCTGAAAATTATATTTTAGAGCCCAAGACAAAAAGATCAGATGACATTGACTTCTGTAGTGTTTGGAAAAAATTGCATGACAAATTTATTGATGCAGTAAACTAGAGATGTGTGTTTTAAACCCATTTATAATAAGTATCGTAAACGAATTTCTCAAAATAAATAATACACATTTTGCAGTACTGTTGAAACTGTGAATTTTAATGAAATGAAATTAAATTAATTAAATTTTAATTTTAAAAAATGCAAATAAGTATTGAGTTACGAAACTATCCAGGAACTCTTTCAATTCCTTTTACAGTTTCTTTAAATTTCATCTTCTATTACAAGAAGCTTCATTCCCAGAACCTGATTTCAAAGACACATGCCTCTTATTAACAGCTTAATACCAATATGTCATATGATTTAATCGTATTCCTTATGATTATCACAATACCAATATGTCATATGATTTAATTGTATTCCATATGATTATCACAATACCAATATGTCATATGATTTAATCGTATTCCTTGTGATTATCACAATACCAATATGTCATATGGTTTAATCGTATTCCTTATGATTATCACAATACCAATATGTCATATGATTTAATCGTATTCCTTATGATTATCACAATACCAATATGTCATATGGTTTAATCGTATTCCTTATGATTATCACAATACCAATAGATCATATGGTTTAATCGTATTATTTATGATTATCACAATACCAATATGTCATATGGTTTAATCGTATTCCTTATGATTATCACAATACCAATATGTCATATGGTTTAATCGTATTCCTTATGATTTTTACAATACCAATATGTCATATGGTTTAATCGTATTCCTTGTGATTATCACAATACCAATATGTCATATGGTTTAATCGTATTCCTTATGATTATCACAATACCAATATGTCATATGGTTTAATCGTATTCCTTATGATTATCACAATACCAATATGTCATATGGTTTAATCGTATTCCTTATGATTATCACAATACCAATATATCACATGGTTTTATCGTATTCCTTATGATTATCACAAAAGAATTGTCAGTAGAAATGCCTTACTGTCCTTCTTTCTATCTGGATTGAAATGTAGAATTAGAGCAGACTTCTTTAGGTTTAAATTGACTAATTTTACAGACAAATGTCAGGTATATTTTGTTCTCTGTACAACTTTGAATTACAAATCGATTTTAGCACGCAATATAAATTAAAAGCTACTGGTTGCGTGCAATTCAGTACAGGTGGGTAGGAGATGGCTATCTGGTTGTAAAGAAATGGTTACAAAATGTTTGTAATGGCGATGTCTTATTCCCTTCAGTAAAGTATCCTGTAACACTTACTAGTGATATTGTGAAAAATAACTTCAAAAAAGTACACACCTTTTTGTCCACATACTTTGATGCAAAGTAGAGCAATATAGTTTATCTGCACTGAAAAGAAAGGGTGAATAACACTTATCAATCATCCATTTAGTGCTAAGCAGCACTGGATTTTAAAAAATATAAAACTTGGATTAATTGAACACAATGTGTTTTTCTGCACACACTCTTTGTAAATAAATAACACGTTATTCAGTCATGAAAACTTGGAATGTAGTGTCTGATAAAAAGGCGGCATGGAGGCCTGTACTGGCCATAAGCAGCATTCTATGAAAAACACAATGACACAACCGTACATTTGTTTTGGGTATAATAATAATAACGAGAAGTCCCAAATATTTTGATCATCCTCATGCTTATTAGTTTAGAATATTGTCTGTGTATAATTTTTCTCATAATGTGAGGTGCAATTTCTTGATCACAATTGTAAATTAAATGTCTATACTGTAAAAATTAATGAGAGTTCTTAAACCTCTTGTTTGGTGTTCTTTTAACAAATTCATGGTACAATGAACAAAATGTTAAGAGTGCGGTCTTATATTTTCCCTTTATGCTTATTTTTGGCGAAACAAGGTATGTGTAAACTCATCCCCAAAATACACAATATATGTGATGAATTTGATGTTATGGAACCTTAAGTAACCCTGAAGGATTCACGGTACTAATTATATGAAAATAAGGGAACCAGTCTAGGCTGGGTGCAGATACAATAGAGTATATATGGGTTTGGCTGGCTTTGATTGGTTGATAATGAAAAGTAAAATTTTAGTAAAAGGAATCTTTTGAGAGCTTATCCTATTTGTTACTAAAAAAAAACAAACAATGTTTTATTGATGGAATTTCAGTTCTTTTACAGGCTTGACTTTGGAACACTCATTACTGAAATTAGCACCTGATTCTTTAGGCGTGGAATTGAAAACACATGTATCAAACACATGGGTATATAATGAGAAATATAGGATTGATCATGAGCATTTAAAACTTTAAAGTTATTGAATTTTTAATATCATGGTGTTGCCATAGGTTTACTATGAAAGTTAGTCATGAAAGGCTTAAGGAAAATAAACAGGGTTTGGATTGGGAGGTGAAGGTCTAAACTATCTTACTACTGTTTATAGGGTATTCAAAACGTATGCAAGGAACAAGAAGTTTGAATAACTGAATGATTCGTTGGACATGTTAAGTCAAGATATTGTTTCACAGTTCGTCCATATGTATGTTAATCTTAATAATTAATTTAACTCCTCCTGGACCATTTAAGCAATACAGTTTATACTTGGGTCAATGATAATCCTATGAATATAGAATGTGCCAAACTGTTATAATTTAAATCGTGCGCCTGGATGTGGGTCTAGTGGGAGTAGGTTCAGTGGCGGCGCAAGGGTTCGAGGCGCTCGGGGGCAATGATCTTTAGTGGAGCCCCTGCTTTGCCACAGAGAACAGTTTTTATGTTAGTTGCCAACCTCCACCCCCGCCCCCCCCATCTACGCCCTGTTTACAGCTAAAAGTAACATAAAGGCTTTCGACGACGCCCCCGTTCCCCCCCCCCTCGCTTCCCCCCCCCCCCCACCGTCGCGTCGCCACTGAGTAGGGGTGGCATTACCTAAATGTCCTGTAACTTCTGAGTGGTGTGTCCCACATATATGAGAACAGGTACATGTGATCAACGACTGGAGTATCTAAAAAATGACCCCAGGATTTGGTTCCTGGATTGTAACTTGGAAACTTGTACGAGTCCCAACCCATAACCACATATTCACTTACTGAGCGTGAAATGACACATTTCAAATTGCGATTAAATTACCCCTTGAGGTTAATTTGTAGCGCGACCCCGCCCATCTTAAAATCATATTTAAATTTGTTAAGCATTAAAGACAAATTTTGATCTTTGGGTCTAATCCTACCCTCTCGTACTTAGCCAGATTACATTCACGTTAAAATTACAGGAACCAACGATATTCATTTATATGAACACATTTGGGGCCTGGATAGTATATTGGAAATACGCTCACTTCACAACTTTATACTCTTGGATTCGATTCCTGGCTCTGGCCTGAGTGAGGGTGCAGTAGACACATCACCAAGGTCTGTAATTTTATGCTGGTTCTCTAATTTCGTTTCACTAAAATGACCACATTATGACAACACAATTGTTGGCGAATGTATTTGATATAAGCGAGGCGACAATTCCAAGTCCAACTAGCCCGAAGAAGTCAAAATCAATGTATGGCAAGTAGACCAATTTGGACAGTAAAGACAGAACCAAACATTTTAATTTCCAGACGATCTTTCCCATACCATCCTTGTCGAGTTAGTAGGTCAAAATACATAAATAATTCTTACAATAAATTTCAGCGATTTCCCTATACCTCTCCACGTGGCCCAATTGACACCGTAGAATCCGCTGTAAAAAAGCAAAACAAGAAAAGAATAAACAACAAAAACACACACACAAAACAAAAACAAAACAAAACACGAGGACGTATACATATATACATGTATTATTGTCCTTCATCGACCCTGTTACGTTACACTTAGTTCTTTAATTCACGATTAGTTACTATCCAACAATCCGAAAAGAGCTGAAGGGAAGACCTTCTTCGAAAGTATAGAACAGCTCATGTATCTTATGTGATCAGTTGATTCATTTCACAAAATTAACGATTTTCTTCTCTTGAACCACGCTTTAAAAAGCAATATATGTACCATTTAAGAATCAATTTCAGCTATATTTATGATGATTAGCTTATTTAAAGTACTTTTCATTATCTTTATGTGGCTATTACTAAGAAACAAAAGATTATACCGGAACATATCAAGTTCAGCGCATTAATATTGGCAGGACTACATACGGTGAAACGAATGGTGGAAAAACAAGTGAAATATAACAAAGGAATAACTCACTGGATATTATGAATTTAACAAATGTTTCGGACTTTTCTTAGTCGCTAATAGTACGGATCACACATGAATTTTGTGTATAACAACTTGGATAGCGATCGGGTTAAAGATATGCGTGTGATATGACTTTCATTCACGGACCTGTTTTGACAAGGAAGAAGACCAAGATGGTAGCCTCCATTGGATGGTACTTGGATGTTTGTACATGCGGTGTACGTAAGGCCCCATATGTATGAAAAATTTAGCGATCGTTGCATCTGGTTTGTTTCGTATGCAATATTATAATTACAATGCCATCGACCATTATATCGCTATGCCGTTATCTATTGCGCGTAATATGCAATATTATAGTTGCAATGCCATCGACCATTATATATCGCTATGCCGTTATCTATTGCGCATAATATGCAATATTATCATTACAATGCCATCGACCATTATATCGCTATGCCGTTATCTATTGCACGTAATATGCAATATTATAGTACAATGCCATCGACCATTATATCGCTATGCCGTTATCTATTGTGTGTAATATGCAATATTATAATTACAATGCCATCGACCATTATATCGCTATGCCGTTATCTATTGCGTGTAATATGCAATATAGAGTTGCCCCTTTAAGCTCTTACAAATGTGTTTTTATCCCAGAACAGGTTCTACCTGCATATTCCATTGAAAGTTCTGTAATAAAATAATTTAGCATTTTCCAGTTGCTATATTCTTTACATGATACTGACATGATATTTTGCAATACCATACCCACCCACCTATAAAGCAAGTTTTCATTACCAACGGTACTAATATTAGTACCCCTATCTCGTTCGTCGGTGGGGTACTAATTAGATCTTATTTATATGAATGGAGCAGCCTGCTGTAATTCATACTAATGTGTTGTATCGCACACTTTCGCTCATGTTCGTAACAATCCATACTTTTTGTTTCAGCCTGAAGTTCCCTTAGTTTATTCCAGCTAAAAACAAATGCAAGGTCTTACCAAAAACGACTGTAAGTGTCCTCTAAATAATCGAATTGTAATAGCCCTCCATTTTGAAAACAGCATCTAATTGGATGAGAACGACACACAGACAGGAAACGTTCCCTGTCACATAGCTCATGCATTGTAAGAAGAGATTACACTGTTGGTAATGTGGACTGTACTTTTTTTGCTCCTGTAACAACTATAGGACCACTTCGTAGTTTCAACTTGTTTCGACTACGGCATCGTAACTAGCATTACCAATAGCTCTTAACTCACTCTTTGACAATGTAATCCTAATGTATGCTGTCTCTTCTAACCTGTTATACCTCAACCTGTTTGTTCCCTTGCATACAGCTGCGCGTGTTAGACCGTTTGACCTGTTACTTGAGTCAGTAAATCATGTTACTCAACAGTAGTTTTACGTACGAGGTAATCTGCAACGGTGTTCGTCCACGCTTGAAATTAAATCGTTACAAGACATGACATATATTATTCTTAGTTACCATACATATCCAATAATAAATACAAATAGTAAATACCTAGTTTAAAACAATAGTTGAATTAGTATTGAGAAACATATTCCATATATATATATATATATATATATATATATATATATATATATATATATATATATATATATATATATATATATATATATGTTGTATATATTCACTTGTATCTTTTATCATGTAAATACTGAATAATATTTTATAATATTTTCTGAAGAAAAAAAAATTAAGACGTAAGAAAATGTTCATTGGAGATTCTCCGTAATATTGTTCGCTAAACATTTGCACTGATTTTGACGAAACATCACACAGGGCACTAAAGTAACGTCATTCACTGCAAGGCAAGATGAATTTGCAATCAAACTGACTTTGCGTGAATTGGAGCTGGAGAAGTTACAAGTCTTCAATTCGTAAGATTTTCCGATGATACAGGCAGTGATAAGATACAACTTTTTCACTTAATGGTGGAGGGGTTTTGATCGAATATAAATGGATTAGAAAAAAATATATATTATCAATATAAGGATGAAAATTATTGGCGGCTTGAGCGTTTTGTAATGAGGCGTTTTCAGTATCTAGCCGCTTTGTGACAGTCATACATGTCTAACCGCTTTATGATAGAGTCATACATGTCTAGCCGCTTTGTGACAAGGTAATACATGTCTAGCCGCTTTGTGACAAGGTAATACATGTCTAGCCGCTTTATGACAAGGTAATACATGTCTAGTCGCTTTGTGACAGGGTAATGCATGTCTAGTCACTTTGTGACAGGGTAATGCATGTCTAGTCGCTTTGTGATGGTAATAAATCCTTTTTTTTTTTAAATCTACCAACAGTTGCTTGTAAGACTTGCCATAACTTACATATTACTTGCGATTTTATAAGTATAAAGGAAAGTTCATTGACTAAACTTGTGAAAGATGCATTACAATGTTACAGTTATTTGGCTGAAGTCTAAGTTGCTTCAATAAATAAAAGATGTATTATCTATATTTGGTGGTAAATAATCCAATACGGTGTTTTTCCGCGATAGTTATGTATATACGTATATTTAGTAATAAACACAACATACCTGAACTGCCTCAGCTATATAATCTATTAGCAATGTAATTACTTGGAAATGGTAGTCTTGGTACGACTACACCACGAGAAAAACAATGATGACTGATGACGTCCATGCATGTACAATAGTTTTCTGACTAGAGGTACAGTACTTACTGAAATACTAAGCAATATGTAATTACTTGCAATAACCAGCTATTAAATAGAAACGTTATGAAAGGAAAGCTTTGTTTGGTAAAAAGAATGATAAGCTATCTTGTGTCATGCTGTTTACAAGCAAGTGAAATTTATATCCGGGACTACTGGGGTAAAGCAGCGCTCGAGATGCAATATCCGACGTGTATCAGGAGAAGCATGCAGGGATAATATGGAACATTTATTATTGCTACTTGGCAGTAAAAATTCATACTTAATCTAACCTGTTTGTACTAACGCGGACAAAGCTAATAGCTTCTTCGACTTTATTTTTAAGATGAACAGGGTGTTAAGTGTTTGTTCCATTGGCAGCCAATATATCCGAGAATATGTTGACGTTTGGTTGATTTACATCGACGCTTGGTAATTACCAATACAAATTGCCAGAAATCTTTTCAACCTTGATTGAGAATACAGCGCTAGTTTACGACATCCTTATAGAGGTTCCCCTACACACACACACACACGCACACGCACACGCACACGCACACACAAGCACACACACACATTCTTAAATGTTCACATCTATAGTTAGAAGCAGGTTCACTTCATAAGAAGATATCCGCTAAGACAGGTGTACTATATTTCAATATTGACATGGTTTTAATAAGTCGAGCAAAATTGCACAACAAATATAAAATCATAATTATCTTTTAATTTTAAACAGCGTAACTGAAAATGTGTAAAAATTCATATAAAATTCTCTTGACGGTCCAAGTGATTATTATAGCTGACCTTTAACTGGAGGGAACCAGAAAACTCCTGAGAAAATGTCAATCGTTGATGGGCGGTTAAAAACCCTTTTACGTTTCGGTAACTAGTGTAAAACAGAGATATTATTCCATCGCTGTCCACCCGGCCAGATAAGTCCATGCCAAAGACTTGGGCTGGATATACATGACTACATTTACCAGTACTATTACAAGTTATAATAATTTAAACTGGTCAGCATACTTTTCAGGAAGTGCTTTGGGTACATTAAATTCTAAACAATATCATCTTTTCAGATGCGATACTTATTTCTATAATCCAGTAGGTTCCAGCTGGTTTGCTGCATGTTGATTTTATCCGTTTTAAGAATTTGGTATTTTACGTGCCGTCTAAACACAGTCTTTGCTTGTACATATGCTCGTTCGGTCAACGATCAGGCGGGCAACAAATATACACATTTTTAGGCATATCCCGAGGTGTGCATATATAAGGGATTTGAGAATTATTTCAGACGTAAAAATGGCAAGAAATCTTGATCTTGTTGGCAATTTGGGTTATTATTATGACAGAGTAATACATTTATCTCATGATAACGACCACACATGTTTTACGCGATTTAAATTTTTTCTTCTACTGAAGATTTTTGAGGTCCCTTACAAGTTTCTTTAGTTTAATGGCAGATGTTTGAACTTGGCAAAGCCTTGCCTTCGGTTTCAGAATCCCGGAAAACAACATAATGCACATATGGTATTACTGATCTATTTCTCGAACATGCATAGTGGCGAGTGAAACGCATATGAGATTCGAAACTGAATAGACCAGCAATTCAGACCCAACTCCTTCTGGAACACCATCGTCAAAACAAACGCGAGGTATATGTGGTTCTTATTTTATTGTCTTCCTTTTATATACTCTTTATTAATGAGTTTCCTTCGGGTGTCCGAATACTTACAGGTAAAATTATTACTTTTGTTTGTCATTTTAATTAGGATTGTTTGCTGGTTTTAACGGCACTTTTAACACATTATTGGCTATATCATGCAGAGGAAATGGGAGCTAAGTGCCTTTCTCAAGGACACCGAAGCAGCCGACCCGTACTGGCCTGGGCGGGTATCGAACCCGCGACCTTGAATTACTAATCCAACACTCTACTATTTGAGCCACCGCGGCTGCCTCATTGTTAATTATGAAAATTTGTCGGGTTTTAATAAGAAAAATGTTCTTTGCACAACAAAAATATGTATAAAAATAATTATAATTTCTATGACAATGTCTGAAAAAAAATAGAAGGCATGAACATTTGCAGACGATGTAGTATCCTAGCCCAAAAGAGCCATCTGGCAGTATAAGTCACAAACTAAGACTACTTTGGGTCTGGCCAAAAGGAAAGTCATTGCAAGAATCTACACCTTGTACATCAATGTTTAAATTGTTGTTGACGACGATTTTGACACTTTTAATTTCCAGAGAATGTATGAATCTACTTATCTATCTAACTAATATTTTACGGATCTACGCACGCGGCGATATGTCGTCTGCTCGCGGTAATGAAACTCCAAATAGATCTGTGGTTTCATATGCTGTAACGTTTTATATAATTATTCCGCTTTAATACCCATGCAAAAAGACCACGATAAAACGTCAGCTACATTTACTGTGAGTCAAAAAAAGTTTCAGAAAACACCGAGAATAATCCAGTAGATTGATATAAACCAAATGTTTCAGCTGATTTAAATTGCTTTCAAAAACCTTCCATCCATCTAACCAACCAACCAACCAACCACAATTTGAACATATCTAACAGTTGAAAATGTATCGTATATGCCAGTTTGAAGCAAGATCAATTGATCTGCGATTCCTTTTAAAGCCGTTTTCACATGACAAAATGTCCCTCATTGGATCTGGCAGGCCTTATTTCATTATCTCTACCCAATGTATCATTTTAAATTCAATGAGATTATCTTTTGGGAGTTAATGGGCAAGATGCTAACAAATGCAGGCCACAAGGGATCCAAGTGCCAGATCTCAAGCAACTTATTTTCCAGTCATTTTTGACTGATTCATCCTAAATTTGCACGCAAAAGTCCGGCATCTGACGATATGAACTCCTTGATGAGTAAAGTACCTCATTTAGTGAGGTACTTTTCAAAAAGGAATAACATATACCTACCAATTGCAATAAGTATCCAAAAACCAGATGCCAAATTTTATTCAGATGCACTGATCAGTGACAGGAAAGGTCAAGAACTTTTAATTAAGAGCCTCTGACCTTATTAATTAAGGTCAGGGACTTCAAATGCGTGTAGCTACAGTTGACTTAAGAGGAAAACAAGAAACCTAATTGAGTTCAAGGAATTTTGTTTATTCTGCTTGTTCTTGTTCCTCTTCTTCTTTATCTCTCCCTATATATATATATATATATATATATATATATATATATATATATATATATATATATATATATATATATATATATATATATATATATATAGAGAGAGAGAGAGAGAGAGAGAGAGAGAGAGAGAGAGAGCGAGAGAGTTACAAATATACACCAAACAGGAGAATGCTTGATAACATTAACATAATTTTTTAAATAAGAATAAATAATTTTATCATACAGGTTAGTGAATTTTAATTCGTACTCTACGGAGATTTGAACCCCGATCAGCGAGTTACGGCACACATCGTCTTGCCTGCAAGCACCAACTCCTATACCATCTCGACGATGCACACATCACCAAAAAATGATGATACAAAGATGGTGGTATAGGCATTCGTCCCTAGCAAAACATGCTCATCTAATATGTAATACTTTATTTATACTTTATTTTCCGACGTTATTTCTGGATATCCAGATATAGTTCATCGTGTGACACAAGTAAAAGAAGTGATATATTAAAGAGGTAGTGACGCTACGGGTTAAAATATGTCGTCTTTTGTACCTCAAGATGAAATATATCCGGTAAACGACAATTTGCATGGTATCATTGCTCTCAAATCGAAGCCTAGAAGATTAAAGACGCTATTTCAACACACACACACACACACACACACACACACACACACTTTTCGTAAGTTGACGTCAGTTTAAATCATATTCATATTCGGATCATAAATATATCAGCTATTTAAGAGGACAGCAAATTTTGGAAGGCCTAATGTATTGCATTGAATTAAATTTGTGACATTTTGTTAGCTATATTACCCTATCTGACCATAACACAAGCCTGCCTGACTGATGCATCACACTGGGCTTTTAACCTTCTTGACAAGCTAGTACAGCGGACATCTTTGTGGAGAAGCCAACGGTTGCGAGTAAAACATCTTAGGCAAAAAATAATGTTCATGCCTGAAAGGTAATGCAGTTTTCATTTATTGCTCCAGCTCACAAAATGCTCGTTTATTGTGCTGCAAGTATAATTTCTATAGGCACACACGATCAGGCATCTCATGACCTAATAGGAAATCTTGTATTTTTACGTGAAAATATAGGATTAAAATAAGGTATAAAAAATTGCACCAATACTATTTTATTAATGTCTTAATTATGCGATCGATTCTATCCGTTAGAGCTGCAGTGCATTTATGAATAAAAGATTTTATTTTGACCAGGCGTATTCAGCGTGACGATATAGATGTAAATGAACTCACGAAATAAAGAGGTGTTAATTGGTAAAGGCCGTTTACACTGCCTGGGAGAGTGTACACGATGTTATGAAAAAGTGTATATATAGGTGGCACTCTCCAGTTTCGTACTTTGCATAGAGTTAGATTTTTAAAGAAAGAGAATTACCCAGGTTTTCCTCACTGGCTGTCCTGGCTATTTAAAAAAGACCTTGTATATCTTAGGTATTGTTAAAAGAACTTTGAATTCCCTTTATTTTGGTGTATGATTGATGGGTGAAATTTGGGTTATAGAGTATACAGCTTGGTTTTACTTAAGATGTGCACCACTCAAAAAACTGCTTGCTCCGCTTGGTCATTTTCACTTCCTGGACTTCAAAGGTCAATTTTAAAAAAAGAGCCGATAACTTTTTTTTACTTTTTAGATATTTTGTAATTCATTCATAGTACTTTCAGAGGCTGGTATTGTCTGCTCTGGCAAAATTCGTTTCCCTATTTTAATAACTGCTGAAAATAGTGCACTTTTGACTAATTCAGGCTGATTTTTCGAGTACTTTGGAGCGGCCAGTTTGTCTGCTGTGTGCTTAGATCATGTCTAGTTTCCACAAGTACAATATGTAAAGAAATTTCAGCCACAGTACATGAAAGTAACATAGAGGTATGCCAACATTCTCTCCATTGTGCATGTTGCAAATGCAAACAACTTCATCTTACAACTGTCACTCTCTCAGAAGCATGTATTATCTGTAGAGCGCCCCCATAGATGTTTGATATGCATGTCTCTAACTTTGATTTCTTTGTGTTTCAGAGATATTTCAAAAAGGAAAACCGTCACATTTTATTTTGATACATGTATTTTTATTCTCTTATATTAATATATGTGCCATTCTGAACACATGAGTCTAACATTTCGTTTGTCTCGATCTTAATTATATTCATATTTAAAAAATATAAGATTGTTTACCAAGCATTTTGTGAACTTTTATTTTTTTTAAATGGTAGCTGTCTTTATTCCCCCTAAATATCGTTCTCCTCTGTCTGAAACATTTAAAAAATACATGTAGCACATTACTTCAGTGAAGTACATGGGGATTTTGAAACTAAACCTAAGTAATATACAATGGAAGAAATATCTGACTTAGATGGCTATCGAAGCAGAATTTCCCATTTGTTACTTCATATAATTTGATGAGAGGACAGGATACCCCCCCCCCCTCCAAAAAAAAAAAAAAAAAAAAAAAAAGACTGACTCTCTCTCTCTCTCTCTGACACCAGGTACTAACATCAGTTCTGCGTTCAAGTTTGTAAAGCTACTTCTGGGTCTGTGGATTAAAAGTCGACTGGTTTATGCAATGCAAATAACAGGTGAATCAGTCGAAATAGTGCTTTATTCTCGTAAGATCTTCATATTGCATCGGCCAGACAGACAGAATCATATGATTAGACAAGTTTCAAAGGATATTTTTCAGGAATATAGGGCAATTTACATTTAAATTTTGTAAGTACAAGACAATTTTAGTCACTTTTCCACTTATTTGTCAACAAAATAGGATCGTATTTTTGAGAATTGTATACTATTCAAAAGTAGAATTGCTGACGTGTTGCCTCTAGCCTTTGCGATGACCAATATTTGTATACATTTTGTGCCTATTGTCAATTAAGGTTCATTATGCCACTGTGGTCATTACACCATGTACTTTGGTCATTCAAATAAGCATAGAAAAACCGATACATTGTTATTAATTCTAACTGCTGGTAGTACATAGATTACATTATGGTAATTGCTAACAGGTAAAATATTTAATAAACTGCCACTAGAACAAACAATCTGTAGTTTGCTTGTTTTAAAAACCAATAATGGACCAGGTCACAAACATTCACATACAACTTTGAATTCACCCTTAAACATGTAGGGGTAAAATTGACGTTACTCACACGTAACATGAATGACCACTATGGTTTGAATACACTATGGCGAGAAGGCGTTTGTGCAGGTGCTCCCCTGTCCATTTATAGGGGTTGTTTTATAATAACTTGAAATGTTTTGCAATTTGTTAATTTTTTGGGTAAAGTTTTAGAAACTAACAAAAATAAATTTTTTGTTCTAGTGGCAGTCTACTAAATATTTGTATCTATTAGCAATTACAGTAATGTAACCTACGTATTACCAGCAGTTTTTAATCATTACAAGATATAGTTTGTGATGTGCACATTTTAAGTAATGTAAGATTTTAAGGCTGGATAGTGACGTCACCAGAACAAAAAAAATAAAAAAAATAAATAAATAAAAATAAAATAAAAAACAAAACTTCTAATATACCACAGGAAAAACCATCTGATTGAAATCAGTCAGGCATTAACATACCGGTGAAATGTAATTTGTACAGTTTTATACAGAATAGAGGGAGGAAACTTTGGCCAGCCTTTTCTCTTGGCAAACAAGAGTTAAGGTAAATTAGAGAAGGGTGATTTTTGGATGTTGCAAATAATTCAAGGCAAAAGACAAAACAAATTTATTATACTCTTGATACCTGCTTTCAGGGTCACCTGGTCATACAAACACAAGTTTTGAGTGAACTCTTGGTAATAGCGATCAAAAGCCATATAAAGTTTATTCACACAAATGAAATTACTTTAATCAGTGTATTCGCACTTTTGATCAGTGTATTAATACACAATACTTTTTATTATTACTATCCTTCCGCACAAATACAAACACTAATGGTATTTAATTTAACTGTCTATCCAACACACTTGCAAAATAGTTAAATATCTATTGAAATATTTCTACTTAAATAAATCATAATAGTTATTCTATATATATATATATATATATATATATATATATATATATATATATATATATGTATATATATATATATATATATATATATATATATATATATATATATATAACCTATAAAAAGAATGAAACATATATTGACATATTTCTACTTAAAAATAAGTATATATATATATATATATATATATATATATATATATATATATATATATATATATATATTGAAATAATTTTACCAAAAGATATAAATAGGTAAATAAATATTGAAATGTTTTTACTCAAAGAAATCAAATAGGTAAATAATATACATTAAAATATGCCTACATAAATAACTATAATGAACACTTCGATACTTAATAAAGCAATACCAAAACAAGTGAGAAAAAAAATACAACCACCTTTAATACGTTTTAACTAGAAAGAAATTAAGGCGTGTGAAGTATCATTGAAAGACTCCGATATTCATTTTATACTAATGTAAATGTGTATATATTTGAAGATGGTAACAATCAAGATTTGTATGATTTTGAATAACATTGACCCATATTTGAATTAGATTATCATTGGAAAAATTCGACAATTTTTGTTCTGCAAGAGCTCAAGTAGACTTCACGATCAGACGTATGAAGAGGCCGCCCAGCAGGGATAAATAATTGAGTATAGAAATTTGCACAAGAGAACAAAGCAAGTTTAAAGATATCAGATGTAGAACTGGAACTTTTAACAGACTATGACATGTTCTTGATGAAAGAAAGTGGACTAAGAGGTGAAATTAGCATGATAACACATATATAACTCAAAGTAAATTATGAATACTAATCTGAGAACGACGGACAAAATCGATTGGGCAATTGATTCCAAAGTAATCATATAGTACTGTGAACAAATGTTCTCCAGTTCGTAGTCTTGGTTATCAGCTTAGAATCCCAAGGAAGAACACATGGATATAACGGACAATGATCAGTTAGAATCTGGAAAACAAGTGGCATTCTAAACTCTTCTCCATAGACCGCACACTGTATAGCTTCATTACCATTATTTTGTCCATTCCTCGCATCTGATCGTAACTTTCTCAGTTTATCCTTCAAAATGCCTTGCTTAATTTCTACTTGTCCTGTGCTTCCTGTTCCCATTTTTACTATTAATATAATACAAAAACATAGGAGAGTTGAAAAGAAGCTTACAAGCAACATTCACGTGTTTGAGGTCCATTAAATATAATCTAGGGAGGAAAACATTAGAGAGAATTTATCTCTGTTATATACGCCCACTCCTAGAGTATACTGATACAATATGGGATAATTGCTCTGCCACTGACTTATTAAGACTCGAAAGACTCCAACTTGAAGCGGGAAGAATTGTAACAAGACTTATCCGTAGCGCTTCTATTAACAATATTTACAGAGAAACCGCTTGGCTCCCATTATCGGAAAGAAGAATATTTCATAAACTCTGTATCTTTCACAAAATGTATATGGTGCATCTCCATCTTACCGCCAATATCTAGTACCTCCATTAGTTGGACACACAACACAATATCATTTGCGAAAGAGAAATAATTTTTAACAAATACATGCTAAACTTGAAATCTCCAGAAATTTCTATATAGCTTCCACAATATAGGTTTGGAACACTCTGCCAGATCCAGTAAAAAACAAAACAGATTAGCTAACATTTAAACGTAAAATTTCACATACACCCAATTATGTTCCGCTATATTATTATACAGGTAATAGAAAATCATCAATAGTTCATACTAGAATAAGAAGCAACTGCTATGATTTATTTTTAAATTTTCTTACTGGTAGCCCAGTGTGCACATGTAGAGAGGACGATGAGACTGCCTACCATTATATTTTTAATTTTAAGAAATATACAGTACCAAGACTGAGACTAGTGCATTGCTTAAATAAATTATTCATCCCTGTTAGTATCCTCCCTTTCTCTTCTTTAAACTAGTTGTTTTACACTTATTTTGTATTAACTTTTTCTTAATTTGTTTCCGCTCTTTCCATTTACTGGTATGATAAATAATAAAAAATAAGCTATGGCAGATCCTGCAGCCATTAGTGTTAAAATATCATTGTATATTTCATGCCAAATATTGTTTTTTTTTTTGACGTTTTTAAAGTACCGTGAGTCATGTGAAGTCCGAATATCGAATCGGATTGTCAGATGTTACAGGAGGACTATAATCATGATATTCATTTTCTCTAAATAAAACTGTCTTGTTTGTGTTATACAATTTCTTTTCAAACTGTCACAGATCGATTATTAGCATTTGAAATAGCATTGTTTACTACGTCGGTATTGATGGTCGGGTTTAATCCAAGTTTATATGAGTCACTAGATTTCTGTAAATTGTAATCCGTCACCAATAACAGCATCTTGCAACTACACTTTTATTGTTTTCATCCGAGTCGTACCCTTGTTCAACTAGTATTACTTTCTCCAATAACTTTTTAACAGTGCTTTGAACAGTGGAAATAGACTGTACCTTTATATCTAATAATATACACATTACATAAAACCTTATATTTTGATTTAACCTTGCAATACCTTCATCTGTTAATCCGTTGTTAGGCTCATCATATGATATATTTCATCTACTGACAATGTTGCCCAATATTCACCAGACCCTGCTTCTAATATATATATATATATATATATATATATATATATATATATATATATATATATATATATATATATATATATATATATCCGTGTATAAGCAGCTAACAAAACAGCAGGTGTAGACTCCCCAAAACTTGTGTGTACAGTTTCATGATCTTCTGGCCCATAATCGAGTAAGTATTTGTGTTTGTTTCGTTTTTTTTCCATGAGGCATCTCCAGTCATGATACGGTGAAATTTAAATTGTTACAAGTGAAATTAAATGGTTTGATATATATGCTTTTGTCGTTTAATTTGAGTGCACGATCACCAGGTAAAGGTATTTTACATTCAGACATGCAACATATGGTGAAAAGCTTTGGAATTCGGGATGAAAACCGTTGCAGTTGTTCAAATTATGAACCTTGGGCCACTTTCTCGGTGTGGGGATGAATGTGAGGGTTGGCTGAAGGGAGGTGGGGGTGGAGGGGGAATATGTTTTCATATTGGCATAAGTGCTGAATTAATGTAACTACACAACACAAAATTCAATTCCCAGCTTTAATTTATATTGTCATGGTTACAAAAGAAGCCTAAATAACTTTGAGATTTCAAGATCTGAAATGCCTTGATATAGATCACCTTAATGTCAAGAATTATCACTGGATTCGTTTTAAAAATACATAATTCAATTCCATTCAATGTATTGTAAACAATACAATCAAAATCTAATACACCACTGACAGGATTATTGTTTAATTCCACATCACTCCTGGGAGAAAATATCATTCTTTTGTCTTAAATATCCTATAGCGGGATTTCTTTTTGCCGTCGTAACATTTAGTGATTTTGTACTAAAATGCGGATTTTAAATGTTGCCATTTTATATTTTAGCTATTGCAGATATAGAGAGGTTTATAATACAAAAGATGATTCATTTTCTCTGGAGTTATTTTCACAATCTTACTCTTAAACCGCTAATCGCTGAAACTTTTCCAACGCTAATAACTCCCTGGAAACGGTGATAAATCTCGTAGTGTTTTGCTAACAAAAATAAAAAACACACAACAAAAAAAAAAAATGTAAAAAAAATAAAGATATAATCCTGTTCTAAACCGGTTAAGCTTTCAAACGAAATTATATTTTTTATATTTTAGAATTCCACGGTATAGGGAAAAAGTGGGTCATGAAAGGGAAGGAACTCTCATACACAGCAGGAAATTATGCACCAACTGTGATCAAGGTTTAAATGAGTAACTTCCCCTAATTGTAGATTTGCAATTTTATACTATTCATAAATAAGGCCTCTAAAGTTTATTTATTTATTTATCTGTTTATTTATTTATTTAAAAAAATACTCCAAGAGAGTTCTTAAATATGATAGGTGATTTCGGACGATTTAGGCCTCACGAATAAACTATAAGGCCAAAAGTTGATGTGCATTTTGATATACTTGTTTGCTAGTCCGGCTAGAGATTGGTATTTGAGTTTAGGACTATAAGGTAAAATAATTGTTACATTTATTGTGAATTTCCCGCTTATATATTTCAAATCAATATTTAATAAAAAATTTTTTTGTTTCCTTCAAAGATAAAGATCAGAAATCTATTATGCTTTTTACCAGATTTGTTCCTCAAATTTTGACAAGTTTTACAAGTAAACTTTCATATATATATATATATATATATATATATATATATATATATATATATATATATATATATATATATATATATATATATATTCTCTATTGAGTTTCAAATAATAGAGTCTTTCTGAGATTCGATACATTTCGGCTAATGTGCATTCGTTTGAGAATCCACAGATGTAACAAATTAGCCGAAACGTATGGAATCTCAGAATGACCTTAATATATTATATTATATTATATTATATTATATTATATTATATTATATTATATTATATTATATTATAGAGAGAGAGAGAGAGAAAGAGAGAAAGAGAGAGAGAGAGAGAGAGAGAGAGAGAGAGAGAGAGAGAGAGAGAGTGTGTGTGGATTCTTTGGATTTTGGATTTGGATCTTTGGATTCTCATGTGGGATCTGCTTGTCAGGTTAGGTCAGGTTTGGTCCCACCATACTGGCATAATCTGGTTCACAAGCTTACATCTCAAAATATTGCCATATGACCTAAAATATGGGGAATTTCTTTGTAACACTCTTTAACTCAATAACCCCTCGAGATTCTTTTCATTTTCGCCTGAAATGGGGGTAGGAAACGCATTTATGGGGTTACTTCTGAATGCAGCCAAACACATCTGCTTAAGAGAGTTTTGCGTTTAGCCGGTTGCTTAAGTATATCAAAAACGTTGGTTTTGATTGGTTATTACGCTCGCGCATGTGCAGAAGGGTAAAAATTGAACTTCTATTTTTTTTTCTTCGTATTAGAAAAACGATTTTTGTGTCCGGGATCCTTTTTACTCTAAATCTCAAACTTATCCTAATTTTTGCAAACGTTTATCTGTCCGTGTGCAGTTCGGACCGGTCTGCTTTAGATCTAAGACCAAAATGTCTCAAATCCGGACACAAACTCCGGTTCCGAAACCGGCAAATTTTCGACCTAAAACAAAATTGGGTCTCAAAATTAAGTTTTTTCCTCTATATTATTTAATGCGAGTAGAAAGTCGACATTATTTGGTATCATTGAAGAGCCACATCTGTCTACTTTCCTGCAATACCACCCACTTTAGTGTATCTTAAATGATGTTGACGTTACAGAGCTCGGAAGTAGGGTACAACCTCCTGACGCGTTAAGGTGGCGCCAAGGGTTAATGAATTAATCAGTTCCATTTATTTCACGTAGTTTTGGCTTCCTTTTCTTGATTCATTTATATTATGATAGCTATCTTCAATAAAGTTATTACAGCTTTCAGCACATATATATATCTTTCAATTGGTGCGAGGCAAGTCCTTATAACCGTTGTAAAAACTGTATTGTGTAATTTACTTACACTAGGAGCAACATTTCCTGAGTTGCAGACAATTTTGTAAAACCTTTATTTTAAAAGAATTACATCCACATGAGAGAGAGAGAGAGAGAGAGAGAGACAGAGACAGAGACAGAGACAGAGAGAGAGAGTCTTCTGTGCGCTTTAAAGTAAATTGGCTTTAACACTGGATATGACACAAAAATATATCTTGATATCGATGAAAAATGAAATTTTAATGGTGTTGGATAAAAATATTACCCATACAAGGTATGCTTTTGCCGATTAGGTTGGCTATTGGGTCTGGGAAATTTGTAAAGCTTGGCGAAAAAGGAACTTTAAAAAAAAAAAACTAGACAGTTGTAGAAGATTACTTGAATCCGTTTATGCCTCGTTGAACATTTTTTTTATATCCAGCTAACAATACGTACATCAATAAATCCTAAGCAATTAACGTGGTACAACAAGACTGTTTTCTTTTTCGGCATTTGTCAATTTAATTGGTTGTTTTTCTCTCTCTTAAAGACTTGAAAAGTATTATTTTCAAATAGTTCAATTACTGTAGTATAGTCATTCGTTTCTCCAGACTATTGACTAACTGACTGATTGATTGATTGATTAATTGATAAGGGAATGCAAACATTCTCTATTACTGCATAGAAGGGTATTTCGACTGAAAAATTAAGATGTTACGGCTGGATTTTGTTCTCAAAATGAGAAATGTGAACCGCAAAGACCATGCTATTATTAGATCTAAACATATCGTCTTCCTTATTTTCATTCAAATTTTCCTTAAAATTGTTTGACAATTGCGATTTCTGAAGTTAAAAAACAGCTATATGGATATCCTATCAAATTTTTCCATACCAGTTGTTGTTACTTCATTCGGACCACTTTTGCTATTTCTGCGAAACAACTTTAAGGCTCAAATGTATGTCGGCGTAGTAATTTGCAGAAAACAACAAAAACTACAACATTAACAACAAAACAACAACATACATTTTGTTCACCGGAAGTTTATTCTAAAAAAAAAAACAAACACAAAAAAACGAAATATATTCGGACCAACTCGGCTATTTCTACGATTGAATTGACCATAGTATTGACCGAGAAGCTGCAAATGAAAAATAGTTCGTTGCAATCCCAAACATATCGTTCAATCCTTGTTTTCTAAATAACCGAGGTGGTCCGAATGACATACATTCGAGATACGATCCGTAAGGTTGACCAAGTTGCGAATGTTGTTACATGTTTCACTTACAATTGATGGCAAGCGACTTATTTGTGACGTCATTCTCTGAAATCTATCGACTTATGCACCATGGACGACCGATATCGTTGACGGTATCTTCAAATTAAAAGCTGTAGGTCACTGATAATAGAATCTTTCCGGTTCAATTTATTGGTGTGACCTAAGATATCTCAACAGTCCATGTGATTACCTGTGACATCGGCCTCTAAAACAATCATTCTTCAAAACGTGTTTTCATCATGACTGCAAGGAGTGCATCTTTTCTTTACAATCATTTATTTAGGTAGTGGAAAAATGTTGTTGTAAAGGTAATATACGTGAGAAAATAATAATGTGCTATTATCGAACACCCAATTATCTACTATCAGCACCCAAACAAAACTACCATCCTCATAATCCTTACATATCAATACCCAGTTATCTACTATTCACCACCTAGTTGTCTACTATCCAGCACCCAGTGATCTACTATTCACCAAAGAATTATCTACTATTTGGTACGCAGTGATTTTTTATCCACAAACCAGTGATCTACTACCAACGCCCAATTATGTACTATTCACCAACCAGTTATCTACTTTCCCCCAACCAGTTATCTACTCCCAACACCCGTTATCTACTATTCACCAACAAGTGATCTACTATCCAACACCTAGTTATCTAATATATATAGTCCAGTTATATACTATCCACCAACCAGTTATCTACTCTCCACCAACGAATTATCTACCATCCACATACAGTTATATACTATCCAGCACTCAGTTACCTACTATCCACAAACAAATTATCTACTATCCAATATTCAGTTATGTACTATCCATCAACCAGTTATCTACTACCAACACCCAATGATCTCCTATCCAGAGCCTAGTTATATAATATCAACACCCAGTTATCTACTATTCAGCACCTAGTGATCTACTATCCACCAATCAATTATCTATTATCAAGGCTCATTTACCTACTATCTACCAAACAATTATCTACTATCCACACCCAGTTATATACTATTCATCAACCAGTTATCTACGACCAACACCCAATTATCTATTATCCAACACTCAGTGATCAACTATCCAGATACCCTATTATCCCCCCACTTATAAAGTTAAAATCTCTATCCCCCTTCTATAATATCCCTATTCTACTCATCTCTCTTATTTTAAACAAAACTACCATCCCATGATCTACTATCCAGGTGTCCTATTATCCCCCCACTTATAAAGTTAAAATCTCTACCCAATTCTATAATGTTCCTACTCTCTGCAACTCTCCTATTTAAACAAAACTACCATCCCATGCACACATGATAGTGTTTAAAAGAAGCGGTATAAAATACAATTTAAATCCCTTATCAACAAAACTAATTTTTTTATCTCCATCTATCATTTCACTAACCACAGCTACTCTCCTTTTTAAACAAAACTAATATCACATGCACACAGGTTAGGATGTAAAAGAAGGAGTATAAAATATAATTTGAATTTCTTCTAAATAACTAACCACCCTATCCCCTTACCACCCTATAATCCCTCTTATAAATAAAGTAAACTGAAAAAAGATATACAGCCCCGTCTATAATGTTCCTACCCTTCTTTTTTAAACTAAACTACCATCCTATTCACAAAGAGTAGGATTAAAAAGAAGAGGTATACATTAGAATTTAAATCCCATATAAATAAAACTAACATCCCTATCCCTCATACCACTCTATGATCCCTCTGATAAATTAAGTAAAAACACCAAGCTTCTTCTATAGTGCCCCTTATTTACCTCCCTTTATAATATTCCTAATGGCCGCTACTCTCCTATTTTAAACAAAATTACCATTCCATTCGCGTCTGTCTATTTTTTAAAAATATATTTTGGTTGCAAAAGCCTGAGTTTGTCTGCACTCTAAATTATATTACAATTCTGCTACACACAAGTAGAACTTACGAGTTGCCGTGTGTCAAATAGGATTCTTAAATATATATTCCAAATATTCTGCTAGAATCACTTTTATTGTGTTCCAGATCTTTAATATGTTACAATTATGCTAGCGTACTATGAGGTCAAAGTTTCTTTCATCAAATTTGATACAAATTTCAGAAGAAAACATCTTAGAGTGATAATTACACTGACCGACCTTGTTTCACCCCCAGGGTCAATATACTTGTGACAGTTGGAAATTAATTTTTTTAAATAGAGACACAGAGTGTTTTGACAAAAATATAATGTGCTGAAGTAAATTCTGGTTTATTGTTGTTTAAAACCACCAAACTAAAGCATTACTGTATGTGTGTGTGCGTGTGTGATAAACAGAGAGAAAGAAAGAGAGTCATTATCATTATTATTATTATTATTATTATTATTATTATTAATTGTTCATGATGTATGAGAAATGCGTGACATGGAAATGGCCCTAAGGATCCAAACAGGAATCCTGTGTTAAAAAAGGTCAAAGTTTAATTCATCTTTATCCAGTTCGTAATATATCTCAAGAGCAAGTTTTTTTGTAAACGGACTGACAGTTAAGTTATTCCCCAGCACAACAAGAAAACATGTCTTACTCGGCTGCCGTTTTCAAACAAATGAGCAAAAATCTGATCATACAAAATAATTCTAACGAATGAGAGGTACTTACGCAGCATGTGCGATTCCAATGTTTGAGGATGCCTGGCGTCAGAAAATTCCACGCGTCAAACCAGGGAAATCCTGATCATCTGAAAATGAAAATTATTTTCCACAGACTTTGATCTCGAAGATAAAAGCTTCAAATTTAAATGTAATGCATCCTATTGTTAAGATGTTTAAGGGTAGCGAAATCCATCTTACTGAAGAGACAATTTTATTTAAAACATTCAACAGTCTCTTTAACAAACCTTGCACAAATTCAATTAGACCACATACTTTTAATATCCGAATATGGTGGTAATGAGAAAGAAAAGACAACACGATAAGTTAACATCAACCTCTGACCTTGAACTAATAGAAACAACTCAGAAGGTGATACACTATACATTTTCCGGAAGAGACACATAGTATGTAAACAAAGTTCGGCCCTATGTTTCATAATTCATATGTCCCATCATGGCGTTAAAATATGGTCGTCCCAATGAGAAGATGGCAATTCCGCTGAATATAATGAGAACAAGATGAACTACTTTCTATTAGCATTTCAATATTTCCTGCAGTTTCTTTAGCATGTCTTCTTTAATGATCTAAATGTTACCTATACAGCAATCACAATTTTCCCGTTTTGGGCGTGACAGAAGCGTAGAGGAGATTTCTGTTACAGACGGTAATTAACACTATTGATCAAGGCACACGTAAAGAACATTTTGAGAAGCAGAGAAGATGTTTTTATTTTTAAAAGTTCATATCTCAAAACATCAGAACATGTCAAGTTTAATGACTGTCAACACAGCAACTAATTAATAGACCAAATGATGTTTATCCAGTTTCTTCCTGCTATTCAGATTTTAATGCCGATATTTCATACGTTTTCTACTGCAACTTCAGATCATCTATGCTGAGCCAATTTTGTTACTTTTCCAATAGTTTAGCAATCGAAAACCCGTATTACATCCTAATGTCAAAAATAAAAATTGCCTGCAAAATATTGGGGATCATTGGTTTTGAACAATTCGTTAATGAGGTTATGTTATGAATGGGAGGAATTTTACCTCCAGTAAGTTTTGCTTTGAATGCACCTTTCATGTGTTCTTGCATTGAATATGGGATGGACTGAAACCGTGAGTATGGAAACCCTGAGTACAAATCGGAAAAGAAGGAATCCGCGAATTCGGAAATGCCGAGTACACATCGCAATGCACGATACTGCGAGTACGGAATCCGATCGCATTGCAATGCGAGACAGCGTGTGCAGGACTTTAGACCATCTTTTATCTCCAGCAGGGGATTTTGCCACCTTTGTAATATTTCCCCAAAAGACGTCATGTAATAATTAAAGAAACTTAAGAAAGTGGATGTATACTTTTTATTGAAAAATACAATATAGTTATAGTATAAGACACAGGTCATTTCACAACAGGCAGACAGAAAATACACAGCGAATACATTTGTAGTCACATGTCATTGTGAATGAAGTGTCGGAGAAATAGCAAGATAGGTCTTAAACAGATCTAATGTCAAATAATTATCACAGTAAGCCATTAATTGTTACTAAGAGTTGATCATAATGTTTGTACACGTAGTGTTGCTATAGGTCTAATGCCTATGAGAATAGCTGCAACACTATGACGATAGGAACGCGACACAGTGGACAGTTGAGATTCTGTTCAAGCAGTGTGTCCACACACATTCTACAAAAGCGGGAATGGCCATAAGGCACCAAAGCGATGGTCTCTCGTGCATTAATCAGGTAAACGTCACACTGATGAACGTTGATGACTTCAGCCTCCTATAACGCTTTCGTTTATTCAGCTGATTTAGTATCGAACTCGTCCTTGTTCAATAGGGCTGCAGTGACGCCATCTGCGCAGAGGCTAACCGTGCACAGGAATGCCATTCTGGTGTACTCTTTCGATTGGAATCGCGTCGTACACTATCGAATGCGCCGGTCATTCATTATGGTACCTTTTGTCTTGGTTCGACGTATCAGTAATTGTCGACGAAGTTGATTAACATCAGCCATGTTGTCAATGGTGCAGTTTTGCAGTTGCGTGAGCAAACTGGAAAGGTGTAATCATGAAATATTACAAACATTGAGAACAGTTGATAAAACAGAAAAGTCACGGTTTGGAACGTCGCATCCATCCAAACGTCCTTGGCTTCCTTCAACAAATTCAACTGCGCGTCTGTTGCAAACAAAAACTCCCCGGTAGAACGCCACTCCATTGCACTCAGCGTACCTTGAGCTAGTAATGTAAATCAACTTCATCGACGGTTGTTAGTAGTGCCGATTGCTGTACACGACGATGCTAGTACACTGAGCTTTAAAAAAAACCCAAAAGCCACTGTTCAGGCAACAGTGGTTGAAGATGCTTTCCGACATTCTTCGTCGAAAATGACGCGGAATGATTCTGTTGTCGTCTCAGCGGCACTTTTGCGACAACTCTCCACTAACTGCCTTTGTGTTATTTCCTCGCGCATATCCGGATGTTGAATATGCGGATGTAGCATTGTGAAGACATTTGCTTTTACTGACCAGGTGGCGGTGCAACTGGCGGACTGGCACTTCAAATATTTCAACCCGCGGCTTGTGGCGGTTGATTAAGTGTCTATCGTATACATATTAAAACCTCCATTGCAATAAATCTAGACGAAATTGGGCTCCATTTTCATACGGTTATGTTTAAAGCCCTACTGACACTTACTCGCAGCAAAGTGATGTGTCCATCAATGTTATAAAGAACACTTTGCTGCGAGTAATATTTTTTTTATTGAAGTTTGGTGTCGGCTTGCATTATTGAAGTGTGTTGACTTTTCTTGATGCACGCCCGCTAAACTCTGAGTAGATGAAAGCGAGCAAACCAAAGCGTGCTCAAATCAGCGTCTTTGTTCATGCCGCAAGAGTTCATGCATTATAGCAGGGTGTTGGCTTCCCTTGATGCACGCCCGCTAATCTCTGAGTAAAGGAAATCGAGCAAACCGAAACTGGCAGCGTGTCGACATAAACTAATAGAAAACAAAGGATTCGTTCAAGTTGGCACCTAGAGCTGCTGTCAACATAAATATGAATTTCTTTATGTCGACGTCAATCGGATTATGTACTCGCGGTTTCCTGCCTTGCGATGTGTACTCAGGGTTTCCTGCCTTGCAATGTGTACTCGGTGTTTCCGTACCCGAGGTTTCCTGCCTTGCGATGTGTACTCTGGGCTTCCTGCCTTGCAAGAAGTTGAAATTCGTACGCTAAGGTCCCTCATATTTTTGTTCCTCCTTCTTAACAGAAGTACTCAGTAATACATCATGAGCACAAAACAGGACCCCAGACGTGTTACCCTGAAGACCCGCAAAGTTTTGCCCCTCCTTCTTAACAGCGGCGCTCAGCACAGTAATACAACAGAAGCACAAGACAGGATCTAGTTGTGGTATGCTCAGTACGCTATAGTGATATTGTCAACGTATGCAAAATGTTATATATTTGTCTTCAATGGTGAATGAGTTATTTTAATTTAAAAATTGTGATAGAATGTCAAATTGCAACGCGAATTGTATGTCACCGTTTTTCGAAGTTATATTGAATTACAACTGACACATTTTCATGGTGTTGGATATATATATATATATATATATATAGAGAGAGAGAGAGAGAGAGAGAGAGAGAGAGAGAGAGTTCAATTACCGAACAGGTAACAGACTGTTCACATAATTGTCTCAGATAAACAGAGTTCAATGACCGAACAAGTAATAGACTATTTACAAAAGTATCTCAGGCAAGCAGAGTTCAATTACTGAACAGGTAACAACAGGTTGTTCACATAATTATCTTAGACAAGTAGAATTCACTGAGCGAACAGGTAATAGACTGTTTACCAAAGTATCTCAGACAAGCAGAGTTCAATGACCAACAGGTAATAGCGTGTTCGCAATAATTATCTTAGACAAGCGGAATTCAATGACCAAACAGGTGATGAACTGTTCACATAATTATCTCATACAAGTCGAGTTAAATGGCCAACAGGTAATAGAGTGTTCGCAGTAATTATCTTAGACAAGCTTAATTCAATGACCAAACAGATATATATTGAACTGAACTGTTCACATAATTATCTCATGCAAGTCGAGTTAAATGACCAAACATGTAAAAAAAAAGATGGTTTCAATGTGTCTGTTTATCCCACTTTACATTAATAAATGTCAATAAGCGGAACTTTTCATGATATGGATTATAATGCTAGATTTTAATGTTGAAAACTGTGTGCAAAGCTTACAGATCTTCTCTGAATAACAAAGTTGCCATACCTCCACTGTTACTTCTTAAGTCATCCATGTTGTCTCTTGATATAAAACTAACTCGATACTCAGCACGCCAAATACCACCGTGTCAATACCAACTCAAGAGTGGCAAGATATACAATTGTCGGCTCTATCCCCACGCAGTTATCAATCATATGTCACATTTTTGTTTGAATGAGTGTAGAAATACCAGTCCTACACACATCGGTCTAGTTCATCTTGAAAATGTTTCATTCACGTGATTTATTCTACAACGTCAGAAAACTCAAAACCTAATAAATAAAGCTTCCCACTAGTGTACACGATATCCGTCACGCAAAAGGCCATACCGATAAAGCATACTGTATAATGTGTTATAATAACTACTATAAAATCTGGCGAGATTTTATTCTAAATTGTATCAAATGTTTACAGCGATTTCAAATGTGGGCTTCTGATCGATTTCAGGCTTTCAGCTCGAGATTTTCAGGTTTTGCGAATTGCTCATGTAGAGACTTTCTCTTTTTTGCGAATTGCTCATGTAGGATCTTTCTCTTTTTGCGAATTGCTCATGTAGAGACTTTCTCTTTTTGCGAATTTCTTATGTAGGATCTTTCTCTTTTTGCGAATTGCTCATGTAGGATCTTTCTCTTTTTGCGAATTGCTCATGTAGGATCTTTCTCTTTTTGCGAATTGCTCATGTGGAGACTTTCTCTTTTTGCGAATTGCTCATGTAGGATCTTTCTCTTTTTGCGAATTGCTCATGTAGAGACTTTCTCTTTTTGCGAATTGTTCATGTAGGATCTTTCTCTTTTTGCGAATTGCTCATGTGGAGACTTTCTCTTTTTGCGAATTGTTCATGTAGGATCTTTCTCTTTTTGCGAATTGCTCATGTAGGATCTTTCTCTTTTTGCGAATTGCTCATGTGGAGACTTTCTCTTTTTGCGAATTGTTCATGTAGGATCTTTCTCTTTTTGCGAATTGCTCATGTAGGATCTTTCTCTTTTTTTGCGAATTGCTCATGTAGAGACTTTCTCTTTTTGCGAATTGTTCATGTAGGATCTTTCTCTTTTTTGCGAATTGCTCATGTAGGATCTTTCTCTTTTTGCGAATTGCTCATGTAGAGACTTTCTCTTTTTGCGAATTGCTCATGTGGAGACTTTCTCTTTTTGCGAATTGCTCATGTAGAGACTTTCTCTTTTTGCGAATTGCTCATGTAGAGACTTTCTCTTTTTGCGAATTGCTCATGTAGGATGTTTCTCTTTTTGCGAATTGCTCATGTAGGATCTTTCTCTTTTTGCGAATTGCTCATGTGGAGACTTTCTATATTTGCAGATTGCTCATTTACAGACCTTCTATAGTTGCGAATTGCTGTACATGTACGGACTTTCAGCAATGGCGAATTGCTCATGTACAGACGTTCTATATTGGAAAATTGGTCATTGAGAGGTTTTTTAAAACGGCGAATTGTTCATGTACCGAATTTCAATAACTCCGAATTGCTCATATAATACTTTCTATAATAGTGAATTGCAGATGTACAGACTTTCTTTAATGGCGAATTGCTTATGTACAGATTTTACATAATGGCGAATTTCTCATGTACAGATTTTACATAATGGCGAATTTCTCATGTACAGACTTTCTATAATGGCTAATTGTGAAACTCACCTACAAGTTCATAGATAATGGTAGAAGTTTGACCTTCAAAACCGGAGAAACAAACATGATTCAAATATCAAATATAAGTTCAAAATTAAAATGAAGTCAGCTACTCTTTAAAGAACGCTTTTTAAAGATCTAATTACATTCTAAATTTTCCGTTGTAACTGTATTCCAAAGAATGACGGTATTTGGTTTAGTTTTTGTTGTTTCAATTTACAGTTGTGTAATTAACGCAACTCTCATAATTGTTTTATTATGTACTGAAAGGTAGGTAACTTTCTAGCGATTTTTCTGTCAAAATTCAACAGAAAATGCGTAAAACAAGTCCCTTTATTATTGGTTTTTTGGGAGGAAATTCACATTCAAAGCGCAATAAGTGTATATTTTAGGATCTTTGAAGTCGAAATTGAGGGGGGTATTTTTGTATCATTTTAAATTAATGATTCGTGTTTCACCTTGTAATTTTTACTTTGTACTGTGACTGTGGCATTGGTGCTCAGTAAACAGGGTATAATAGTTTGATCATGTATCGATACTCTTCTTGGAAAGGGGATAGTAATGTATGCAATGTGACATACGAGTTTACATACGATGGTTCTACTTTACGATTTGAAAAGTTTGAAATCAGAAACAACGCTTATGCACCACAAAATAAACCTGGATGAAAAGGAAATATAATTTAAAAAGCCAGAAGACTGTAGGCCTATCAAATTTCACATTATTTACGTTTATCGAGTGGGAATATACATTATCGTTTATAACCCGTTGTGTCATTTGCTGTGTACATCCAATAATTGTTTACGTTGTACAAAAAACTACTCATTCGTTCCTGTATAGCTCTAAAACGATTTGCAGAGAGCCCTATCTGACTGCTCCACCCGTAACAGTTAAAACACATGTTGACTGTGATGACATGAGATGCCTACCATTCCCTTATTCCAAGATTGGCCGGGTCTAAAACGTAAACATGTTTATAAACACCTGTTGAAAGATCATTGGATCATTATATCGTATCTACGAGCTTGCGGCAAACAATGTCATGTTTACGAGTCCGTGAGAATGAGTCATTTAATCCATATACCAAGGTGATATGTGAGTAAAACGAAAGCTTAATATATACACTTGTTATAGCACCACGCATTATACCACCACCCCGGCTTATCGCCAATATTGTGCCCATAATGGATTTCCATACTCTTTATTTTCCGCTTCCTACCGACGTCACCACGTCCAAAACTTGGACAAATCTCTCTCTGTCAGGCGTGCATTGATCGTTACCACCTGTCTGTTGTATGTATGTATGTATATATATATATATATATATATATATATATATATATATATATATATATAGAGAGAGAGAGAGAGAGAGAGAGAGAGAGAGAGAGAGAGAGAGAGAGAGAGAGAGAGAGAGAGAGAGAGCACAACATAAGAAGTAAATATTACTGTATGGATCGTGTTACAACAAGTTGTTGACACGGTGTAAAGAAGGAACTTAAACATCGTGGACAACTGCACGCATTGGATTGTCATTTAAAATACCAGTATTTAAACTCTGCGTAGTACGTAGTTATTATTCTACGTATCACAGACACAGCATGGATGATTGCGGAAGCAGTAGTGGAGGTAAGATATTTTGTATTTTATTTAATTTCTTTTCAATTTATGTGTGTGTGTGTGTGTGTGTGTGTGTGTGTGTGTGTGTGTGTGTGTGTGTAAAGTGTGTATGTAAAGGGCGGGAGGAGGAATATTTATTAACGGCTATTTAAATACTTGACAGGTGAATAAGTAAATGTAATTTATTAAAATTTAGAAAAATGGAAATGCATTTTTGTGAGATCAAAAACAAAATCTGGTTTTGAATCTGTCATTTTAGGTTTCAGCAGCAGTGATGGTGCAGGATTTTCGACTGATGCCGGTGGCTGCAGCGCTTTTTCCAGTTCCGATACGGGAGGTATATCGTCTTCTTATGGAGGGTTTTCGGACTCTGGCCCCTTCAGTGTCGATACGGTGTCAAATATCGGGATGACAAGTAATTGTGACTCAGGACTGGGAGTCAGTGACCATGTTCATTGCGATTTTACAGGAAATAATGCTTACTATCACGCATGCCTTCACAATACTATCGAAAGTGAAAATGTAAATACGTTTCCGAATCAAATACAAATGGATTCATCTCTATCAACAGATCCCATTCCTGTGGCTCTCTGTGTTCCGTATTTAACCACACCAATAGATGGCGCTGTGGATGGTTATCTAAATATGGTAACGTTGAGAGAGAGAGAGAGAGAGAGAGAGAGAGAGAGAGAGAGAGAGAGAGAGAGAGAGAGAGAGAGAGAGCAATCACTTGTAAATTCGTAACAGTATCAAACGCAAGTCTAAGACTTGAAAGGTGTGACTTAGTAGGAGATAATCAAATGAGGATTAATATGGTTATAACAGGTTTGACGGCCAGGTTTTTTCCCTTTAGATAGTCTCTTCAAATTAAAGACGAAAATTCATAGTTGTTGTTGGCAATAGGACGTTTTCTGATCAGTGTACATCACAATGTCCTACTATAATGTTTCATTCCTCTTTCATACTTTTTAAATTACCTTTTTTTCTTATTGTTCTATTTTTAGGGTGGACATGTGGACTCTTGGGAGAAAAATATCCCAGGTAACAAGACAGAAAACAAAGAATTTATGCTTTTGAGGTCCAAGATAGCTCAACTGCAGATTATACTGTCATCTTCTAAAGCAGACGAACATAAAAAGGCCGCTATAAGGGCCTAGATTGAGGACCTCAGAGCTCGGATGGAACGACAAGGTAGAACAACGAGCTTAAATATGATACATAATAGGATCTAAGATGTCAAATGCTAGAGCTAAGACCTAATTACACATACTGTTTCCATGTCAAATGCTAGAGCTAAGACCTAATTACACACATTGTTTCCATGGTGTTAATTATTATCAATATCAATCTTTATAGCGTTGCAATTGGGGTAAAATTGATGAGGATGTGACAAAACGTATGATTGGCTGCTATAGCCGCGGCGGCTCAGAGGATAAGGAGTTTGACTCGTGATCAAAAGGGAGCGGATTTGATTCCAACCATCGAATTGGCCTGGATCGGCTACCGGGGTGGGTCCATGGGCACGACACTTTTCTTTACTTGCCACGATATAACTTTCCTGTGTTGCAGTTCCATAAAACACCAAGCTAAACGAAACAAATCAGTCTGGTTGCTTGCCACGCAATTTGATAGACCCGGGTTCAATTTTAAGCGAAGTGTAGGCTCTTGATGCCTTTCTGCTATACAAAAATCGATGACAAAGATTATATAGTTATTCTTTGGAGTGAAAGTAAATCTACATTTGATTTTCGCCGAATATAATATATTTCTACGCTAAAATCGATACGAGAGATTAAAAACCTTTCAACTTCTTCCGTTTCAACCTAAATTTTTCAAGTTTGGAGAGAGAGAGAGAGAGAGAGAGAGAGAGAGAGAGAGAGAGAGATGGGGCGGAGGGATTGTGTGTTACTGACCTTTTAGTCATTCACACACACACACAGTCTTTGTTATGGTCAAAGGTAAGGATAGATGGATACAATGGATACAAATGAAAAATAATTTTAATTTTTAGAGCTTTCGTACTTCCATGTGAATCTTTACAATTTGCAGGAAATGGGAGGAGACAAGACATCTTTGCAATAACGAATTACCAAAAAACACGTCACTGCGGTACCAGAGTTAACCAACCAACAGCGTTTAATCTGCATCCAACGCATGCAGGGGTAGATATAAAACACATACAAAAGGTGACTTGGGGTAGCTGGGGATTGATGGTTGGGACTCGGAGTGACGTTTATTTGTTCGATCGTGAAACCTTTTGCCCATTCCGTCTTAGACCCTTTGAGTATGGTCATTAGCAGACTTTTGTGGGGCCTCAATGGTCATACATTTACATAGGTGTAGTACCAGCTTGCATCTGGTCATATTAAAGAGAGAAAATCAATACACAAATTACTAATATAGAATCTGGCAAAAAAATTATCTTTTTTGCTCATAATATTCATGTAAATGTATAATATCTCTTGAGAGTCAAAGAATTACTTAAGTTGCCATACTTATATAATCAGTAGGAAAATCTATCAGTTGTAATCCAATATGGCTGTCGATTACGTCATTCTGAAAAAGGACTATAGGTATATAGTACCATAACCTGTGTGTCTGTCTGTTTGTTTTTTTTTAACTTTTATGTCTGTACCTTGTCTGTACCTTGTATTCTGTGTGTCTGTCTGTTTTTTTTCCACTTTTATGTCTGGACCTTGTATATCTTTCTTCAGAGGTGATGAAATTATTTTGGGAAATTTAATTATATATAAGAATGATTTTAATATAATCAAAAGATGTAAACACTTCGAACGTTTTTATGTATTTTAATCTTAACGTTACATTTTGAAAGAATAAAACCAAGCTGTTTTTTTAAAAAGCAAATGTACCGGATTGGCGCCTTCATTAGGAACACTCTAAATTGCATCTGAGAATTTAATTTTTTTTTTGGGGGGTGGGGGGGGGGGTGAGGTGGGGGGGATAGGGGGAAATAGTGACCATGCAGTTTGTTTTTTTTTTGGGGGGGGCGGGAGGGTTATACCAGAAAAATGATGTAAAATCGCTAGATTTACATGTTTTGTTTGTTTTTCAATCTGGCCATCCAAACTCTACATTATACACTGATTTAGGTTATATTCAATCTGACCATTCAAACTATAGATTATACACTGATTTAGGTGATGTTCAATCTGGCCGTCCAAACTGTACATTATACACTGATTTGTGTGAGATTCAATCTGGCCATCCAAGTTCTACATTATAAACTTATTTGTGTGATATTCAGGGTGCGCTGAAACCGCGAGTACGGAAAGCCCGAGTATAACGAAAATTCGGAACAGGAATCAAGTACGGAAACTCCAAGTACAAATCTCAACTTTTCGCGAGGCAAGAAACCCCGAGTACGGAAACCCCGAGTATATATCGTAACGTAGGAAATACCGGGGACGGAAACCACGAGTACACGTCGCAAGTCAGGAAACCCCGAGTTCTGAATTTTCGAACTGATTCATTGCAAGGGTGTTTTTTTTATACGTATACGATGGACACGCCGCGGGTTGAAATACGTGAAGTGCCAGTCCGCCTGTTGCACCGCCACAGGGTCAGTAAAAGGAAATGTCTTCACAATGCTACATCCACATATTCAACATCCGGATATGTACGAGGAAAGAACACGAAGGCAGTTAGTGGAGAGTTTCGTAAAAGAGCCGCTGAGACGGTAACAGAATCACTCCTCGTAATTTTCGACGAAGAATGTCGGAAAGCATCTTCAAAAACTGTTGCCAGAACAGTGGCTTTTGTATCTATTGAAAGCTCAATGTACTAGCGTGGTCGTTTTCAGCAACCGGCACTGCTAACAACCGTTGACGAAGTGGATGCTTACATTGCTTGCTCAAGGTACGCTGAGTGCAATGGAGTGGCGTTCTACCGGGGAGTTGTCAACGTTGCTGACCACGGCTCCGCTTTTTTGTTTGCAACAGACGCGCAGTTGGATTTGCTGAAGGAAGTCAAGGACGTTTGGATGGATGCGACATTCCAAACCGTGCTTCGTCTGTTTTATCAACTGTTCTCAATGTTTGTAATATTTCATGGTTACACCTTTCCAGTTTGCTCACGCAACTGCAAAACTGCACCATTGACAACATGGCTGATGTTAATCAACTTCGTCGACAATTACTGATTCATCGAACCAAGGCAAAACGTAGCATCAGGAATGACCAGCGCATTATACGGTGTATGACGCGATTCCAATCAAAAGAATGCACCAGAGTGGAATTCCTGTGCGCCGTTAGTCACTGCGCGGATGGCGTCACTGCGGTCCTATTGAACAAGGACGACTTTGACACCGACGTCAACAGTGTCGACGACAGTGAGGTCGAGAGTGTCCACGACGACGAATCAGCTGAAGAAACGACAGCGTCACAGGAGGCTGAAGTCATCAACGTTCATCAGTGTGACGTTTGCCTGATTAATGCACGAGAGGTCATCGCTTTGGTGCCTTGCGGCCACTCCCGCTTTTGTAGACAGTGTGTGAGTACACTGCTGGATCAGAATCACAACTGTTCACTGTGTCGAATTTCATCGTAATGATGTTGCACTATTCTCATAGGCATTATACCTATAGCAACACTACGTGTACAGACATTATGATCAACTCTTAGTAACAATTAATGGCTTACTACAATAATTATTTGATATTTTGACATTAGGTATGTTTTAGACCTATCATGCTTTTTCGCCGACACTTCATTCATAATGACATGTGATAACAATTTATTAGAAGTGTATTTTCTGTCTGCCTGTGGTGAAATGGCCTGTGTCTTATGCTATTCTTTTCAATAAGAGTATACTTCCACTTTCTTACGGGTCCCAACTTTCTTTAATTATTACATGACATATGTTGGGGAAATATTACAAAGGTGGCAAAATCCCCTGCTGGAGATAAGAGATGGTCTAAAGTCCTGCACGCGCTGTCCGGCATTGCAATGCGATCGGATTCCGTACTCACGCTATCGTACCTTGCGATGTGTACTCAAGGTTTCCGTACTCGCCGATTCCTGCCTTGCGACGTGCACTCGACATTTCCGTACTCGTGGATTCCTTCTTTGCCGATTTGTACTTGGGGTTTCCTTACTCGCGGCTTCAATCCATCCTACGGGTCATGTATTCAAACCATAGTGGTCACTGATGTTACAAGTGAGTAACCTCAGCTTTGTTAATAGATGTTTACTTTGGAAGATTTTAGTGGAACTTTGTAGGCCAGATACGTGTTTGGTGTAGATGTGCAATAGGGTTTTACATTTTTTTCCCCACTGACCCATTTTTGGGAAAGTTGGCTTGAATTTTATGTTTTGAAAAGGAAGTGTATTTTGAGAAGTAAAGTAATAAGACGCTTGTTATCGCTTCTCCCCCTAAGCTGGTCAAAGGACATTTCTGATACTTAGTAGGCTCAATCACTGTTTGGTGTAGATAGATGTGTAATAAGGTAAACGTTCTGGAAAATTGTTTAAAAAAATGAGTATTTTGATGAGTAATGCTTTAATGGAGCAGTTTGTTATCACATATTCTCCTGCATTACTTGGAGGATTCTGTTATCTCCGCACTTCAGCGAAGAGGGCGATATTATGATTGCCCCCGTGTATCAATCCGTCCTTCTGTTCGTCTGTCTGTCCGTGACAAAGTTGTAATGTTTTTTTCTTCTCCTTAGCAGCCTGAAGAATTTTATTGGAACTTTGTAAGCTAAATGAATGCTTAACTTATATAGCGCATTTAATTTTTATTTGTTTCCTCGGATTCATATTTTCTTAAAAATTGTCGGAAAAGGGATATTTTGTGAAGTGAAGTCGTAGAAAGAAGATTGTGGTTGATACTGATGTGCAATAAGTTTTTATTTTTTTCCTTTGCCATTTTTGTGGGGGTAAAATTATTTAAAACAAAAATACATAAAAAGGGGTCTGTTGAGAAATAAAGTGATTGTCATCACTTTTCCTCCAAACACCTGGATGGATTAATCTTAGATTGGTTGGCTAATTCAGTGTTTGTTAAGATGCTCAATAATATTTTTCCTCTTCTGAGTTTTTGTTTACATTTCTGAAAATGTTTCAAGGAAGTAGAATTTGTGAAAAGCAAACTTTTGGATGCAAGATTGTCAAATTTTCTAGTACACTACATGGATGATTTTGCTGTAGCTTAGATTGCCACATCAGTAGTTGATGTACATGTGTAAAAATAAGTACAATTAGAATGTCTGATGTACGGTGATATGCATGTATGTGACTGTATTAACATTTTACCATTACATGCATCCGAAAAATAAAACATATTTCTGTTTTCACTTTTCAGACAATGAAAACATCTCGCATCATTTGCTACTTGTTCATAATCGTCACGCTGATCGCTTTTGCACTCGGCATGGGGTTGGGTTTGACTCAGGGACAAAGGAAATGACAGTGTGCTTCAAATCCAATTTCTTGTATGCTATTTCCGATCCCAATTTACATGTTCTTTGGATTTTTTCCGAATGAAGTACAATCTTTAATGACCGCCAGAAAGAGAAACATGTTTTATAGTGACAGATGGATGAAGACGAAGGCGGAAGCTTGCAAAGTGAGTTTTACATTTCCTACTTTCCTATGTGGGGATATTATGTTTATGCGGAAAGTTGTCATATAAATTACTTATGGACGATATATTCAGGATTACGATTTTCGACGAAGAACGAGTATAAATAATAACGGATATCTTTTCGGAATTCATTGGAGTATGGTAAAAAAGATGTCTCGAATTGTAAGAATTGGTAAAGAACCATTGTTTTCATTTACACATGTGATAGTTTCTTTGTACAAGCTATTACGTCATAGTGCAATGCATTTAATAGATTACGAATTTATTTTTTGAAGAAAATAAAACTAACAAACAGACTGGGTAGCGTTGTCTCAAAATTGTGTACACCTATCTTTGATGGACATCAGAAACGAGTAGCGTGTGTGTTTCGCAAGCGTTATTGGCGTACGATCTGTTTCAATTTTATTTTTTATGGTCCTTTATGTATTAGGTATAATATCGCCTTTGTTTCTTTAAATAGTCTTATTAAACTGGAAAGAAGCCGCTAATAAATCGACTGATTTGTCTGGAAAATGTTGAGAAACAGGATGCTATTGAACAGACTATGCACGTGTGGAGATGTGTCAATGGCTGCATGGTTTGATTCAGATGAGGAACTAAACAATCTTTGCGGAAGTACTTTTGTTAAAATACGTGAAGAGGTGAAATAAGAACACCACATGAACCTGGTCAGCAATAAGTCGTACTGTAATGTTTCCAAGTTTGCAAAATGTATTGATCAAAAACATGTACATAAAGAAGACACTTCGGAAAAGTGATTAAACGTGAAAAATTTAACACAATGGCCAATGAAAGCAAGATGTTCTGTTCAGTTCTGAGCGGTCTCTTTCCTATTGGCACTTATTAAATTTAGACATACTTTTGTATTGTTAATCTGATGAAAATCATTGTCTTAAAACTCGACTATCTGACAAACGGGTTTAAATTTATGATGGCATTGATGAATCCTTCCCTAACATGAAGTTGTATCAATTCAATCACCAATTCATTCGTCTAGGAAATGAAAACTGGATCAAAAGGACCAGATTTTACTTTTTTCAGTGCACGTTCCTGAACTTCTGCTCCCATTTTATGTAGCTGAATCCAATAACATAAAAATGATAGAACTGAAAAGCGAAAATATTAATACTTTTGTAAAATCATTTTAATCCACCATCAATCTCCTATGCTTTGTGTGTTTGAAGAATCGCTGACCATAATCTCTACCTCTTTTTGTCTGTGTCTTAGATGTTTTCATTCAATTATTTACACTGTCCTCCAAAACACAGCTTTTACGAACTTATTCAGTTGCTCAGAAATACATTTGAGTTTGGGAGATACTTGTCATATCTAATGAATGCTATGGGAGATACTTGTCATATGTAATGAATGCTATGGGAGATACTTGCCATATCTAATGAATGCTTGGGAGATACTTGTCATATGTAATGAATGCTATGGGAGATACTTTTCATATCTAATGAATGCTGTGGGAGATACTTGCCATATCGAATGAATGCTATGAAATATACTTGTCAGATCTAATGAATGCTATGGGAGATACTTGTCATATCTAATGAATGCTATGGGAGATACTTGTCATATCTAATGAATACTATGGGAGATACTTGTCATATCTAATGAATACTATGGGAGATACTTGCCATATCTAATGAATGCTATGGGAGATATTTGTCATATCTAATGAATGCTAAATGAACAAGGTAATATTCTACCTTTTGATGTTCACTTTATCAAACAGAGTTGTTCACGGTTTGCCCCTCACCTGATTTGTGTCTGAAATGGTTGTTATACATTATCTTCTGTTTCTAAAATATGACTTTTCTCAAGTGGTAACCGCTTGCGTATTAAATACTCTTGCAGACCACCAGACACAATTTAATTCGTTTATATTATTTAATCACTCTTAAACTATACATTTGGTTATAGAATATAAAAATGTAAAGTTGTCATGGCATTGAAAGATTGTTGTAAATATAAGAAATTTATCCAAAATGTTACATCTTACAAAACCGCAAAAAAATAGAAAATTCAGAATAAAATTAATATCAAGTCAGCTTGAGAATGGATGAATGATAATTTTGTGAACGAGTAGATAGATTAATAGATATACCAACAGACAGACAGACACAGGTATATATTGACAGTCAGACAGACAGACAATACTCGTGCAACAATACCAGTGTTAAAAATACCATTGCAACGGTATATTTTATCGGTAGTAGAATAGTATGCGCTACGCCACTATCGTTGCCACGAGAACAATTACCGTCCATCACAAAAAAAAAAAAAAAAAAAAAAAAAAATAGCGTTGAAATGATAACTGGATACTGTTGCAACGATATTTGGATACAGTTACAACGGCATCGGTAGTTTCGACTCTTTTCGTACACTATAGAAAGTGAAGTAAAAAAGCACATATGGAATCGCATCTGTCTGTCAGTAAAGAAGTAAACTTTAGGATGTTACTTAATTTCGATATACTAGAAGTTTGAAAGGATATGCTGCCGTTGTATTGATCAGCGTTCATCAATGAGAAAGCAAATATAGAAATATGTTATGTCTGTATTATTATTATTATTATTATTATTCACTCATCGCTGATATACGTGACCAGGTAGTACTGTTTGTAAGCAAACTGCATTAAATGCTTAAGGGAAGAAAAATGTGTCGAGTCGCCATGAGTTTGATTTTGTAAGAAATGTCAAGTTCACTCAACAGTCACATTTAGGAAAGTTCTGTTGCTTATTTATTTATTTATTTTACATGGGAGTATAAAAGTCCGATGAGGCCAGGAACAACATTGGTGCTTTATAAAAGTACCAATAGAGGACGTGGGTGAAATTGCATGAAACAGAGTTGTTACCGCGATTACCATCCGTGAACACAATCCAAAACAAAATGTTAAAATAAAATGATATTTTGTCTTCTTTAACTCTTATAATTGAAATACAAATTAAAGGTATGTGCTAAGAATGAACCAGTGTGAAAGTCTAAAGCAGTGGTTCCCTAACCCCGGGTCGCAAGGACCCTCGCGACCCTATACCGGTACTGCATTTTGTGTCGCAAAAGATGGTATTTATGGTCGCGATCAAAAACGTTTGGGGACCACTTGTCTAAAGAATGCTATGTCTTGCCTGCTTTGTCGGTATATAAATTTAGCAAGAAGCGTAGGTCATCACAACCACAATTTAATTTCCATGGGTACCAACATAAGTGATAAAGTAAATCCACACATCAAGTTTGTCATGACCATACATGCAGCTTTGTACATTAAAATGAAGCTACATGTATATGCAAAACATGAATATATTTAACGGAGGAGGAAAATACATGTATGTCACTTCTACCTATATATACCTTCAACCTGTGGTGAAATTAAATATTAATACACCAATCAAATGTCATGATTGTATATACAAAAGTTTCTATGATCACCTGAACTCCAAAAGTAGGTCACTATAACCTTCTTTTGTAGATAGTAATACGGTAAAAAGTGAACATCCCATTCAGTTTCACGATTGTAAATACAACAGTGTCAGAGAAACACAGTTAAATGTAAACACTTGAGGCAATCACTGGGGCGTGAGAAGCAGACAGCTGCGACATACAATCCCTTGTAATGGGTATCATCTTCCAAGATGAATACAAATCATCAATTCTCAGGACTGGACATACAACAGTGTTATAAGAACTGAGCTAAATACAAGAACTTAACGTATTCACTGAAGTGTTAAATGTAGGTCAATGTGACCAATTTTTCCTGTGGTGGGTATACTAAACACAAACCAAGAATAATACATGCATTGCATTTCGAGACTGTACACACAATAATGTCAGAGAAATTGAGGCAAATGTAAAATGTAATGTTTTCGCCTGTGACGACAATGCTGTCGGAAAAGTGATACATTTGCCTCACCCATACTTCGTAGACGAAAATACAATTGTTTTCTCTAAGAACAACACTTGCAATCTAGCACATCTTGCATTCTTTCTGAAACTGGCTTATCTTAATTCAGTTTTTATTTGTGGGGTTACAAAGGAAGAAATTTTCTTTGATTTTTCAAACTTTATGATGTTCGTGGGGCCATTCAATATGAAGCTTTTGTACCAAATTTTGGTGTGTATCAAGTCATTTCAGTAAAGTTATGCTGCAAAAAGCAAAATATTACATAAGAATGGATGTCACTGAAGCCTTGCTATTGTGTGTGAGATATATAAATATTATGTTTTGTGGATATATCTTTTTTCATATATACCCTGAATAAACGTACTAAGCGATACATCATTACAAATTAGAAAAAATACATGCATATGTGTATTATTATTAGTTTCCTCCTTTTCATGAAATTTAGAAGAAAAAAACCCCCACTTATTAAAACAGTTTTTTTTCGAAATATCGCTTATTTTGTCAATTTTGCTAGACAAGTAATTTTTGGGAAGAAATATTCTTATTTTATGCTGTTTATAATAAATAAATCTTCATTTTTACATTTACTAATTAAATATATGAATTCAATAAAAGAGGGTAAAGATCACACAGATGTCGGGGTCACAAGTGTTTTCATCAACTGCAGATCTTTCTCTCATGCATATTAATTTCATCGTAAAAAATAATTTGCTATAAAGCAAACGCCATCGTTTATATTCAAAATTTCCTAGAATGAAATTCAATGATGATGATAGTGAGAGTATTTATTTATTTGCAAAAATATGAGTACTTCTGACCTAAAGGATAGTCTCAGTTCTGTTTTGGAAGCAAGTCTAAGAATAATTACAACGAATTTCTGAAGTAGAATGAAAAAAGTAAAACAATGCAACATTTTGCATCAAAAGAGACTATTAAATCTGATACCATTCCGATGACTAAACTACCTCTTTCTCATATATAAATGAGTGAAAAGGCATCAATTACACCTCCTTGTTATCCTACACTGCCGTTATCGCTACACCTCCTTGTTATCCTACACTGCCGTTATCGCTACACCTCCTTTTTATCCTACACTGCCGTTATCGCTACACCTCCTTTTTATCCTACACTGCCGTTATCGCTACACCTCCTTGTTATCCTACACTGCCGTTATCGCTAAACGACTAGGCTTGTTCCTGCAGGATGTAGCAGAGATAGCTCCAGGTGTTATTATTATTTTGGACTGCAGTGGTTTTTGGTTCAACATTGATAGAGTTTGTTGCAAAAGGAAAGGTTGATCTACAATAAAGTTTTTAGATATGATGGAATCGTAACTTCAGAAAGTTTAACAGTATTGGCGACACGATAAGCAGAACAATACGTAAAAATGAAATGAGGGGTTTATTTTAATGACCAACCAATACAACAGACACGATGAGATATTAAACACAATCAAAAAGAAAATACAACGCAGAGATGTCGGACACAGAAGAATTGAAAACACAAAAGTTTTAGAGGAGGGCACAAATTTGCAAGAGAAAGGGATTTTGAAAACGTTAGCTGCAAAGGTTGCACAACAAGCTCATGTTGCCCACGGAACGGTTATAAACTGAACAGAAACACTAACCTTTGGCTGTCTGAAATTCTTCTATACAAATAAAATGTTATATTGCAATTAATCTCTTGAAGAAAGACCCTACCTACGACGATAAGGGGCTCTATGATAGACCCTACCTACGACGATAAGGGACTCTATGATAGATCCTACCTACGGCGATAAGGGACTCTATGATAAAAGAGCCCAAACTCAACTATCTAGTTGCCTATAGAAATGGTAATCTATCGATATCGTTGCAGAGAATAGATTTTGTTGTTGGTTACCACAATATTTCCAATAAACTTAGAACAATATCAACTACATAAACGACACGAATCAAACAAAGACTGTTTTCATTCCTGATGGTTATTACAACCTTTAATGTACACGAATAAGTCAAATAGGGAACGACTGCATATAGTGGCAACTTAGACAATATAGATGTCGAATGCTTGAAACAACTCAAAAGTTCAAAATCACTCGGTCGGAGTAGTTCAGCTATGACTACAGCGCTAAATTGTTAGGACTCAGTAGCCAGGGAACTATACGGGCATCTACTGAATTAATACAGTTTGTGGATTATTGAAACCATAGATGTATGCATTATCGTGACCAAAAACAATAACACAGAAGTACTTCAATTGTAACTATTCATTTTTCTAAGGGTCGTATCCTTGTAAAGATGTCTTTCACATTGAATTTGTTTCATACTATTTTAATCTGCCATTACAAGCAATTACAGAGGAGTACAATTAACAGATTGAACATCAGCATAACAGATTTAGATGGAAAAGTGATAGATTTTCATTACATGCCTGTAACGTGTTTTCCATTTCAGATAAATGGTGGAAACCATGCATGACACTATATCTCGAAGAGGTTCTTGCAACTTAGGTTTGTTTTAAACATTGAGAGAAAAATAGAAACACTAACGGCATAAATAGGTGATACAGTTAACACAGACCTAAACTGAATAATAACTACATTACAAGTAATCTTGCCAAATAACGGATGCCGCTACTAGACGGTTTGTACACAAAGACATGTTGATGCGCAAATACATAAAACTTTGAAGATTAATAATTTAAAAGATATCAAAACGCAATAAGTTGACATCTATCGAACAGAGTGGTACTAAGAGAGCTAACACAATCTCAGATCTACAAAAACAGATTTATGAGAATAAAATTTTTTTTAGATGCTAAAGACTTGTCTAAATAGCAATTCAACACATTGTCTAATGCTATTGAAACATTGTACACAGTAAAAGAGAGAATAGACGTACAAGGGTCAGTGCATAATATTATAGAATATTTACAACAAATTGAACAGAGGAAAGTAGCGAGATAGAAGCTTTGGAGAGTGACAAGAGGAAAACGACAGATAGACGTGAATAATTAAATCCACAAATTATGAAGAGATTAAAAGCTAGCGAAACGTTTCGACACAAAAAGATGGAACACGCCCAACATAAAATAAATATTAATTCATCTATGACAGTTTTAAGTGAGAATATCGCACTATTGAAAGATACTACATTTTCTGAATTTTACAAGAAGTTACACAACATATACGAAAGACTATGTTTATGGAGAACTGGCTGCATGGCGTGGTACAAGGCAGTATTTATGAAATACACAAAAAGATGAAACGAACTAAATTTCAATTATTTGGAACAAACGTTAAGAAAGGAAACAGTGCATTCAAAACTTAAATAGATAAAACGACCCTTGCATTAAATGGTAGAATTGATACAATTGCTGAAATAAGTGAAATATAGAGGTAATACAAACTGAACTGAACACGGAAATGCGCATATAGAGTCTTGCCATTGGTATCAGAATAGATAAATTAACAATGGAAATCGATAATAACAAAAAGAGGGTTGAGATAGAAAATAGACTAATACCTGGACTTATATTACTTTTCGATTTTCAAAGTGTCCCAAGTCTGGTGAATCCAGATGGTATTAATTTTAGTGAATTTACCTGATGTCGTTTCAATTGTTAGAAAGACAAAAACACCAGAATTTGGAGATACTTTTAAACAAAAATATGTAAAAGGCTTGCTGGACATTTTGAAGTCCAAACTACACCTGAATGATCGGTAAACAGTTATGGATTTAAGTATACTCCATAACATTTTATTGAATACAAGTTACACACAATAGATGCTTCACAGTGATTATCCATTCCAATCAGAATATCAGGCGTACAAACAATTGATCCAGATGGTTATGAAAAAGAAACAAAAGAACATAAAAACCTTATACGAACCACAGAAAAACACTGGACATTTCAATTTAAACAGAGCTAAGACACCGGATTATTTGAATGAAAGATTGACAGAGCAATGTTTTGTTAGTCAATACTTGAAACAAAACTTAATGTTGCTTTTACACCAGCCCAGAGTGCTGATGGTAGCGATTTGTACATGATTTCAATGACCAGATATAAATCAAAACTGTACAAACCAGGAGAGTCCAAAAATGAATGATTTATATCCGCTTTCTGATGAACAAGTAAAATACGAGCACATATTCAATGTACTTGTGATGGGTGTTGGTGTGTATGTTGCTTAGATATTTCTTTAAAAAGATAGACCGTAGGCACTGTCGTTTTGAGACTAATTAATAGTAAAGATGTCAATCTGCGGTAAATACATAGTTTCTACAAGCCGAAAAAATAGCACATGGAGTTAAATGCCTCAATCCAAACATCATTATATCACATATACTTGAAACAACATGCAACCTGAGCAACTTTGCAGGTAACAATTCAAAAGCTAGCCCAAATATCTTGTTTGCACAAGGAAGTTTATTTGTGGCACTTCATATGAACGTAAAAGGAGATGCCAATATATAATGGTAAATGGCGGAAAAATCAGTCAGGCATCGACATACCAGTGAAATATGTGCGATTATGTACAGAATAGAGGGAGAACAACTTTGGCCAACCTTTCGCCTGGCAAACAATAATTAAGGAAAATTAGAGAAGGGTGATTTTCAGATATTGCAAATAATTCAAGGCAATTGCTAAAACTAATCTATTTCTTTTTCAGGAATTATTATGTTCTTCATACCTGCTTTCAGGGACACCCGATCATGCACAAACATGCTTTGAGTGAACACAAAGTATTATATATCTGATTGACATAAATGAAATTACCATATTCAGTGTATTCGCCCTTTTTGTCAGTGTACTGATACAAATAATTTTTATTATTCCTATCCTTCCACACAATTACAAACACTAATGATATCTTATCTAACTGTCTATCCACCACACTTGCAAAATAGTTAAATATCTATTGAAATATTTCTACCTACATAAATCGCAATGGTTTCAATGTATATTAAAAATATCAAAATAATTAAACATATATGGAAATATTTCTACTTAAAAGTAAGAACAGTTAAATATAGATTAAAATATTTTTACTAAAAAATTAAAATAGTTAAATAAATATTTAAATGTTCTTATTTAATGAACTAAAATAGTTATGTATACATAAAATAAACCGAAATAAACACTTCAATACTTGATGAAACAAAACCAAAACAAGTGAGAAAATAAACTGCAACCACCTTTAATACGTTTTCAACTAGAAAGGAATTAGGTCGTATGAATGATCATTGAAAGACATTAATTAATGTCATATTAATGTAAATGTGTATATATTTGAAGATGGCAGCAATCAAGATTTGTGTAAATTTTAAATAACATTGATCCATATTTGAATTAGATTATCATTCGAAAAATTCAACAATTTGGTTCTATGAGAACCCAATTAGACTTTACGATTAGACTTGTGACGAGACACGTCCATGATGGAGAACAAATTGAGCATAGAAATTTGCACAGGAGAACAGCCTGTCAATTTATTAAATAGAGTCAAAATGGATAATGTCATTGAATATTTATTCATCATCAGAATATCAAATTTGGACGGGAAACAAGCGCAAGTTCAAGATAGATGTTCGATAAAATGAATATTTCATATTGAACATAGATATAAAAACCGCTCATATATAGATTTGCCTTAATGTATTAAGAGCAAAGACGCTTGTATGAATGTAAAAAATGAAGATATGTCATACTGAACCGGACACTGTGTCTTAATGTGATGATACATTCAAAATCACCATAATTAACATGTGAAACTTTTCAACTGGTGCTGTTGGTTTTTGAATATTACAAGTGGATCATCTTAAAGTGTTATGTCTATCGAATTATCTAAATTGTAACATCGTATTTCGTCTTCTGATATTTTTTCTAGTGCATTGAACAAATTCAAGCTTTTTTTAATTTGTGTACAAAAGTATGTTCTCTGTTCACGTCTGTTTATTTGTAATTATACTAATCATGGAAAATCTTTTAATACAGCTGAATGTTAGATACCATCATTGCGGTCATTAGGGGCACCATATTAGCATATTAGCATGTCTTTGTCTTTTTATTTTAGTTATTACAACAGTTTATTATAAAATGGTTCAACTATTTCATATACATTTACAGGTATATCAAATTCATTTCAGAATGTTTTAATGTACTCTATTTTTTTATCTCTCATTGAAGTAGCCAAGTGTCTTGTCTCTGTTTTCATTTTGTCGTCTTAAATTCTTTCCACATCATATCGAATAGGATCAAAAGCTTGAACAGATGGTTGCTTCCTGTAACTACTTGACCGTTAGCTATCGCTCCTCCAATAATAACCCCTGCTGCTACCATTTTGTTATTTATTCTTTATTTATTTTATTGTTGGAGAATAAGAAAAGGTTAGTTCTGCAAAAATGTATTCTGCCATTCTTGTTGTATTTAAGAGTATAAATTATTTTAAAAGCATCATTGTGTGCAATTCGTATTCAACAAAACATGCCGGGGCATAGTTAAATCCGTGAATATTACCTAATATATTTGGGGTTTTACTTCAGCTTTAAAAAAGATCAAAGAAACCTTTTGTTACCTTGTATTCTGCAATATTATATCTTTCATCGAATCTTTCTTTAGCAATAAAAATGTGCATAATCTAGTCCCGCGCGTAAAGTAATGCCGTCCGGATATTCCTGGCTTGCTGCAACGAGTAAATCGTAAAGCTATAAACATCTAGGTATTAAGTTAGTTTTATCATCAAAGTCCTTATTGTTATTATCGATTTTCCTTTTCAATGTTCTAATTCTATCAAACGCAATATCATCTATATCCATTTCCGTGTTCAGTTCCGTTTTCATTGTCTCTATATTTTCGTTTATTTTGGTTACAACTGAATCATTTCTACCATTTAATACGCATATCTTTGTATCTGTTACAGTTTTTAATGCATCTGATGTTTTTTGCACAAACTTCACTGTATCATTTGTGCAGTTAAATCTTTTCACACACGTTTCATCCTTTTGTTTAGTTGGTGAATACTATATTGTATCACACTGATATTATTAACCAGTACTTGATCGACATATTCGTTTGCATCTGTTTTAGATTGTTCATGCTGAACATGTAACGTGTTGAACAATTCAGTAAATAGAACACGTTTTATCGTTGATCGTATAACTCAAATCTGTAATAGAAAAATCGTAATTAGTGTTAATATATATTATCAAGCTTTCATTAACATTTATTTAAAAAATTTTAAAATCTCTGTTAAATCATTCTTTTTTTGCAACTTGACATTGTTCCAACCGACTAGTAGCTGCATCAGTTAATTTAACAGCATGACATAACATGCGATATGGTTATTGTTGAGGTTTAAGTCACTGTTAATTGCATTGCTGATTCTGCTTTTGTCTCAGTGACGAAAGGTGAGAATTCACTTGGATCTCTCTGAAACATTTCTGTCATCATTTTATTATTTATCTGTTGTGAAAAGTTGTTACATGCATAGCGTGAAAGTGTGTCACTTTACCATTCTCATCTTTTATGCTTATATTCAATCTATGTATCGTACCTCTTCGTAATTGCTTTTAAAGACCATTAGCATTATATGAAGCAAAGTCTCGGTGAGAAACAAACATTTTTAATAGGCAGAGATACTAGCAAACTCGAATAATATCCATTAAAGTAATTTTATGGTGTTATTTGTCTGATTGAGGAAAATGTATAAATTTTTAAGGTTCAAAAATCCACAGACAGTATCAGATTCAGCATATGCATTGACAGTTTTCTGGTTATTGAATCCTAACAAGTTAGAATTGTAGTTGGTTATGTACACTGTGTAATTGCTACTAGGAGTGATTGTAACCTTTGAGTTGTGTTTCAAACATTCGACATCTATACTTTCTTCTTTGTCACGATTTGCTGTCATTCACCCTTTGACTTTATTCATGGACATTCCTAGTTTGTAAAAGCCATTAGAGTATTAACTAGTCTTTGTTTCATTCTTATCGTTATGAATAGAATATATTATTTTTGAGTTCATCGGAAATATTGTGATGCACGACAACGAAATACATTCTATGCAACAATGTCGATAGTTGACCATTTCCGTTGTTAATTGGATTGACAAGATAGATTTCTTTCTCGATAAAATATATTTCTTTCTTACGTAGTGCTCCTATTGTAATAGAGCTTTCCATTTATCTACCATAAAGTGTATGCTTATATGCATGCTGGTGTGTATAGACAAAATATGTTTCCTATACCAGAATTTTCTTTCGTTTCAACTTGTATCCTTTCCCGTAAATCTCTCTAGTATCTCTTTTTCTTTGATTTTTTTTCTGTCCTCTAAAGCTTTTGTCCTGGTGTTTATAGTAACAGAGTTGCACTCTCCGACGTTTCTATTTTGCTCGCTTTTTCCTTATCACGTTTTTTTTATTTCCTTATATCTGTTATATTCGTTAGTCATTACAATAAACTATTAGTAATAGATTAAAATATCACTTATAGCCTTGGATACGAAATCAGCAGTATGGTTTTTATTTGTTAACAGTAGACGTAATTATTTCATCATGTTTTAATATTTTCTTGTAAATAAATTTTTCCTCAGTCGATTTTGCAACAATACCTACTAGTGTTGTAATAACTTTACCAAAAATCACTGGAACAATTATGCCTGTAGCTATTCCCTCATAACCCAGCCCAGTTATTGAAACAGCTATCTGATGAAATTGTTCTCATACCGGCCTCCACCGAATTAAAACTGTTGTTTGCTAATGATCTTTCTAACGTCTCTTTAGTGTTCGATCTCAGCGGCCAAATCATTTTAATCTCACTAATGGTTTGGAACCTGAAATTAGGGTCGTTATCGGCAGAAAGGTCTTTGCATCGCAATATATCCGCAGTGTAGGCAATAACAACGGAGAACTTGGTACTTTTTCACTAATTCAGATATAGGAAAGCTTATATTTTGTAGTGTTAACCGGTTTAATTGACTCTGTAGATGTTTTAGGGTGTACTGCTGTATTGTACCTCTAGTACTCATTGCTTTCATAGCAGGAGGCGAGGTGCATCTTTGGTTCAAAGGCATGGTTTATACTTTTAACATGTTTTTTTTTCCCCTATCTTTTGAAAATAGAAATGTAATCCTTTGGCCGATTTGTACTCTTTACCAAGTGGTAAATGTTCGTTTTTGCAAACCATTTATTGGGTAACTCTTTGATCTGGTAGTAACCCGTGACCTCTGAGGTAGTCAGTTTGGGAATTGGCTAAAATCAATCAATCAGGAGTTGTAAGTCTTGATGCAGAATGGATGTGTGCAAAGCACATTATCAAAGAAATGAAATTAATGTGAAGCATTACAGGTTAAAGAATGAATTTTTAAAAAAATCATGAATGTCATGAACAATTGAAGGAACTATTCAGAGATTTTCCTTACAAAGTAGAACTGGACTGTGTAAATGAATATGCAGGGCTTAAGTATACAATAGTGAAGTATGCATCAAATTCATAGTAAGATCGGGCGGTGCAGTTGACCTGAAGATCCCCCCTAATGGTGAGAAAAATGTTTTAGCGCCTAGTTCAGTAGAGAAGAAATTCAAAGAATTTAGATTTTTGAAAGAATTAAATACCGAGGATTTAGTAAATAGACAAGTTGTTCCTAATTCTGACGTAACAGTTTAATTAAAAATTTAATTTTAAAACAGACTTAGATCTAATGGAGAAACTTCAGTTTTCATCATGACTGCAAGGAGTGCGTCTTTCTTTTTACAATTATTTATTTACAAACGATTAATTTTGTTTTAGGTTGTGGAAAAAATGTTGTTGTAAAAGTAATATATGCGAGAACATGATGATAATGGAATACCAACTAAAGATTTATTGCACTGAGTCGACGTTAAAATAATTCATTGACAGAATTCAAACAGATTTTCTAAGATGTGTTTTAAAACGTTAAAAGAGTACGTCACTATCCATACTTTATGGAGATACTAGAAGACAACCACTTCCACTTACAGTGAAATTGAACGGCATCAAATATTGGTGTAGACTAATTGAAAGAAATCAGAAGAAATACGCGAAAGTCATATATAATATTATACTGAACGATATCAAAGCACATAATAATACTTATCGATGTCATATATAATATTATACTGAGCGATATCAAAGCACATAATAATACTTATCGATGTCATATATAATATTATACTGAGCGATATCAAAGCACATAATAATACTTATCGATGGTTTGAGTACATAAAATCTGCTTTTAAAGAATGTGGATTCGGATACATTTCGGACTCGCAATTTTTTCCCAATAAACAATGGGTCATCAACACTATGAAGAACAGGCTAACTAACATATATATTCAGACATGGAACGAAAAAAAATTTATATAACAAAGGAAACACCTATGGCTTTTTAAAACAAATCTTCCCTTTGAAGATTATTTAGTTGTTTGTTTTTTTTTTAACCCAGAAGCCTTTACATTATTTACTTTAAATTTAGAATCTCAAAAGACCATTTACCAGTTGAAACCGGCAGATGATCAAATATTCAAAGGAACGAGAAAGTCTGTGTACATTAAGGAACTAAAATGATTTAGGTGATTAATTTAATTACATACCTAATTGTCCTGATTTCAAAACTGAACGAAAAAATCTACCTAAAAAAGAAATATCATAGAAGGCGAAATATGTTACTTTTGTAACGATTTAAAAAAAAAAATTCAAATGGTTTTGAGCTTTTAAAGTTATGTACATTTACAAGATTTATAGTGGGAATTTATATTTTTGTGTAAGTTAAATCCCGCATGTACGATATTTAATGAAATTATAAATTACATGTTAAACATAATCTTTGTAATCAGCATGTATATAATATCATATATATGATATGTTTATGTCTTGTTTTATATAACATTTAAAATATAAAACAAAAATGTCCTGATTAATATGTGAACTATGAAAAATATGGTATGATGTTCATGACTCACGGTACTAATTATATTGAAAAATGGGAACAAGTCTAGAAATGAGTGAACATAAAATAGAGTATAATCGGGTTTGGAGGGCCATGATTGGTTGATAATGAAAAGTAATATTTTAGTAAAAGGAATCTTTTGAGAGCTTATGATATTTGCAACTATAAAAAAGTAGACTGTTTTATTTATGGAATTTCAATCCTTTTCAGACTTGACTTTGGAACGCTCGTTACTGAAATTAGCACGAGATTGTTTACGTGCGGAATTGAAAACATATTTTTCAAACACATGTAGATCAACAGCAACAACAACAGAAACAGAATGCCGCGGCTCATATGTTTTTTTCCACACAGATGCTTGCATCAAAGATGGGTCTATACTGAGAAATATAGGTTTGATCATGAGCATTCAGAAATGTAAAGTTATTGAATTTTTAGTATCATAGTGTTTTCATGGGTTTACTATGGGAGCTGAATTAGTACCGTGAGTCCTTCAAAGATGTTATTTCAGTTGAATAATGTTGCAAGAAAAATTTAACGTTTCTGTCTATGACACATTATTTACTACACTACGATGGTAACTACACCATTAGTCCCCTGTAAAAATGTGACATCAATGTTACACACATGTTTATCTACTTTTGAATTACTACGTACTCATCATCTGTCACTTTCGTCACCTTAGCGGACTAAACATTGTCTACTGTCTATTGTCACCTATTTTATGACTGTGCCGGTTCTAAAATAGAAAACTTGTACTAGAGTACAGAGTTTCGACTTACAAGAGTTGTTTTTCAAAACAGTTGACCTATGTGAGCAGCAGCAGCACAGTGTGTGAGTAGTAAAAAAAAACAAATTAAAGCCCTTAACAACAACAACAACAACAACAAACACAAGGACGCACACACTTATTCACGAACACACACAACATGAAGTGCAATAATTTCGTTGTGAGAAAGGACCACACTCCTCACCAGTCACTTTAGCAAGGGCATATATGATGTTATGTTAAACTTGAATAGGAATTCATACAGCTGACGAAAAAAGTCAGACATGATAGTCTAATTGTATAGTCGATTAAGGTTCATGGATAATGTATAACCGTGACATTACAACGCAAAAGTCAGACATTGCTTACTCATAATCTTGTTTTTTTATAATTATCTTCATTAAAGGTAGCCAAACTATGCTGTACGCTCTCCTTCTCCTTCTTCTCCTGTTCCTACCTTGACTATATATCTATATGTTTGTCATCTAAATGAATCGAGTCGTGCTTTTTCTTAGATGATGCAAAATAAAGTTCAAAGTATGAATAATAATAATAATAATAATAATAATAATAATAATAATAATAATAATAATAATAGATGTTGACATTGGAATAGTGGTGATGAAAATGACGGTGATAATGATGATAATGATAACAGTGATGATAATGATGATGATGACAGTGGTGGTCTTAATCATAATTAAAATTGTTATCAAAGTAGTAAAGATAAAATAAGTACAAGCTGCGTGAATAAACAAAAAATCGGACAAAACGATTTATAAATTTTATATATTCACTAAAAAGAGTGCTCTGACTCTGGATATCAGTTAAGGTGGAGAAAGATATATCACTATGCTATAATCTTATATTTAGTCAAAGAAAAAGATCCAAGAAAGGGTAGTTAGATTTCTGTTAAATACGCTTGTTATCTTAAAGTCTCCATTCCAAGAACAATTTACCGTTAATTCTAGGTTTAAGCGGCAACGATGTTAAAGGATCTTCGTACAATGATTGCGGTGCATTTTCAGGTTCAAATGTTGGTGGTGTACCTTCAAATGGTGCTGGGTCTTCAGACTCAGGCTGTAGTGTTGCAAATCCAGTCTGGTCGCCCATATTTTCATTAGTTGTAAAACTGCTGGCTTGCATTACTGCACACACAGACACACACACACACACACATTCTTGAATTCCGCTAAAATATAGATTCCAGCTTTGGGAGTACAAACCCATACCCATCTGACAAAATGCGAAGAAACCCCCTATATCTTGCATCGCCACTCGTGACAATGCAAAATGATTTCACTTCAAGAGTGAAATATTTCTTTATATTTACTAAAAAATTTTTAAAAAAGAACAAACAACGTAGATTTTCTTTTTATTATATATTTATTAAGACAAAAAGAGTGAATTTGCATGGATTTTTTCTCTCTCTCCATTATATGACAATGCGATTAACGGCTGCATTACTGCATCGACAAAAGATGTTCCGAAATTTTACAATAATTTTAGGACAGCAACTATTTAAAAATTTAGCTTGTATATATAATGCTTCAAATTGTGTATTTTCTGAAATCAATGACTGATTTCATACGAAAATGAAGAGATTTTTTATTTTTGTTAACACGTTTCTTGCGCGGATTGATACAGTGAACATTTTTGAGGGGCATACTGTAGAAACATAGCAGAACGGTCGTATCCGACACACTTAAGAGAGTAACAGCATTAAACAACATATATTAATGATTGTGAGTTTACTTGTAAGGATGTTTTTTTTAGTTAGTTTATTTCTACATTCAAACGTAAACTTTTGTGTGGTCTTGGTAAGCTTGCAGTCTATTTCGGTAACAGACGCTGCACCCAAATTTCGATTGTCACTTAATTTCGGTTTGAAATCACCACTAATCAATGCCTGATTTCTCAATCTTTTTCAGACATGATTATGATTGTCATGGGAGTTAAAATCGCTACTTAAACAATTGTATTACTCTATTTAATCAAGAGTTTTTCTTAAAAATGTATACTGTTTGTCGTACGGTGCAACAAGTACACGATGCTGTATAGGTGACACAGAATATCAACTGGCAACAGGTATGTAACTTTAGTCGCTTACAATTTGCACGATTCATGTGGAACACTAATTATAAAAACGACAGCACTTGAAACCTACCTTTTATTGTCTGGGATTCGTTTTTAGGCGTTCTTGATGGCACATCCTCATTGATTACATAAATGTATGCAAGAGGTTCTACATTCTGGGCACATTTCAAGATCTGTTCAGAGAGAGAGAGAGAGAGAGAGAGAGAGAGAGAGAGAGAGAGAGAGAGAGAGAGAGAGAGAGAGAGAGAGAGAAGAAAAAAAGAAAAAGAAAAATAAAATAGGCATAAATATGGAAATACAGGTTTGAATAACAAACATCAGAGCAGATATATTCCTAATGGGTAAAGAAAGTAGTTCCAAAAGTGATATCGCCATTGTGGCGGTAAAGGTGGTATCGCCACTGTGGCAGTCTATTTTTTTTTTCTGTTTGTTTTATAATCTGTCTCCGACTTATATATTTCAATATCTTATTATAAAATATATAATAAAAGGTATTATTGTATAGTGACAAGTGGCAGAGGTAAAGCAACTTAAATCTTACATGTAGGGGATGTGTAAGGTTTTATATATCGATTGAAGTTTTTATTCTACCACATTAATTCCTGTAAAGCAGAAGAACCAACTGGACGGAATTGTTTACTGAATGCTTAAATAAAAGGTAAAAAGTACATAGGTGCGCAAGTCAGAGGTTGCATCTGTGTAGAATCAAGCCATTCAATAATCATTGTTTTTTGCTTAACAAATATGCAACCTTCTTTTCATAAAGCTAATGTCAGGTATTTTCATTTTTTTAAACTCCCACCTGTGTGAAATTTGTTTTCCTTTGATTAAAAATAACGCCTTAATTTTAAAAACTTAATGTTGGAATTAAATTAAGACTTCTGAGGTAATTTTTGGGGGTTGCTCTCTAAATAGTCATTCCCGATATTCTTAGATAATATACACTAACTTATCTATGGTCACAAGGAACCTATTTTAACCTAATGTATGAATTGATTATTAACAGTCATTTTGTTTTTAAAACAAAAGTGAAATAGAGCTATACTTTCAATTCCAATAGTAGAATTCTGTATTTTTGCTAAAGTCAATGTTGCTGTGTCAATAGTAATGAAGGCGGCTGTGATGGATTTTAAGGTTGAGATTATCATGAGTGGCATGACATCTACTTCCGGCTGATGTTCTTTCTCGGGTTGCTCTTTTGGCAATACTGAAGCCAGTACAGACAGGGATAACTGGTAGTTTCGAAAATTGACCGAACTCCAGTGATTAATTATTGCCCCTTTGGAGCGTGCTCTTATTCCAATACAAGTTTCTTTTTTGTATGATGATTCTGCTTTCAGTGCTTGTTTACACTAATGCCCAGCCGATTTATTTGCTTCAGTTTCTATATAAGTGCTATAGTCGTCTTCTCCATATGTACTTTCTATACCAGCAGCTGGTGTTTTCAACGTTAGTGGATATTTCGGGAGAGAGAGAGAGAGAGAGAGAGAGAGAGAGAGAGAGAGAGAGAGAGAGAGAGAGAGAGAGAGAGAGAGAGAAAGAGAGATTTTGGTATGTGTGTGGAAGTGGTATAAGTAATAGTTGTAAACAAAATAGCAGAAAATAACCGTAAAAATGATATAATTCTCAGCTGCTATTACAAAATGTAACATTAATCTCAGGAAACTATACATTATGCATTAAAAATGTCAAAATCAGACAGTAAAGATTTGGCAAAGTCAATCTTGATTGCTATAATATGCATTTATCTGCTTCATACTTGTGAGACCAGTCACATAGTCTTCAAGGACTTCCGCACGTAATCGTTTCTTTAATTTTCTTTTTCTTTTTTAGTATTTGAAAAATGTATGCACATGACGTCACACAATGTACTCAGGGTTAAATACACTAACTTGTTGTAATTCTGAGAATTAGTGTAGAAATTTAAAAAATATATATGATTTATCATAACCAAATGCATTTGTAAGGTTAACATGCCATCTTTTACTACTGCTCACCCAAACGACATGTCAAACAAATTGTTTCATACTTCGGTTCTTATCAATTAATTTTATGTTTTAAATATAATCATCTGCTGTATGTACGTGATTTACATCTGTCTCTATACCTTTGTACTTGTCCAGACAAATATTTTTCTTTAAGATTTTGCTATTTGTTCCATGGAAGGTTTCTTCCTTGCGTTTTCTTTCTTTCTTCTCTTGGCTTGTTGCATTTCCCCATCCATTTTGAAGCATTTCAACATGCTTGTAAAAACAGTTTATCTTCCCCTGTTGATATAATTTATTTGTATGTCTTCTATGAATTTATCCAAATATTTCCTAATTTCTTCTAAATAAATTGCTTCTTTATGTTCTGAAACGTGTTTGTATGTGATACACACACTGTGATAAAGACAGTACAAAATAACATTTAGCCTTATTTCGTATACACTGCAAATGTGTCAAGTATTGTTCATTTTGTAGCTTATGCAGTGAAAGTTTATTGTGCTGCAAGAAAAAAGAAAAATAACTTTAACCGTATGAAGTATATAATAAAACTGTTCTCATGATTGTCTACCGTTTTACCTATGCTAAAATTACTTTAATACTGATGTCGTATTACAACTATCTGCATTTTGCAATTATGTCCATGTTCATGAGAAGAACTATTGCTTGTCTTTATTTCTTTAAGCAATTTCATCTTTTTCAACTATGATAATAAATCGCCACATATGTTATTTAAATCAAAAGTAGGCAATAAGGCAAAATAAAAATATGGGTCATCGTCAAAGACTTTAAACACTTAGCATATTTCTTTGAATGAGACTTGGTCCTCAACAAACATAATCGTATTTAGTTGACTGATAAATGATAAATTACTTAAATTGATTCGTACTTACCAACCTTTATTGTTAAAGTTCTGAAAAATTCTTTCGTACTTGAATACTAGCTTTGTATTGAGCGAGGCAACGTCTGATACAATAGGATCGCGCTACTTAGACTGCTTTACATGTTTTTTTTCACAGTTGGAACCAGTCAGCTGATAATTCGAAGTGGTGTTAAAAGTGGGAGCGGACTTACACAAGGAATAAATACCGAATGTACGGGTGAAGATACATGAAAAGTAAAAAAAAAAATATTATTTTTTATTTGCTGTGGTAGTGAGTAAGAATCTTTTCATTTTTTATTTTAGAATTGTCGTATCCCTACACGAGTTGGTTGATACCAAAAATTATTCTGAGCTAGTAATTATTTACTTTTTATTTTTGTTTTGCTGTGTCCCTTCACAAGTTTGTCTAAGTTTCAGTTGTAATTGTAATTATTCGATTGCGTTAATAAATAAATAAATAAATAAATGAATAAATAAATAAATAAATAAATAAATAAATAAATAAGCACTACTTTGCTTGGTACCCTTTCGTACTAATGACAAATACAATGGGTGACGGTCTATAAATTCTAGTCATTCTTGTTACCTGCGGAGTAGGAGGTCTATGAGAACCAAGTGTCCTCCTCTTCCTTTGTCTCGTGTATCTTGAAACTCTATATTTCAATAAGGCTTTGTGTGAGCTTAAACCCAGAAATGCTGCTGATTACATTGCACGTAGAAGAAGTTTTGTACTTTTACTGAAGTCGCGGATGCTGCACACAGTGTGTAAACTTTATACTTCATCGCCACAATATTATAGCATCCGTCGGAGGGATAGCTGGAACTTGTGACACTTACCATGAAACCCTCCGTTCCCGCGTTCACCAGTCTTTCATGACACGTCTAACAATATTCAGACATATATTTCTATCTTGTTATCACAAGAACCTCTGTTGTCAAATTAAATTCTGCCTAAAAATCTAAGATTTGGGAATGGCGGCAGCACAGATCCACCTGTTTGCGAAACAAACCATTATCACCTTGATCCAACAGTGGAAATAACCCCCGTGACAATGGCGAAGATAGTAGGGACGACGATGGCAAGGACGATACATATGATGCACATTCTTCTTTTGGCCTGAAAAGTGAAAATATGCTGTTGCTGTTTTGTTCTTTTTATTTTGGTCGTATTTCAAATATAAGTGATTATAATAAGCAAAGTTAGTGACTTGCTTCTCCTGGCTACGAAAGTATCAAAATCAGTGGCATTTTTTCCTTCCGTAGTCACACATAAATTCGACAAAGATTAACTCTGAGCATGATTTTTTAAAATTCGAACATGAAAACTTGCATGTATCACACCCCCACTATAAGTGTCTTTGTGTAGCTCGGGCCATGCATGTACTAATTCATACACACTCTAGTGACGAGGTACGTGTGTACAACGCCTCATCTAATTGTCTCAAGCTGCCTCGAAGTTACATGGCAGACGAAAAAAAAAAAGATTATGTAGAATCACGAGGGAATAGTTTGAATCCCGGGCTTAAAGTGTTTCCTAACAGTGTATGATCTTCACTTAACATGATCAATTACTATGTTCAAAAAGTATGTAACACAAACCGACAAAAAGGAGTTTTAAAAAGTGCACAAAGGTACTAAAACAGCACCGCAATTCCGTTGTTTGAGCATGACTGACATCACAAATATCAAGCATTAAAACAGGGAAAACGTGATCATAAAATGAAAATTATTTACCACAGATTTTGAGCTCAAATTCAGATGTAACGCATCCTAATGTTAAGATGTTTAAAAGCAGCAAAATCCATTTTATGAAGAGACACTTTAATTTAAACATTTAACAGTCACTTTAACAAACACTACACAAATTCAATCAGACCACATAATTTTAATATCCGAATAGGGTGGTACAGAGAAAGGAAGGACAACAGGGTAAGTTAGCATCAACTGCTGACCTTGACCTAATAGAAACAACGCAGAAGGTGATACACGATGCGTTTTCTGGAAGAGTTACACGGTAAGTAAACAAATTTAGGCCCTATGTCCCATAATCCATATATCTCACAATGGCGTTAAAATATGGCCATTCCAGAGAGAACGTGGCAATTCCGCTGAATACAATGTGAAAAAAATGAACTACTTTCTATTAGCATTTCGATATTTCCTTCAGTTTGTCTAGCATGTCTTCCTTTTAGATCTAAATGTTATTCATATAATGATCACCATTTTCCCGTTTTGGGCGTGACAAAAGCGTAGAAGATATTTCTGCTACAGACATTAATTAACACTATCGATCAAGTCACATGTAAAGACCATTTTGAGAAGCAGAAAAGATGTTTTTATTTTTAAAAGTTCATATCTCAAAACACCAGAACATTTCAAGTTTAATGACTATCAACACAGCAACCAATTAAAAGGCGAAATAATGTTTTTCAATTTTCTTCCTGGTATTCAGAAATAAATGCCCATATTTCATTCGTTTTCTACTGCAAATTCGGATCATACATGTTGAGCCAATTTGGTTAATTTTCCAATAATTTAGCAATCGAAAACCCGTATTTACATTCTAATGTCAAAAATAGAAATTGCCTGAAAAAATATTGGTGGTCATTGATCTTGAACAATTCGTTACAGAGGTTATGTTATAAATGGAAGGAATTTTATCTCTAGCAGGTTTTGCTTTCATGTGTTCTTTCATTCAATATGACATGAATCAGTGTATAATGTAGAGTTTCACACAAATCAGTGTATAATGTAGAGTTTGGATGGCCAGATTTAATATCACACAAATCAGTGTATAATACAGAGTTTGGATGGTCAGATTGAATATCGCACAAATCAGTGTATAATGTAGAGTTTGGATGGCCAGATTGAGTTTCACACAAATCAGTGTATAATACAGAGTTTGGATGGTCAGATTGAATATCACACAAATCAGTGTATAATGTAGAGTTTGGATGGCCAGACTGAATATCACACAAATCAGTGTATAATGTAGAGTTTGGATGGCCAGATTGAATATCACACAAATCAGTGTATAATACAGAGTTTGGATGGCCAGACTGAATATCACACAAATCAGTGTATAATACAGAGTTTGGATGGCCAGACTGCATATCACACAAATCAGTGTATAATGTAGAGTTTGGATGGCCAGATTGAATATCACACAAATCAGTGTATAATGTAGAGTTTGGATGGCCAGACTGAATATCACACAAATCAGTGTATAATGTAGAGTTTGGATGGCCAGATTGAATATCACACAAATCAGTGTATAATGTAGAGTTTGGATGGCCAGATTTAATATCACACAAATTAGTGTATAATGTAGAGTTTGGATGGCCAGATTGAATATCACACAAATCAGTGTATAATGTAGAGTTTGGATGGCCAGACTGAATATCACACAAATCAGTGTATAATGTAGAGTTTGGATGGCCAGATTTAATATCACACAAATCAGTGTATAATGTAGAGTTTGGATGGCCAGACTGAATATCACACAAATCAGTGTATAATGTAGAGTTTGGATGGCCAGATTGAATATCACACAAATCAGTGTATAATGTAGAGTTTGGATGGCCAGACTGAATATCACACAAATCAGTGTATAATGTAGAGTTTGGATGGCCAGATTGAATATCACACAAATCAGTGTATAATGTAGAGTTTGGATGGCCAGATTCAATATCACACAAATTAGTGTATAATGTAGAGTTTGGATGGCCAGATTGAATATCACACAAATCAGTGTATAATGTAGAGTTTGGATGGCCAGACTGAATATCACACAAATCAGTGTATAATGTAGAGTTTGGATGGCCAGATTTAATATCACACAAATCAGTGTATAATGTAGAGTTTGGATGGCCAGACTGAATATCACACAAATCAGTGTATAATGTAGAGTTTGGATGACCAGATTGAATATCACACAAATCAGTGTATAATGTAGAGTTTGGATGGCCAGATTGAATATCACACAAATCAGTGTATAATGTAGAGTTTGGATGGCCAGACTGAATATCACACAAATCAGTGTATAATGTAGAGTTTGGATGGCCAGATTTAATATCACACAAATTAGTGTATAATGTAGAGTTTGGATGGCCAGATTTAATATCACACAAATCAGTGTATAATGTAGAGTTTGAATGGCCAGATTGAATATCACACACATCAGTGTATAATGTAGAGTTTTCCAATGGTCAGATTGAATGAATATCATATAAATCAGTGTATAATGTCGAGTTTGTATGGTCAGGTTAAATATCACAAAAATCAGTGTATGATGTAGAGTTTGGATGGCCAGATTGAATATCACACAAATCAGTGTATAATGTACAGTTTGGATGGCCAGGTTAAATATCACACAAATCAGTGGATAATGTAGAGTTTTCCAATGGTCAGATTGAATATCACACAAATAAGTGTATAATGTACAGTTTGGATGGTCAGTTTGAAAAAAAAAACAAACAAAACATGCCAATAAAGGGCTCATACATAAATTTTCTGTAATCAACGCACACATACACACCCCCCAAAATAAAATAAATGAATAAAAATAACAAAATTATCAGATGCAATTTAAAGTGGTACTAGTGAAGGTGCCAATCCGATATAATGATCACCATTTTCCCGTTTTGGGCGTGACAAAAGCGTAGAAGATATTTCTGCTACGGACGTTAATTAACACTATCGATCAAGTCACATGTAAAGACCATTTTGAGAAGCAGAAAAGATGTTTTTATTTTTAAAAGTTCATATCTCAAAACACCAGAACATTTCAAGTTTAATGGCTATCAACACAGCAATTTAAAGTGTTACTAGTGAAGGCGCCAATCCGATACAATGGCTTTTCAAAATAACACAGTTTGGTTTTATCCTTTCAAAAGGTAACGTGAATATTAAAATACATCATAACTCTTGAAGTGTTTACATCCTTTGATTATATTAAATTCATTCTTATATATAATCAAATTTCCCAAAGTCATTTCATCACCTCTCTGAAGAGAGATATACAATACAATGTAAAGACATAGAAGTCGAAAAAAAACACAGAACCCCACCTCCACCCCCCACAAAAAACAGACACACATAATACAAGGTAAAGACATAACAGTGGAAAAACAGACAGACACACAGAATACAGATGAGGTACAGGCATAGCAATGGAAAAACAGACAGACACACAGAATACAGACAAGGTACAGACATAAAAGTGAGGAAAAAAAAAATAAAAAAAATAAAAATAAACACAGTCACACAGATTTACGGTACTATACCTATTGTCCTTTTTCAGAATGACGAAACCGACAGCCATATTGGATTACAGCTGATAGATTTTGCTACTGGTTATACAGGGATTATGGCAACTTAAGCAATTCTTTGACTCTCAAGAAATATTATAAAACTTACATCAACAGGATGAGCAGAAAAGACAATATTTTTTGCCAGATTCTATATTAGTAATTTGTAGATTGATTTTCTCTCAGTATGACTTGCTGATAATGGCTAATTTTGATTGACTTTGATATGACCAGATGCAAGCTGGTACTCCACCTATGTAAATGTATGACCATTGAAGCCCCACAAAAGTCTTCTAATGACCATACTCAAAGGGTCTAAGACAGAATGGACAAAAAGTTTCACGATCGAACAAATAAACGTCACTCTGACTCCCAACCATCAATCCCCAACTACCTCCACTCACCTTTTGTATGTGTGTTGTGTCTACCCCAGCATGCGTTGGATGCAGATAAAACGTTGTTGGTTGTTTAACTCTGGTACCGCAGTGACGTGTTTGTTGGCAATTTGTTTTCGCAAAGATGTCGTGTCTCCTCCCATTGCCTAGAAATTGTAAAGATTCACATGAAAATATGAAAGCTCCAATATTAAGATATTTTCATAATTTTTATCATTTATCCTTCCCTTTTACCATGACAAGGGTTGTGTGTGTGTCTGTGTGTGTGTGTGTGTGTGTGAATGACAAAAAAGGTCAGTAACACATAATCCCCCCCTCTCTCTCCAAACTTGAGAAATTTAGACTTAAACCAAAGAAAGTTGAAATATTTTCACACACGTGGAGTTTGAGCGCGGCTTTAAAGAAAACGCCCGTGTAATCTCTCACATCGATTGTAGCGTAGAAATATATCTAGTGAAAATCAAATATAGATTTATTTTCTTTCCAAAGAATAACTATATAATCTTTGTCATCGATTCTTGTATAGCAGAAAGGCACTAAGCACCAACACGTTGCTAGCAATTTAACCCGGGTCTATGAAGTTGCGTGGCAAGCAACCAGTCTGATTTGTTTCGTTTAGCTTAGTGTTTTATGGAACTGCAATACACGAAAGTTATGTCGTGCCGAGGCAAGTAAAGTAAGGTGCCATGTCCATGGACCCACCCCGGTAGCCGATCCAGGCTGATTCGATGGTTGGACTCCCTTTTGGTCACTAGTCCATTGAGCCACCGCAGCTACAGTAGCCAATCATACATTTTGCCACATCCTCATCTATTTACCCCTATTAGAACGCTGTATAGATTTATATTGATAATAAGTAACACCATGGAAACAATATGTGTAATTAGGTCTTAGCTCTAGCATTTGACCTGGAAACAATATGTGTAATTAGGTCTTATCTCTAGCATTTGACATGGAAACAACATGTGTAATTAGATCTTAGCTCAGCATTTGACCTGGAAACAATATGTGCAATTAGGTCTTATCTCTAGCATTTGACATGGAAACAACATGTGTAATTAGGTCTTAGCTCTTTCATTTGACCTGGAAACAATATGTGTAATTAGGTCTTAGCTCTAGCATTTGACATGGAAACAATATGTGTAATTAAGTCTTAGCTCTAGCATTTGACCTGGAAACAATATGTGTAATTAGGTCTTAGCTCTAGCATTTGACCTGGAAACAATATGTGTAATTAGGTCTTAGCTCTAGCATTTGACCTGGAAACAATATGTGTAATTAGGTCTTGGTTCTAGCATTTGACATGGAAACAATATGTGTAATTAGGTCTTAGCTCTAGCATTTGACCTGGAAACAATATGTGTAATTAGGTCTTAGCTCTAGCATTTGACCTGGAAACAATATGTGTAATTAGGTCTTAGCTCTAGCATTTGACATGGAAACAATATGTGTAATTAGGTCTTAGCTCTAGCATTTGACATCTTAGATCCGATTCTGTATCATATTTAAGCTCGTTTTTCTACCTTGTCGTTCCATCTGGGCTCTGAGGTCCTCAATCTGGGCCCTTATAGCGGCCTTTTTATGTTTAGAAGATGACAGTATAATCTGCAGTTGAACTATCTTGGACCTCAAACGCATAAATTCTTTGTCTTCTGTCTTGTTACGTGGGATATTTTTCTCCCAAGAGTCCACATGTCCACCCTAAAAATAGAACAATAAGAAGACAGGTAATTTAAAAAGTATGAAGGAGGAATGAAACATTATAGTAGGACATTGAGATGTACACTGATCAGAAAACGTCCTATTGCCAACAACAACTATGAATTTCGTCTTTAATTTGAAGAGACTATTTAAAGGGGGAAAACCCGGCTGTCAGACTTGTTATAACCATATTGATCCTCATTAGGCTCTCCTACTTAGCCACGCCTTCAGGTTTTAGACTTGCATTTGATACTGTTAAGAATTTACAATTGATTGCACCCCTCCCCTCTCTCTCTCTCTCTCTCTCTCTCTCTCTCTCTCTCTCTCTCTCTCTCTCTCTCTCTCTCTCTCCATTACCATATTTAGATGGCCATCCAAAGTGCTATATGTTGACGTAGTTAAATATGGAACACAGAGAGTCACAGGAATAGGATCTGTTGATAGAGATGAATCCATTTGTATTTGATTCGGATACGTATTTACATTTTCACTTTCGATAGTATTGTGAAGGCATGCGTGATAGTAAGCATTATTTCCTGTAAAATCGCAATGAACATGGTCACTGACTCCCAGTCCTGAGTCACAATTACTTGTCATCCCGATATTTGACACCGTATCGATACTGAAGGGGCCAGAGTCCGAAAACCCTGCATAAGAAGACGATATACCTCCCGTATCGGAACTGGTAAAAGCGCTGCAGCCACCGGCATCAGTCGAAAATCCTGCACCATCACTGCTGCTGAAACCTAAAATAACAGATTCAAAACCAGATTTTGTTTTTGATCTCACAAAAATGTATTTCAATTTTTTAAAGTTTGATCAATTACATTTACTTATTCACCTGTCAAGTGTTTAAATAGCCGTTAATAAATATTCCTCCTCCCGCCCTTCACACGCACGCACGCACACCCCCCCCACACACATTAAAATAAAAAATATCTTACCTCCACTACTGCTTCCGAAGTCATCCATGCTGTGTCTGTGATACGTAGAATAATAACTAGGTACTATGAGGAGTTTAAATACTGGTATTTTAAATGACAATCCAATACGTGCAATTGTGCTCGACGTTTAGTTCCTTCTTTACAACGTGTCAACAACTTGTTGTAACAGGATCCATACGGTAATATTTACTTTTATATTTAGTTTCCGTCTATCCATTTCTCTCTGCCTGTCTGTCTCTGTCTGTCTGTCTCTGTCTGTCTGTCTGTCTGTCTCTCTCTATAGATAGATAGATAGATAGATAGATAGATAGATAGATAGATAGATACGCCTGACAACAGACAGGTGGTAAGATCAATAAACGCCTGCTATACAGGCAGTTGTGATCAAAGCACTCCTGACAAACAGGTGGTTGAGATCAATGCACGCCTGACATAATCAATTGGTGTGAAAAGAAAGACAACTAGTGTTAAAAATAATATTTTTTTTTGTCTAATTTTTGGACTGGGTGACGGCGGTATGAAACGGAAAATAAAGAGTATGGAAAACCACTCTGGGCATAATATTGGCGATAAGCCAGAGTGGTGGTATAATGCGTGGTACTATAACGAGTGTATACTATATAGCTTTCGTTGTATTCATATATCGCTCTGGTATACGGCTTATATGACTCATTCTCACGGACTCGTAAACATGAGAACATTGCCTTATATATATATATATATATATATATATATATATATATATATATATATATATATATATATATATATATATATATATATATATAATGTATAGCTCTCTAATGATCTTTAAACAGGTGTTTATAAACATGTTTACGTTCTAATCCCGGCCAATCACATAATAAGGGGATGGTAGGTATCTCATGTCGTAACAGTCCTTATCTGTTGTAGCCGTTACGAGTGGAGCAGTCATATCGGGTTTTCTTCAAATAGTTGGAGAGCTATGCAGTAACGGATGAGTAGATTTCTGTTCAACGTAAACAATTATTTCATGTAGCCAGCAGGTGACAACAGGTTATAAACGATAACATATTTATCACTCTATTAACGTAGATAATGTGAATTTGATTGGCCTACAGCCGTCTGGCTTTTCAAATTAAATGTACTTCTTATCCAGGTTTATTTGTGTCACATAAGCGGCGTTCCTGATTTCAAACTTTTCAAATCCTAAAGTTGAACTGTATTTTCCATTGCACACATTACTAGTCCCTTTTCCAGGCCGAAACTTGATAAAAACATACTACACCAAAATTATGTCTAGTGTTAAACAACGATCGATAACAATAAACAGTAAGTTGTGTCAAACAAATGTTTACATAACTGTGTGATAAAAAAAGTATAATAAAAGTAGATCTAGTACCCGGAATATACAGCGGTGATGGGCTCGCTTTTCACCTCTGAAGCTCGTGAATGATTCCCTGTTCCGGACAGTACATGGACACGTTGTCTCCCATCCTCCAAGTATGGTGATTTTCTTTGGATTGTTTGATATCTCCGCTCTTCAAAAGCACTTGACACCAACATCTGGGCCGTGGAATCTATCTATCTATCTATCTATCTATCTATCTATATATATATATATATATATATATATATATATATATATATATATATATATATATATATATATATATATATAGTGATTTGAGACCTTTTTGTACAATTGACATAAAATAAAGAAAATGTAAAGGTAATACCGATATTTACTGGTGGTACGATGATCAAACTAATATACCATGATGTTTACTGAACACCAATACCATAGTCACATTGCAAAGTGAAAAACATATCATTAATTTAAAATGACACAAACATTACCCCTTTATTTTCTAAGTCAAAGATACCAAAATGTACATTCTACGTCAAAGATACCAAAATGTACATTCTACGTCAAAGATACCAAAATGTACATTCTACGTCAAAGATACCAAAATGTACATTTCTACGTCAAAGATACCAAAATGTACATTCTACGTCAAAGATACCAAAATGTACATTTTTGCACTTTTAATGTGAATTTCCTCCAAAAACTCAATATTAAAGAGATTTATTTACGTAATTTTTGATGAATCTTGACGTATAAAATAGATAGAAAATGACCTTCCTTTCAGTACATCGTAAACACAAATTATGAGCGTTGTGTTTATTACACAATTTTTAAACTGAATTGAAGCAAAGTTCTTGTGTTATGAAGATAAGAACAATTTAATCTACTTTTGTCTCGATTTGGGTGGAATGGATATGTTGGTGCGCACGTGATTGCTCCGGACGCAGTCGGAAATAAATATAAAAACCAGCAGCGATTCATTGAAACAAACGAAATTAGCGTTATGAACGTATTTTATTACTTGAGAGAGATTGGTTTTGTGTTGTTTAACGCTATTCTTTAGGTGGCAGGAGATAGTTTCGTAAATTGGCCCCTGTCAAATTTCTTAACTTAAGGCTATGATGTGATTTTTTCAGATATTATTATTTAATAATCATAGATATGGATATTTTTATGAATTAGGTGTTTCGGGATTGTGTTGTTCTTGAAATTGATGTGAGGCATGTACACCTCCCATAGTTACTTCGCCTTATGTAGACAGTGAAATACCAATAGTCGGCTAGGAAGAAAAGCTAGCCACCCATAGCAGTAGACATGTGGGTTCAAGACAAGTAGAATATCTCAAAAAACGGCTTGGATGGCAACTATTTAATTGCATCAAGCTTTTTAGTAAACAATGTTTATTTTAAAAATTATCACCTAGGGAAAGGGCTTGTGTGTGTGACTGTGAGCATCACTTGATGTCAAAAATGATCTTCGGACGTGAAAAATGCAGGTATAAATTTGGGGTTGGGGTGCATTAACTTCTTTTGCTGTGAACTGCCATTAACTTGTTAGGTCAAGTGAATAATATTCTTATGCTTTGTATTAATATAGCTATCAAAAAAATATGGAACTTTTTGATCTCACTATGAGGGTAAATGCTCAACCCAATTATTCTAAACAGAGACGGAGGCCGGGGGAAAGGGGCAGAGCCATTGCCCCCCCCCCAAAAAAAAATGAGCGCGAAACAACTGGAGTGTTTCGTACAGTTGGTTTCAGTGGTGGCCGAGGGGGTCGGGGGGAGGGCAATTGCCCCCGGGCGCAAGGCGAGGGGGCGCCGTCGGGAGCTTTTTTCATCTGAAACCGGGGCGTATATGGGGGTTGGGTGGGGAAGGGGTGGAGGTTGGCAACTGACATACTGACATAAAAACTGTTCTCTGTGGCAAAGTAAAAATAGAAGAACATTGCCCCCGGGCGCCTTGAAGCCTCGCGCAGTCAGTGTTAGGTTTTCTTTACAGTTAGATGGTTAAAATTATGCCCTGGAAATGCATAAATTGCAGGAGATTCGGGGGGGGGGGGGGGCCTTCGCCCCCTAGGACCCCACTAGGGCTTCCGTCCCACAGACCCCTTGCCCGCATGTTTACGCACCCCCCCCCCCCCCCTACGATATTCCTCGATCCGTCCCAAGTAAACAAAGAAGCAAAAGCAGTCAAGGTTCCTAAAGGTATTCTTTATTATTTTAATGCATTTCGACAAAGAAAGTTTGCTGAACAAAACGTGTTAGTTTATATAGGTCCGAAGAAGTTATACACTTTCTTTTCATATCACAAATGTGATGTGTATCATAGCACAGAGATCTGGTATTGAGATGATTACAAAATGTACTCGTCTTGACCTAAAATTGAACCTTTATTTGTCACGACTTTTGACGAATGTAAATATTGATATATGTGTGTTAGCTTCGGAGACATGGATAGAACCGATATACTTTAAGTAGCTTGACTGTTTTTGCTTCTTTGTTTACTTAGGGAGGAACCATTTATTTTTTTCTGCCAGGGTGGGGTGGGGGAAGTAGCTGGGATTTTGTTTGAAACAATATTTCCAGGTCCCATATAGCTTCAAAAACCTACTCTTTCTCTGATTTGTAGAAGAAAATGACTAATTCTGAAAAAATCATCTTGACGTAAAATAAAAAAAATATCATGGTTGGAAACAAATCCCACCCCACAACCAGCATTTCAAAGAATAAAGTGTCGTTCCGTTACTTGCTACATTTTTTTTTCTGTATTTGTCATCGATTACATCCCCTAACTGACAGTAACTTATTACACTTTAAATTAGCAAGGATGAAGCTGCGATATAACTTTGTATGAATATTGTAAAGTACCCAACTCATTACGTTTTTAACATTTTCTTTAATATTTAATTAATTAGAGGTTGGCCGAATTGCATTTGTCTTGGAAATCACTTAGCTATTTGCTTACTTTCCATTTCCAAGACAGAGCGTGACGCAAGCACACCAACCAGTGTTAATATATATATATATATATATATATATATATATATATATATATATATATATATATATATATATATAGAGAGAGAGAGAGAGAGAGAGAGAGAGAGAGAGAGAGAGAGAGAGAGAGAGAGACAATTGCCCCCAGGGGCCAGGCGAATGGGGCGCCATCGGGGGTTTACTTTTTGACTTTGCAACTGAAGTTTGCGTAGTATTTCACCTTCATCTTAGTGTAACGGGGGCAATTCCTCACAAAACATATATTTAGTAGGGGTATGGAAAGGTAGGGAGGTTGGCAACTGACCAGGCGAATGGGGCGCCATAGGGGGTTTACTTTTTGTCTTTGCAGCTGAAGTTTTCGTAGTATTTCACCTTCATCGGAATGAATAGTAGGTAAACAGTTCATCCGTCATTCCTATCAGTCTATTGCTATATCTTTATAGCAAATAAGAACATTATGTTAAAATTTGGTAAAAATGTTTATATGTTTCGTAAGAGAGGATTTTGTTCTCCAAGGATGATAGATAATAATGAGGCAAGTTTACATTCTAATTCATTCTCATTTCTGAACTAGAAAAACAAAGACGTCTAATGCACAAAGGATTCTTCCTGCGAAGTTTTCATTATGATCGGCTTCTGACAACATAATAAAATGTGAAAATCAATTTGTGATACCAGACCACGTCAGGGGCAAGGGCATACTGTATCACCCTTTTCCGCTCCTTCGTCCGTCACACTTTGGTGAAGTTTCCAAAATAATTGTGTAATGACCTTTAGTTAGCAGTGTCAGGAGTAAATAGACGTAACGGTGCCATGGACATTAATTACACGAAGAATCTGACTGTTTGCTCTTAGTGCAAAAAAAATAAAAACAAACAAACAAAACAAACCAAAACAAACCAAAACACAGATACCGAAAAAAGAATGCAACGTGTATATACCGACGACAGTTGGAAGGTACATTGCATATTTCTGTACCCCATCCTTTCAGTTTCTATTTTTGTAGGGCAGAGTATCTTAGCAGTTTTTTCCTCAAATTATGTATTAGGGAATTGACAGTACGTTCTCATTATTGATTAAGCATTTGATTTGGTCGATTACTACTGATATGGCTCTAATCTTCTCCACCGAGATTATACTTAGTACTTCCCGTAACAATATGCATCATTTTAGGAATAATAATAATAATATTAATAACAACAGCAACAACAATACTACTACTACTACTAATAATAATAATAACTTTTTGTCGAATTCAAACTAATAAACAAACAAACAAACAAACAAACAAAAAATCGAAAATACAATGCCAGTCGGACAAGCCAAAGTTAAAATAGTAGTGTATTACTTTCTTGACTGTCATAGTCTTATCACTTTAGCCGTCTGCGATTTAAATTATCGAGTAAATTACTTATTCTTAATAGTTAGTCGTAAAAGCTTTATTTTTGCGTCAGACTGATTTGTACAACCCTTGCATTATACGCATTTTCATCATAGTTGCGGATATGCAACTTTACAACCCTCGCATCATACGCATTTTTATCATCGTTGCGGATATGCGAACTGAGAATCCAAAAGTGACGAATGTTTTTACATTTTAAAAATGGCATCTATTAACCCACCCTTATTTCGAAATTTCGCGTTTTCTTCTTTTTTCCCAGTTACTTGTGTCAGAGATAGGATATACTATTTTAACATATAATGTCTGTTTTGTACAAATTAAAATATTTCACACCGAGGAGTATATTTCTGAATAATGCTACGAAACTGACATATATCGAGATTTAATTTGGATATAATTTGGTATTTCTACCGCTTTCCTTATTGATACAAAATTAATTACTACTTTTTTTCCTGCAAGTCATAAAGTAAGGATTTGTTTCTTTGGATTTAATTTCAGTGGTTACCCTGTCATTATGAGTTCTGATTGTAAAAATTACTTATCACGTTACTATTTGATTGCTAATTTTTTAAATCATGCAATAGAAAAACTTGGTTCTACTCACAGAAGAACTGAATCAGCATTGCGACATGAAGCACATAAAAAGGGATTATCTCAACTAATTTTAGCTATCTACAATCATTAGTTCTTTTAATCGGGGGAGGATGGTTAGGGAGGGGGTCTATTTAATACAAATTATTTGAACTAAATGTATTACTTAAGGGTGATCAGTAAAGTCAAGTACCTGAGTTGTGTTATAAGAAAGGATGATGGTTAACACATGAATATACCTGATATATATATATATATATATATATATATATATATATATATATATATATATATATTTAGATGACCGTGTACCTGAGCCGTGTTATAAGAAAAGAAAGGGGTTAACATATGACTATACCGTGTATATACTTTTAAAGGATCGTGTACTGTTGCCGAGTTTCTAAAATAATTATAAGCTATTATTGTAAACAAGTGCTGACATTAATTTAAATGGGGTGTTTATGTGCCGTTGTAAGCTTTCTGTGCAGAAATATGTGCGATAACAAAAGACTGGGACTATTATTCGTACAACACAGACTGAAACTTTTAGCTATCAGCCGATCACGAATTAGAAAGCATGCTCCTTTCGATCGGGTATATTTCGAGAAATATATAAGCTTTTGTCGCCAAAATTGCAGGATGGTTAGTACAGAGCGCTCTTAATGCAGACACTGTTGCAATTTGTTACAAGAAAGAAGAACACTTTTTCCAAAATTCGAGATAAAAGGCGGCTGAGATCGGTCAAGACATTTCTTTTCCTTAGAACACCTCGGATCAACCACTCTTTCACCACTTTCCTATGCAGTATGTAAACAAAAAGCTTGAGAAGTGAGCCGATGAATAAATGGAGAAAGTTTAATTTATTCAAACTACTGTTGTTCCACTGCCATCTTTGCAAATTCAAGCATAAACCAACACAGTAGAGAGTGAATGCTTTATGATGACCAGCATCAGCATCTCTCTGAACAGAATTTTTCTTTTCCACCTTTTCGGGACGTAGCCAGATACCTTTTTTTAAAAAATATGCGGTTTCAACATAAACATTTGAGAAAGTTCTCCCAAGAGCTAAAGTATATTCTAAATTTTTTGAAAATACCTTTTCTGAGCCGTCTAAAATAGTTCAAATTTCTATAAAATGTACTTTATTTCTCAATAGAATATTCGTCACTTCTACATATATGAGTAACAGGTAAGGATGGACTGTATCCTTTTGCCTACAGCCTCTCCCAGTCCTAAAAAACATTAATAAACACAAAATGAATATATCCATTTTCTAAGATACAAAATTTGAATTGTAGTAGAGTAATTTTATCTATCTAAAAGAATTAGACCAAAGTTATTGTAAAATGACGAATGCTTTATATATGAAATTCCATGAGAATTATTAAAATATTTTTTTAAAATCAGCAATGAGTAACAAACTTGTACATGAGTTTTGGTCTCAAAAATGCATATCATCATAGAGTACTCGTGCATTTTCAGGAATATGTCCCAAATAATTTTTCTTTTAAAATATAATTTTTGTGAGTGTGTACCTTCAGTAACAGTTTTGAGTCTCTTAGCTTCAAGCATGCCGAAAGTATCGTGAAAGCGGAGTTCAGGAGAGAAATTGTCCTCCAGTTCTAATAATCATATATTTGTTTTTAAACAATTTTGGTAAAACAGATATATGCATTGTTTTCTAGTAATTAATAATAAACTTTAAAAAAACACGATAAGTTGACCTTGCAAGAAAGGATCTCATCTCAGTTCAGAAAAAAGAAAGAAAACTCTGTTCTGAATCCATCAGTACCGGAGTACTTATCTTTTTTTCAAAAAATATTTTTAAATTGAAGTGCTAGGGAGGGTTAGGGAGGGGGTCTATTTAATACAAATTATTTGAACTAAATGTATTACTTAAGGGTGATCAGTAAAGTCAAGTACCTGAGTTGTGTTATAAGAAAGGATGATGGTTAACACATGAATATACCTGATATATATATATATATATATATATATATATATATATATATATATATATATATATATATTTAGATGACCGTGTACCTGAGCCGTGTTATAAGAAAAGAAAGGGGTTAACATATGACTATACCGTGTATATACTTTTAAAGGATCGTGTACTGTTGCAGAGTTTCTAAAATAATTGTAAGCTATTATTGTAGACAAGTGCTGACATTAATTTAAATGGGCTGTTTATGTGCCGTTGTAAGCTTTCTGTGCAGAAATATGTGCGATAACACAAGACTGGCATTATTATTCGTACAACACAGACTAAAACTTTTAGCCATCAGCCGGTTACGAATTAGAAAGCATGCTCTTTTCTGTAAGATATATTTCGAGAACTGTGTAAGCTTTTTTCGCCACAATTGCAGGATGTTTAGTACAGAGCACTCTTAATGCACACACTGTTGCAATTTGTTACAAAAAAGAACTTTTTTCCAAAATTCGAGATAACAGGCGGCTTAGATCGATCGAGACATTTCTTCTTTTTAGAACACCTTGGATCAACCACTCTTTCACCACATTTCTATGCAATGTGTAAACAAAAAGCTTGAGAAGTGAGCCGATGAATAAATGGAGAAACTTAAATTTATTCAAACTACTGTTGTTCCACTGCTATCTTTGCAAATTCAAGCATAACCAACACAGTAGAGAGTGAATGCTTTATGATGACCAGCATCAGCATCTCTCTGAACAGAATTTTTCTTTTCCACCTTTTCGGGACGTAGCCAGATAACGTTTTCTTAAAATATGCGGTTTCAACATAAACACTTGCGAAAATTCTCCCAAGAGCTAAAGTATATTTAATTTTTTAAAAAATACCTTTTCTGAGCCGTCTAAAATAGTTGAAATTTCTATAAAATTTACTTTATTTCTCAATAGAATATTCGTCACTTCTACATATATGAGAAACAGGTAAGGATGGACTGTATCCTTTTGCCTACAGCCTCTCCCAATTCTAAAAACATAAATAAACACAAAATGAATATATCCATTTTTTAAGATAAAAAAAATTTGAATTGTAGTAGAGTAATTTTATCTATCTAAAAGAATTAGACCAAAGTTATTGTAAAAAGATGAATGCTTTATATATGAAATTCCATGAAAATTAATACAATATTTTCTTAAAATCAGCAATGAGTAACAAACTTGTACATGGGTTTTGGTCTAAAAAAATGCATATCATCATAGAGTACGCGTGTATTTTCAGGAATATGTCTCCTATATTAAATTTTTTTTAAAATATGATTTTTGTGAGTGTGTACCTTCAATAACAGTTTTGAGTCTCTTCGCTTCAAGCATGCCGAAAGTATCGTGAAAGCGGAGTTCAGGAGAGAAATTGGCCTCCAGTTCTAATAAGCATCTTTTATTTTTACCAATTTTGGGAAAACAGAGATATGCGTTGTTTTCTAGTAATTAATAATAATCTTTAAAAAAAACACGATAAGTTGACCTTGCAAGAAAGGATCACATCTCAGTTCAGAAAAAGAAAGAAAACTCTGTTGGGAATCCATCAGTACCGGAATATTTATTTATGTTTTTTAAATTTGTAAATTGAAGTGCTTCTGTATGCGCAAATTTACCTCAGATAAGCTTGAAACAATATTAACAAGAGTACGTCTTAGTTGCCATGTTAAAGGTCGATATCTACTTTATAATTTTGTCTTTACTCTCGTACATAATATTATACAAATGTTTTATTTCCTAAAAAACAGGATAAATATCAACCTTTTAAACCGAAGACATTTACTCTTGTAATATCAAGGAAATGTCCAAACTTGATTTTCTGTGTTTTTGTTTTAAAACAAACTAGGTACAGTCACACCTGTCTTCAGTTGTAACCTTTGGAAAGTGAGAAAAGTGACCTTTGAAGGTAGGTGACTGCTTAATACAGGTTCATTTCTTCAATATTTTCATGACAAGACTTTGAAAAACTGGTTGCTTAAGACAGGTGTTAGCTTATTACAAGTGACCTTTTAGGCAGGTTTGACTGAACAGGTATATTTGGTGAATTAAGGATTTGACATCTCCAAGGTCACTGTAACTTATAAACCTCCATTATTTTTTCTGTATTTTCCCCCTATGACATAGTATGTGTAATATCTATTGAATGAACGAATGACTATCTACTTCTTTTCAGAAAATGAAAAAAAGTCTCCACTTTATCACATTTTTAGTTTTGCAATAGATCTATATATCTGCATGTAATTTATAATATAACGTGACAATGTATTTTTAATATTATGAACCATAACAATATCTAACATAATGAAAACCAGAAATAACATCAATAATATTGACACTGTGACACGTACATTTGACACCAGGGTCATTGTACTGAGGTGAGGTGGTATTATTCTGTCTGACGACGATATTACTATTCTTAGACAGTTTTTACTGCCAATCTTCATAATCGTCACGTATTTAACCATTTATTTGAAAAAAACAACAACAACAACAAAAAACCCACACACTCCCCAAACAAACAACAAACAACAACTCCTTACTGCTTTCACTTTAAAAGTACATTATATCTATTGTTGGTATAGACCAACAAATTGTTCTCTTTTTTTTTTTTTTTTTTTGGACTGGCGGCGGAGACCAACGGCGGAATGCACTAATTGTGCTGAAGCGTCCGCCTGTGTATAGGCTGATGATCGGACCGCACGCTATTAATTAATAAATTTATTTAGACTAACCTTTGTATCCAGACGGTAAGTATAATCCCTCTTCTAATGATCTACTGCGTTAAATCCTTTAGAACACTCAATTTTTTAGTATAAATCCCTGTCAGAACAGAACACCTGTGTATTCATCGGATGTGGACCGCAGATTTGAATTTACCATGCATGCGTGTAAAGCAGCATCACCACAAGGTAAGAGTAACGCGTGGAAACCGTCTAGCGAGGCATATATCACTGGGAACTGAGTAATGCTTGGGTGGGAGCTGTGCCGTTAGGGCAGAAATTTAGGAGAGAGAGAGAGAGAGGGAGAGACGTCATGTCAGAAATGTGAGATAGAGTGAATGATAAATAAATTGTAAAAAGACCATAAACTGTATTCAGATGTGAAAATATGCTACACAATAATAATAATAATAATAATATTAATTTATTATTATTACTAGTGGTAGTATTTTCAATCATATTTAGTATCATTTACAATGGTATAAATGGAAAGTTGACATACATACATATCTACATGTTAATACTTTACATTACTTATAAGAAGAACATGATTATTATGATGAACATTATTAATAACATTTGCAATGGTATTTATGAATACATACATACATACATGTTAATACTTAACATTACTTATAACATGATTAGTATGATGAACTTTATTATTTTCCGCCGCCAGTCAAAAAAAAAAAAAAAAAAAGGTGGAGAACAATTTGTTGGTCTATTGTTGGTATATCCTGTTGTTATCAGCTCTCGTCCTGCAATGAGGACTGTAGTATGGATCCGTTCCATTCTGAATCATACACCACCTTCGGTCTTCGAAAGTATTTACCTGGGCCAGTTACTATCTAGCTGAGGATTATTTAATCTCTTTATACCTTACAAAATTTCAAACCAAACCTTGATCCGTCTATGCATACTTTTTTAATTTGGAAAAGTAAAGTTGTTAACGGCGAGTGCAATGTTTACAAGCACAGCCTAATACACGTCGTAAGGTGCATGGTTGCGACACGGATCCTCGCGCAGGTAAAACTAAAAGTCGGTACATTTATACTGTATAAAACGTGCACAATACCATCCACTATAAACAGTAAAATTAAAATAAAGGCTACGAAACTACAGTAAAAAAACATTATTTGAATCATAAAATGTAACGTAAGTAGAATATAGACACCATATTTTTGTTAATTATATGCCACACATTCCAAAATAACAAAGTCTGAAGCCCATATCTTCCATGATCAAATCTCTAAACGTTTGTTGATCGGCATCGTCAGCAATACTGCTCTCAACAGAACTACTGATTAAAACCATTTCTAGGTTCAACACTTCAACCTATCCAAAACAGAAGTCATCAGAGCCAGCCAGACTAAGTGTACCAGACCTTTTGAACCTAACTTTGCCCAGAAAATAAATTAGTGGAGATCTTACTTGACTCCGTTTGAAGCCACAGGACAATTAGGGGCCAACATTGCCCATCGAATTGGGTACGAAGACTATACAGGAGGGTATTGTTTGAGGGCATTTGACTTAACACCAGACCAAAGCAGCGACGAAGGACATTTTTACTGTATAAAACCAGGCCAACTCAGTGTGGAACTTCAGCTTTCAGTAGCCTTTGAGCACACAGTGAACGTGATCTTGTATGCCGAATTTGATATACCCTTATAACATCAATAGTTTGAGAGAAGTGATATGAGCCTATTAAAAACAAAACATAACAAAAAAAAAAAAAAAAAAGACAAACAAAAGAAAGAAGAAAAAAACAAAAAAACAAAAATGGAATATAAAGCTGTGGACATAGATGAGGATGATGTTATCCATCTAGAACAGAAACTACTGCAGTCACAGACCTTAACTCAGATTGGAGACGATGAAAAGAAAGAAGAAACAGTAGTGATGTCACGATGGCCAGAACAAGAAGAAACAGTAGTGATGTCACGATGGCCAGAACAAGAAGAAACAGTAGTGATGTCACGATGGCCAGAACAAGAAGAAACAGTAGTGATGTCACGATGGCCAGAACAAGAAGAAACAGTAGTGATGTCACGATGGCCAGATCAAGAAGAACATTTAGTCTCATGTTTTGCTCGCCACTTGGTTGAAAGAATCGCACTTCTGACCAGAGAACATTATAAGTGTCAAATTGAACATTCATTTTGAACATTATCTTTTTCCAATATCCCCATATTCCCTTGACCTCCTATCTACAAACATGTTATTATGGAGTGGTACTGTTATTTTCCCATTGTTCCCATATTTCCATCCAGGAATGGCATTATGGGGACAATGTTAATTTTCAATTGTCCCCAAGTGGAATTTTCAATCCTGTCCCCATATATCCATCCAAAAATGGCATCATGGGGACATAGTGTTAAAATTCTTATTTTCCCCCAAATGCCATTTTTGTCCCTATATTGCCAGACTATACTCTTGATAATAACTATATTATAGTTACTTTTCAGATAATAATTTTTTATTTACATAATCTGACATAAAATATAACCTTGTGCCAATTAATCATGCGCTAGTCTTTCCGAACGACTGCCGACAAAGAGCACATGTAGTGGAGAAAGACAGAAACATCTTTATCATGCACCATCTTGAAGACTATTAATAGGCCGTTCTTTTTACACTTGCACAGTACATGTGATGAACGCGATACAGTCATTGCTAATTTGTCTAATTTTAGGGAGACGCTGTGGCTCAGCGGTTGACGTGCTGTGTCCCCGCCATGATCTACTTAGGGGATTTAAAATAGAAATAAAGTTCATCTATCCATTCATCACAATGTCAAAACTGATTTTCAACTATTTTTGTCCAAACCTGACAGAATAATGGTCCTGTTGTACTGAAAAATTTGAGACTGTATCAATAGCAAAGGTTTCTTTACAAAATATTGGTGATGACTTTAATTGAAACTTGGGTAAGATTTCATGAATTATTTACTTTAAATCTGCATATATGTTTTGAAGGATTTGATAGTTTATTTAGCAGGATTTAAAGCAGACCGTTAATGCAATGTTCGATCTCTCCACATCGTAAACTTCGAAAGTTTCATTTTAATATATGCTCCAGTTGTACACCTTCTTATACAGACGGCACCAGGACAAAACATTTCCGATTAGACAAGATTATTCGTTGAGGAGGGTGGGGGGCAAATGTTAAGGTGGTAAGGTCAATATATATATACCCTGGTATGCACGCATTTCCACTGTAAAATGTGCTTATGTCATGTAACAAAGAAGAGAATTTACCTGAACGGTTGAATGACATTGAGACGGCAATTAAGGCAGGAATAAGTACTCTTTGACATTGAACGGTGTCAAGAATTGTTCACATATATATAGACTAATACATGGTACAGGTATGCGAAAATATATGCCTTTGAAATAAAAGTTGACACACCTCAGTCCCTCGATACTGAGAATAACACACCTCAGTCCCTCGATACTGAGAATAACAGATCATTAATATTTGAACTATCATGGTGCAGTTTCTATAATAAATAGAATACGGTTCTTGTTTCTTATATAGAGTGCAATATTTAGTGTAATTGTATATATTATAATTCCTGATAGGTATTTGTGGACTTGTCCACGACGTTTATTCTGTGTTAATTCGATTACAGATTATTAGTGTCGTTCAAATTTATCAGAGACTCGGGTAGATTAATGGGACACCGTCTTGGAAGTCGGTTAGATCAACGATGAGGGCAGGTAAGGTGACATCTTGTCGCATTAATTATTGACCAGCTTTCTGATTAAAGTCTATTTTTGCTATTAACAGGTCATAGGCTCTTAATATTAATTTGATGTATGAAATATCACTATAACAACATAATAGATAGAATTCTGTGGACAGAAATGTTGAAAACGGCTGTGGGGATATAATTTTGATTTTTCTTTCAGCATTTTGCTACAGCCTGTGAGAGTTTGATTTAAGAAAGAAAAACTTTTGAATCATTATTTGATAGGTCCTACATTTATTCAGATCTAGTAATTCATGTTGTAGCGATATCCTTTCTATTGATGTGCATTTCTGCGAGACTATAGTATATAGCAATATTTACGAGTCAGTACATAGATCTAAATATGAAAGATTTTTAAAAGTTTAATAATGTTAATAGACCATGGCATGCCGGAATAGAGTGGAATAATTAGAGACCTAATGAACATGATCCTATTTCTCATGTTTGAGTACGAAATAATCATATAACATATTTGACCCTGCAGTTCTTAATGATTTTGTAACTTGGCATCGCTGGATCTTGCGCTCTGATCCATTTATGACATGAAGTTATGGTACATAAAATGAAAATAATGTGAGACATTTCCGTTGTATCAATGGCCGGCGAGATTTCCGTTGTGTACTGTGTGTTAAATCACTTAATCGTGTAAAAATAAGGAGATTAATCCAGAAAATGTTGCTTTAATTTTCAGACTCGCGGGTTATACAAATTTTGAGTATAAGTTTTGCTTATAAATTACTCTTGTTTGCATAGAATTACAGCAATTAAATTTGCCGGATCATATTTCAGCCCGACCGGCTTTATATTTTTGTAATATTTTAGATTGAGATTGTGCGGAGAATAATGTTTTATAGCTTCAGGTCACGTTTCAGAAGTTATTACAAAATCAAACTCCGTTCCCTTCTTCAGTTATTAATAGACAGAGTGAGAGTACTTCTACCTAAGCGAGGTTATAGACAAAAAATGGTGTAACAACGTAACAAATGATTCTATAGACGGCATCGGCGGTACGGGAGTTGTGCCGAAATAAATTAAGCTTACCTTAAACAGGATGGTACGCTCCAAGTTATGTTTTTAATGCTCAGATGATCGCGTCAGAGAAAAATAAATTTAGCTGGGCAAAACAATGATCAGGATTATTCCTTAACTTGATTAGCACGATGCATCAAAGAGAGAGAGAGAGAGAGAGAGAGAGAGAGAGAGAGAGAGAGAGAGAGAGAGAGAGAGAGAGAGAGAGAGAGTCTTATAGGCTGAAAATAGCAATATAAATGATGTGTGCGGTCATGTTGGAAAATATGATGATATGTATATCAGATACAATTTCTATTCTTATATATACGTTACATACATATATTTTCATTGAAAGAATGTTGGGATGGTTTACATTAGGTTCCAGTATATGCCAAAATTTTGATATTTCTTTATAGATCCCAATATAAACTAAAGTTTAAGCTAAGGTTGAGCCATTACTATAGTTTCAGTTTTTTTTAACATCACAAAACTTCCTGAATTCACTCTCTGAGATTTTACCCTGGTATGTATTTACAATGTCCAATACATAAATTCCATTAAACAAAGTCAGAAGAAACTTTAGTCAGTGTGGACAGTAATGTTTGGCAAGAAATTGTTTCTAAATATAACATAATCAAAATAACCCAGAAAAACCATTTCAAGTTGAACACGCACGCAAAGTTGATAGGTTTTGTATGGGTGAGGCAAGATTTAATAACAAATATAATTCACCCTTATCAGGGATAATACCACTGTAAACAAAGGCTGGGGAGTTGGGGTGGTGTAGCTCATAATTGAACTGATGCAAATCTAATAATTAAATATAATGGTTATTGACTGACATATTTGATCGGTTGCAAGGGTGAGATCAACCATTAGCAAACTCAGCACCACCACCACCACCACCAACAACAACAACATCAAAATGAACCAAAAAAAATCATTAAATGTCACTTTAGACTTTATATATAGGAATTAAAAATTCTCTAACCTGTATGATAATATTATTTATTCGTATTTAAATATACTGTTAATGTTATCAAACATTCTCCTGTAGAATCCAGGGATAGCACTTTCCGCTCTGTTTGGTGTATATTTGTTATTCTCTCTCTCTGTATATATATATATATATATATATATATATATATATATATATATATATATATATATATATATATATATATATATATATATATATATCGAGAGAGAGAGAGAGAGAGAGAGAGAGAGAGAGAGTCTATCAGGCTGAATATGGCAATATAAATGTGTTCGCGCAGGTTGGAAAATATTCTGATGTGTATATCAGACATAATGTATATGCTTCTATATACTTTGTATATATTTTCTGTGAAACAATGGTAATACTTTTAAGGCCAGACTTGGGCGGGTGGGTTATAATTCTTTCTATAGAGTTGAATAATGAGTCAGTCGGCCTCGTCTTGTGTAGAGTATATATTTTGCGCATTATCTTTGATTTACTTCCTAGTTGGATTCTGTTTATCTGCCCATGGTTACTAACAAATGATATTTAAACGAAGTTATTCGAGTAACTCAAATACGTCAAACAGCAAGGTCGTAAGGAGGATACGGTAGGACAAGGAAAGGAAACAGAAAGTTCAGGTAAGGAAGAATGATTTGGTTTGCTGATAGGTCACCTGGATATCTACGACTTAAAATGTCAGCAAGTCATGGTTTATTAGCGGCTAAACCTGCGTGCAAATGACAGTTATAAGACAGGTTGATGCGACATTCTTATGACTAAATTGCTACAACAGTTGAGCTCGATTGATCAATCGATCGAGAGTCGTTGAAGACGTTTTGGTTTGCCATTGTCGTTTGTGTTATCATTGTCAGATTTTTAGTTCAGATTCAATTTAGGAGACAAATCAGCGTTTTAATTTATTTCTTTCTTTTGTTTTGGTACTCAGTGACCGATATTGACAAGATTTCGATTGAGAAAAATGATTCTGGTGTGAATTTTGTATAAACTATGTGTGAAGAAGAATTGATTTACCGCTTATAAAAATATAGAATTCTTATGCTCACATGTTTGATTTAATTAATATCCATCTTCATAAATATAATGTGCAAACATTTGTAAATACGAAATTATAGAAGCATCCGAGAGATGTGCTACTGCGAAAAGGGAGTTAATTCAGTTCATCTTCGAGTACCTGGATAGAGTCAATAGGTTGCGGCCCCGTGATAATTACATTTCGGCCGATATATTGATTATCTGATTAGCCATTTGGTACAATACTTTGAGTTTTAATGAGGATTAATATAGTGATAACAAGTTTGAAGGCCGGATTTTCCTTTAAATTTATCCTAACCTAATTTTGATGGCTCATTGATTCTGTTTAGGTTTTTAATGTGTCCCAGATAACCAGTATTGTGCTGACGTGTCGTTAAATCATACAACAACAACTATGTTTAATGTTTAGTTTATATATATATATATATATATATATATATATATATATATATATATATATATATATATATATATATATATATTGTTATGCATGATGTTTATATAATATTATAAATATTTTAGGAAATTATAAATGTTTCTTCACTGTAATATTTGCTTAAATCTTAATGTTATCAGGAAAAACATGTTTAACTAGTGTCCTTGAATTAGGTTGTTTTGATCAATATGTTTTCTCAATTTGAAGGTCAAGGTTGAATTTTGTTTACAGTTAAAATTCCATTAAGATGACTCATGTTCTAGAACATTCTGTCATGTGACCAATCTTTATATATACCATGTTTGGTGGACATTTATTCAGTTTTGACATTACCATCAGTCTTGTAAAGAGCTATTACAGTTGTGAAAATTCATTCCAAATTCTAAGAGAGGAATTATTTTAAATATTCATTGGATTATAACAGTGCTCATAAACTTTTGGATTTTGGATTTTTAATTGATGATTTTGGAATTTATGTGAACTTATTGAGAGATTTTGGAATACTTCATTTTGACATCAGCACATCAGGATTTCTAGTACATCAGGACTTTGGAGACCATAAGCACATCATAACATTCAAGGACACAGCAGTGAATTCGGAACATTCTATATTTAGGACTTGTGATTAGAACAATCATTCTTATTGGATTATTAGGATTTCAAAACACATTACTGTAAGTGACTTTTTTGATTTTTCATTTTAATTATCTAGTAATAAATTGCTTGTTGATTTTTACTTGATTTATTGGTTTCACTTTCTTTCTGTTACATTTTTCTTAGACCATAGAGTCGTAACAGAAATTGGGGGCCGTTCCGGGATCTGAATTTCTTTAAAGCATATTAGAGATATTAAATTTATCTTTGAAATTCATATTGATTTTGTCTCGGAGAATTTTTTTTTGTCTTTGGCAAAGATTTTTAATAGAGAAATTTTTTGTGTGTGAAACCAACAAGCATTTACAATGGCATCTAATGTTCAGAATTTCATTTCAAAACCTACCCAGGAGGGGTTAGAGTGCATGAGAAAGGATGAGTTGCTCGCGAGCTTGCCAGAAAATACAGTCTATCTGAGGCAAAAGTATCATTGACAAAACAGGAGATAAAGATTATTTTGATTCAGTATTTAGTAGGAAAGGGAATTTTTGAAAATAGTGCTTTAAGTTTGAAGAGAAAGCCTGTATCTGGTTCTGACAGGAAATTAAGGGAATTAGAGTTAAAGAACCAGATTGATTTAGAATTGGCAAAGCTTCAGATTCAGAGAGAGAGAGAGAGAAAGAAGAGAGGCAGATACAGATGGAGAGAAAGAAGGAAGAGAGGCAGATCCAAATGCAGAAAGAAGAGAGGCAGATCCAAATGCAGAAAGAAGAGAGGCAGATGGAGAGAGAAAAAGAAGAGAGGCAGTTGGAGAGAGAGAAAGAAGAGAGACAAATGCAGATACAGATGGAGAGAGAGAAAGAAGAGAGGCAAATGCAGATGGAGAGAGAGAAAGAAGAGAGGCAAATGCAGATGGAGAGAGAGAGAGAGAGAAAGAAGATAGACAAATACAAATGCAGATGCAGATGCAAAGAGAAGAAAGGGAAATGCAATTTAAGTTAAGAGAATAAGAACTGGCAAACAGAGCACACTCCACTCCTTTAAACACAAGTTCAGGTTTTGATGTTACTAGATATATTAGGTTAGTACCCCCTTTTCAGGAAAAAGAAGTAGATAAATACTTTCTTCATTTCGAGAAAATAGCTGAAAACTTGAAATGGCACAGAGAGCATTGGACTTTGTTATTACAAAGTGTACTTATTGGCAAAGCTCGTGAAGTCTACACTTCACTGTCAGTACAACAAAGCACTGATTATGATGTGGTTAAGGAGTACATCTTGAAAGCTTATGAGTTGGTACCAGAGGCATATCGACAAAGGTTTAGGAATTGTAGAAAAGAAACTGGACAAACTCATGTCGAATTTGCAAGGGATAAAGAACAACTATTTGATAGGTGGTGCTCAGCCAAGAAAGTTGATCAAGGTTATGATAACCTCCGACAGCTCGTATTAATTGAAGAGTTCAAGAGGTGTATCCATAGTGATGTTAAAACCTATCTTGATGAGCAGAATGTGGAAACTTTGGAAAATGCTGCTCGTATGGCTGATGATTATTCCTTGACTCACAAAATTTCATTTGGTAATAAATCGTCCTCTCAGCAGTTTTCTGGTAAAAAACCATTTCAATATCATTCTAGTACTTCCAAATTTCACAACAGCACAACTGTTAGGAATCAAACATCTGATAAGACTGATCAGAAATCCTTATCTCTTCCTACGTGCACTTATTGTAAAACGAAAGGGCACGTTATTTCTGATTGCTTCAAGTTGAAAAATAAGCAACAGAGTAAAGACAGAGCTTTTCCACATGCTCTTATTTCTACGAGGTCAAGGTCACAGTCTTGTATTGAAAGCAATACATTTGTTGGGTCAAACAAACCCCAGTCTGATTCTATTTTAGAGGCTTATGAACCATTCATGTCAGAAGGTTCTATATCACTTATTGGTGATTCTGCCAAACCTATCCCAATTAAAATATTAAGGGACACTGGAGCTTCTCAGAGTCTTTTATTATCAGGTACTTTGCCTTTGTCTGAGGAGTCTTCTTCAAGTGAAAGTGTTCTTGTTCAGGGAGTAGAGTGCGGCTTTGTAAATGTTCCTCTCCATTGTGTAAATTTGGCATCAGACTTAGTTTCTGGACCTGTGACTGTTGGGGCAGTGACTTCTTTACCCATAGAGGGTGTTCATTTATTACTAGGCAATGACCTAGCTGGAGATAAGGTTGTGGTTAATCCACCTGTAACAGACAAGCCTTGTTTGGATCAGAAAGTTGATCCTGTCGAAACTGAAATCCCTGATTTGTACCCTGCTTGTGCAGTTACTAGAGCTTTGGCAAAAAGAGCTCTTGAGAGTGATGTTGATCAGGATATTATTCCTTTAGCTGACACATGTATTGGTCAGTCTTTTGATGAGGTCACTTTTTCCTCAGGTATTGATCAATCAAATGGTATTGATCAAAGTGATCCTCTTTTGGCAACTCATTCTCTTTGTTCTAATCAGGATGACAAACGACAATCCCTTGTCGTTGAACAGGAGCAAGATCCCGAGATATCTTGTTTGTTTCAGAGGGCTATTAGTGAAACTGAAGCCACACAAGTTCCAGTGTGTTACTTTGTGAAAAATGGGGTCTTTATGAGGAAATGGAGACCACCTGATGTACCCGCTGGTGACGAGTGGTCAGTGAGCTATCAAATTGTTGTTCCTAAGTCATATAGACAGGAAATTCTTAATTTAGCTCATGAAACTCCTTTGGCTGGTCATTTAGGAGTCCGTAAGACTTATCACAAGATCTTGAATCATTTTTATTGGCCGAAACTCAAAAGTGATGTTTCTAAATACTGCAGATCTTGTCACACTTGTCAAATGGTAGGAAAACCCAATCAGAAGATACCTAAGGCTCATCTGCAACCTATTCCTGCATTTGATGAACCATTTAGTAGAATAATGGTAGACTGTGTTGGTCCTTTACCTAAAACCAAGTCAGGCAACCAATACTTGTTGACCATCACGTGTGCATCTACAAGATTTCCAGAGGCAATTCCTCTGAGAAATATAAAAACTAAAACTATTGTGAAAGCTTTGGTGAAGTTTTTTACACTTGTTGGCCTTCCCAAATCTGTCCAGTCAGATCAAGGGTCAAATTTTATGTCTGGAATTTTCCAACAAGTTATGCATGAATTAGGCATCCAACAGCTTAAATCTTCTGCCTATCACCCTGAAAGTCAAGGTGCTTTGGAAAGATTTCATCAAACTTTGAAGAATATGATTCGATCATATTGCTTTGATACAGAAAAGGATTGGGATGAGGGTGTTCATTTGTTGTTGTTTGCTGTTAGGGAATCAGTTCAAGAGTCGTTGGGTTTTAGTCCCTTTGAACTAGTTTTTGGTCATACTGTCCGTGGACCATTGAAATTATTGAAAGAGAAACTTCTTTCAAATGAAGACTCAAAGATTAATCTTCTTGATTATGTCTCTGATTTCAAATACAAGTTGTCAAAGACCTGTGAAGTAGCAAGAACTAATCTTCACACTACCCAGTCAAAAATGAAATTAAGGTATGACAGAAATTCACAGGAAAGGAGTTTTAAACCTGGTGACAAAGTTCTGGCTCTCTTTCCCATACCTCAGAATCCTCTTCAGGCTAAATTGTTTGGTCCTTATACCGTTGCAAAGAAAGTAAATGACTTAAATTATATCATTAACACTCCTGGGAGACGGAAACAGAAACAACTTTGTCATATAAATATGTTAAAGGAATATTTTGACAGAGATAGCCCAGCTAATTATTCTGTTAATTTAGTTGTACCTGTCCCACACAGTGAAGATATCAACGATGGAGTACGATCAGACTATAGTGACTCTCGTATAACCAATCTTCGGAATTCAGAAATATTGAACAACCTAGACCAGAAACTTTCACATCTACAACAACAGGAAAGAAATGAACTAAAACAGCTATTACATGACTATGAGCACTTGTTTCCTGATGTTCCAACACGAACAAGTAAAATTGATCATGACGTTGACGTTGTAGATTCTGCGCCTGTGAAACAGCATCCTTATAGGATGAATCCTCTCAAACAGAACTATCTGAAGAAAGAAATTCAGTATTTACTGGAGAATGATTTCATAGAACCAAGTAAAAGTAACTGGAGTTCACCATGTATTCTTGTTCCCAAGCCAGATAATACATTCCGTATGTGTACTGACTATAGAAAAGTCAACAGTGTCACCAAAACTGATTCATTTCCAATCCCAAGAATGGACGATTGCATTGATAAAATTGGAAATGCGGAATATGTCACCAAGTTTGACCTTTTAAAAGGATTCTGGCAAATTCCACTGACGGAAAGGGCAAAAGAAATTTCAACGTCTGATGAACATGATAACATTTGGTCTTGATAATTGTGACGCTTATATCGATGACGTCATTATCTACAACAACACCTGGGAAGATCATTTGGAAACCATTCGAAAATTCTTCGATCGACTCAGTGATGCGAATCTGACAATTAATTTGAGCAAAAGTGAGTTTTGCCATGCTTGTGTCACATTTTTAGGACATATTGTGGGACAAGGTCAAGTTAAACCTATAGAAGCTAAGGTCAAAGCTATCTCTGAATTTCAAGTTCCAATTTGTAAAAAGCAACTGATGCGATTTCTAGGTATGGCTGGATATTATCGGAAATTTAGTTCCAATTTTTCCAAAATGGCTGAACCTTTGACAAGTTTATTGAGTAAGAAAACCAAATTTTTTTGGTCTGACAAGTGTCAGGAATCTTTTGACAAGTTAAAGGCCATGCTTAAGAATGCACCAGTTCTTTCTGCACCAAATTTTAGCCAATCATTTAAATTATCTGTTGATGCAAGTGATGTAGGGGTTGGTGGAGTATTGATTCAGGAAGACAAAAGTGGTGTGGATCACCCTGTGTGTTATTTTTCTAAAAAACTAAACAAGCACCAGAAAAATTATTCCACAATTGAGAAGGAATGTTTGGCTTTGATATTGGCTTTACAGCATTTTGAAGTGTATGTTACCTCAGCTCTTTCTCCAATTATTGTGTACAGTGATCACAATCCCCTTACTTTCATCAACAAAATGAAAGATAAAAATCGGAGATTGTTGAGATGGAGTTTGATATTGCAAGAATATAACATTGACATCAAACACATCAGGGGAAAAGACAATGTGATTGCAGATGCACTCTCACGTGCCTAGAAATGTAATATTGCTTGATGTAATTAAGTCCAGTATCATAAAACATGTTCTTATGTAATTTTGGTTATTATAGTATAAGATGTATATTCAAAAGAAAGCTTTATTACATAAATCTTTCTTTTTCTTTATGAGGGGAGGTGTTATGTATGATGTTTATATAATATTATAAATATTTTAGGAAATTATAAATGTTTCTTCACTGTAATATTTGCTTAAATCTTAATGTTATCAGGAAAAACATGTTTAACTAGTGTCCTTGAATTAGGTTGTTTTGATCAATATGTTTTCTCAATTTGAAGGTCAAGGTTGAATTTTGTTTACAGTTAAAATTCCATTAAGATGACTCATGTTCTAGAACATTCTGTCATGTGACCAATCTTTATATATACCATGTTTGGTGGACATTTATTCAGTTTTGACATTACCATCAGTCTTGTAAAGAGCTAGTACAGTTGTGAAAATTCATTCCAAATTCTAAGAGAGGAATTATTTTAAATATTCATTGGATTATAACAGTGCTCATAAACTTTTGGATTTTGGATTTTTAATTGATGATTTTGGAATTTATGTGAACTTATTGAGAGATTTTGGAATACTTCATTTTGACATCAGCACATCAAGATTTCTAGTACATCAGGACTTTGGAGACCATTAGCACATCATAGCATTCAAGGACACAGCAGTGAATTCGGAACATTCTATATTTAGGACTTGTGATTAGAACAATCATTCTTATTGGATTATTAGGATTTCAAAACACATTACTGTAAGTGACTTTTTTGATTTTTCATTTTAATTATCTAGTAATAAATTGCTTGTTGATTTTTACTTGATTTGTTGGTTTCACTTTCTTTCTGTTACATTTTTCTTAGACCATAGAGTCGTAACAATATATATATATATATATATATATATATATATATATATATATATATATATATATATATATATATATATATGCCGCCCACACGAAGCACAATGTAATCTTTCATATCAATCTCTATCTCTATCTAGCTGTTTGCCTGTTTGTCTGTCTGTATATATGTCCCTCCGTCATTTCATCCATACACCAGTTCTCTCTATTAAACTCTGCGTTTAATTTTAATTTAGATACATGAAAACCAACAGCGTTATTTACTTATTGCTGAGAAAGTGCACTAAATTGTTTTACGGTAAAGTACCAACATTGCATAAATGTGGTAGAATTTTTGACCACTTTTCGTCCATGGATATGCCGATATCCTCGTGTAGCACATGCCTATTTTATTTATTTATTTAAGTCAACATATCATTTTCTAGCAGTTAGCTGAAAAAGTTGAAAGCAATAATTGCAATTTGTGCAATATATTTTTTTCCAAATAGCACGTTTTGAATGAAAGAACAGAAAACTCTACTATGCAGAAAACTCTACTATGCAGGATAGAGGTAGGGCAGGCCAAGTCGCGCTGTAAGAACGATGCATTGTCATCACCATCTTTCGTTGAAGCATGCAGTTCTCTCGCTATTTAATTATACCTATCTTTAATACACCTAGCTGCCAAATTTTTCAATTCAAAAGATTTTAAGTTGTGTTTGTGTATCTCCGCCCAGTTGTCCATCTATTTATATAGCGAAGAAAGAGCGAGCGACATAGTTGATTAGGACATCTATGGACGGGCTACATGGTGGTGTGAAGTAGTCTTTGGGTCTTTGAATCTGGTAACTCAGAATATAATCGACCATGAATGAGCGACAACTTAACATTTCTGTATCAAGCAAATATTTTGCCATTGACCTAATTGAGAGAGAGAGAGAGAGAGAGAGAGAGAGAGAGAGAGAGAGAGAGAGAGAGAGAGAGAGATATGACTATAGGTTACAACGATCAAAGGATATAAATATGCATACATTTGGTCCCGAATCGAGTTTATAATAATATGTATTGTCTTCGAGCCTCGTTTTATCATGCTATATCTATAAATTCTCGCACTTCAAGAGTTTTTCTGCTGCATGTGCATCTCACTATAGGTCCCCACAGGTAATATAATGTATGCCCGACGAGTCCATTTTTGAATGTAAAACATATACACTTTGTGTCTTCAGCACTGACTTTGAAACTACCCATGATCCCAAAATGAGGGTATGGTCCTCCAGCGATCGTTGGTCAAACATGTTTTCATTTTTAGAACCGGTCAATGTCAGAATAATGGGTATACGGTATTTCATGTAAATCGAATTGGACAAAGACTGGCTCTTATTTTGACATTTTTCATAAGGTTTCTTTATCACTACAATAAGATCTGGGCTATACAAAGCTTAATTTACACAGACCTTTCTCGCACGAGATTTTTGCACATGAATTGTAGGTCATAACGGTCTCATTTGTTTTACCTTTTACGGGTCGAGCAGTCCTACATGCATTTGGCAGAGATACAGTAGGTGTGGTCTGTATAGAATAATATTTACTGTTAACGAATAACTTCAACTTATCTTTGCCGAACCATATGCCACAGTAGACATATCCGATCGCGCCAACAAGAAAGACAGAGAACTATTCAAGCATTCAAAATTTTAAAAAGGACTCATAAGTTCTTAAATGTGTGCAAAGGTATGTCGACTTGCAGGCCTTCTTCAAGGGTAGTTTCGTTTTCTATCAAGTTCGTACGAGAAAAGAAACATTGGGCTTTCCCAATCCTATGGAATATCCATGACCATTCCGTTATTTCTAAAAGTATGTCAATTACTTTTAAAATATCAAATAGGCTGAGTGTAATTCCCACCTCAATGATATACAACTTCTCGATGGTTTTCCTCTTCTAAACCAGGCAATCTGGATTATGAGTAAGTAATTATTTTGCCATCAAGTTTAATATAGTACATACAACATGCGGTTAAAAGGATAATGTTTACTATTATTGCCACTTTTACCAGAGATCGTTAATATAGATATTATATTAGGGGTGAAACGATTAATCGATATATCGATGTATCGATACTTTTTCTACATCGATACCCATATCGATATAAGAGGGGAAGAATAGATACAAAACGATACTTACTCTATGCAAGTTACTTTAATCTTCAGCAGTCGTGAATAATTCATCTGAGACAGCCGTAGCAAGTACATGCACTCATTTCTGTCAGTAAAAAATAAAAGCAATTGACAACACCCACTCGCCTTCTACAAATTAACACAAGGTGACTAACTCACGTGGTTCGAAATCTGCCCCCTTCTCCCGCCCCAATTCCACGCTAATTAGTTTATCTCGTCTGCATCTTCAGCCACTGATAACATATATCAACGGAAAGAAGACATTGCAGATTTCTTCCCTATGTATGATTTAAGCACTTTACTGATAATTTAATAACCACTTTTACGCGAAATTTATCTGTTGCATCGCATCTTGTCTACTTGGATCGAATTGAAGGCTACACATCCGGTGTGTCACGCAGTGTTACATGCAATTCTGATTAGTGGTTATTGTTTGTTCAACTCCAGGGTAAAACAATAACCACCAATCATAACTAACTGTAACGTGTTCACTGCGTGACATACCGGAAATATTGGCATCCAAAACTCTATCCAAATAGATACAAAGCAACATAGAAACTTCACACAAAAGTGACTATTAAATGATATGTGTAAAGTACCTAAATCGTACATGGGCAATTAGTTTGGAATATCTCCTTTTACGTTGATATATGTAATTAGCGACCGAACCTGCCGATGGGATAAGGAAGTAATATAAAGCACAGAATCGGCAAGGGGGCAGATTCTAAACCGCACTAGTTATAGTCACCTAGTCAATTTGTAGAAAGGGAGTGGGTGTTGTCGATAATTTCCTTTTTCACTGACAGAAACAAATGTCTGTGGCCGCGGCAGTTGATATGCATCTGCAGGAAGTACAATGTGAAGGATTTGGCTTTTAGTCATCTCCGCTCCCAGACTCGGACTTGTTCTAGATAAGATTTTCCTTGCACAAGGAAATTGCACCGTTTCTTCTGTTTTGAAGATAACACCGTAATCTCTTCAAACTTTAAGTGAAGTCATGAAACTGGCAATAAGATGTTTTAAAACATTCATTCAATGTAAAACAAAGGGCGTGGTGACCAGGATGAGTCATACAAATGATCAAATGGAGCAGCCTGAAATGGCCTAAAAGGGTGAATAAAAATCACTAACAGCTAGTCTGTTTAGAAGTATTTTTTTATTTTTTTTATTTTTTTCAAAATCTTGTCAAGGATGAGAATGGCATATGAACAGATGATGAGTCTATGTTTGTTTGTAATCTGCATACTGGAAATACACCCAATATGTCAACACATAAAAAATGGCACCACCCTACCACTGACAGACATTCTAAAGATGAAAAGACCATCAAGTTGATATGTGTATCGATAATGTATCGTATCGTAGGCTGTGTATCGATAATCGTATCGATGCGTGGCAGAGGTGTATCGTTTCACCCCTATATTATATGTATTAAATGGGGTGAATAGTATTAATAGGCGACGACATACTGAAACGGAGTGGCAAATTGGAGACTTAATGATCATGACATCATGTGTCACAGACATCTGTTTGAGCATCAAGTCATCATATAACATATTTGACCTTGCAATTCTGAATGACATTGTAACTTGACATCGCTGGGTGTTGCGCTATAATGTGGTAATCATTTATACATGAAAATTATGACACCTATAAACATGAAGATAATTTGAGAAATAGATGTTTTATCATGGGTCAGTGAACTTTCCGTTGAAGATGATGCAGTGCGTTAAATCACCGAATCTCAAAAAACAATGGACAATAATCCTGAAAATTTTGTTTTAATTTCCAGGTCAGAAGGTTATAACAGTTCTGAGCATAACATTATACCCGGACTCCCAATTATCTTGACAAATGACTCTGCCTTGCTTATAACAATTAAATTTTGCAGGATAGCATTTAATTCTATTTCTCTTTATTATTTGTAGAATGTTAAATATATATGGATTCTGACATTGTGTTTTTTTTTTTTTTTTTTAATTTTTAACCTCAGTTTGAGATTGAGCTCAGTACAATGTTTTATAACATATTGGCCATGATTTCAATCTTGCCATCCTATATCACAAGCATGCGGATCACTTCGGGCTTTTTCACATTAGCTCCAAATCTCAGCGGATTGAAACAATTCTTCGATGTGTTTGAAATTAAATTAAAGCCGCTCAGACAACAAACCAGATGAGAGACATAGCTGAAACTTGATTGTGTTTAGTGCGCTACATCGTTTTCACAAAACATTTCTACAGCCAAATCAGAGACAGGAACTTAACTTAAATCGGGCAAGTTTTCTAAGAAGGCAGCTTACCATTCGTATCAAGTTCTCGACCATTTGTGGCGATTGGCTGACATGGAAAGCCACTGCATAAAAGCCTGAAGTATTTGACCTGCTTGTAATGTAGGATGGGGAGACTGAGATTTGGAAATTACAACACAACCGACCTCCTTTCCATTCGCTCATTATTTAAAGACATAGTGAGAGTACTTTTATGTCAGCGAGGTTGTTGACACAACATGGTGTAAGAAACGATTCAGTGGATGGCATCGGCAGTAGGGCTGTTGATCTGAAAGAAAATACACATATCTTAAGGTGGATGTTGAGTTGAGTTAATTAGGACCCATCCTTCGACTCAAGAGCACCAAATTTATTTGGGCAAACTATTTGATTAAAATGATTCCGATATGTATGTATGTATGTATGTATGTATGTATGTATGTATGTATGTATGTATGTATATATGTATGTATGTATGTATGTATGTATGTATGTATGTATGTATGTATGTATGTATGTATGTATGTATGTATGTATGTATGTATGTATGTAGGGATAGATAGATATATAGATAGACAGAGAGACAGACATACTCTGTAATACAAGGGATCCATATACTTATAGTTTTTATCCCCTGTAGTTTAGGTATTGTGTTTTGACTTAAAGCTTTTATCCCCTGTAGTTTAGGTATTGTGTTTTGACTTAAAGCTTTTATCCCCTGTGGTTTAGGTATTGTGTTTTGACTTAAAGCTTTTATCCCCTGTAGTTTAGGTATTGTGTTTGGATTTGAAACAGGAGATTTTAGAAGAATAAATTTTATATGTGTTTTTTTTTCAGTTTTAACCAAAGTTTATTATCAGTCTACAACAAGAAGTTCGGATCGCACTGATCTATCATAAGGAAAATAGCTTGACAATTCAACATGGGTAACAACCGAACTACAAGTCAGCCCAAAAGAGGAGGTAAGTGATCATCAATAGAACAGTTGAACCTCCATTATCGTTTCTAATCGAGTACAGAAAAATGGATTAAACAAGTGAAATTTCAAATTATAGTGTCTGTATATAAATGTTGTAGGGACATGAGCCTAGTCCAGATTAATTCGAAATACGGATAATATAGGCTCTACTGTAATAATTTGGTAATAATGTCAGTAATATTTGTAAAAAAGGTCTCAACACATTTATTAGTTTACCGTAGTCTGATAAAAGCCCTCTACATGAGCATGTAGACCCTTTTCCTTGGACGCTGAGAAAACAAAGGACTATATTGAATAAAAACTGTTTTCTGCCCCCGTTTTTATGAAAAAGTAAATATTATTAAATTTCATGACTCTTTGTCTAATTGTGTTATTCAGGATACAAATGAAACTCTCCTACGTTCATTATGATTATAGATTTCTATTTCATGCCGATAAACGACCTTTAAACATGGCCTGGTGTTGGAAATTGCAGAATAAATGCTGCATTTGGCAACTTCATAATCCAAATTAGATATGAGCGCAGTCTTGCTCCACGGAGAAATTTCAGCAGACTGTGTATTGTCTATGAGCAAACTTGTTTTCGAAATATCATCGTGGAACAATGTTGCGCTGATACCTAAAAGCTAAAAATTCACGAATTTTATGATCTGTCGCACTGTTGGCACCTCAGTCTCCACTACGTGTATATAATGGAACTGCAAGTTTCCAACGCATTTTATTCTATTCCTACCAGTTTTGTACTCAAAATATTTACAAGAAACAACCAAAACAGAGATTTTAAAAAATATTAATAATTTCTTTCTTACGTTCTTTATCCTTTAAAAGTTTTAGCTTGCCATGTGCACAAGGGTGAAGTTTTGGGAGTGGCACTAGCAGGGATTCCGAAAGAAAGTAAACAGAATCTAAACGGTGTCTATAATATGTAACATTTGAAATTAATTTACAAATGAAGTTTAAAAAAAGATTTAAAGTTTTATATTCAAGTATGCTATGAAAAAAGCATAATGTGGGGAAATTAAATAACATATATATTGACTCTATTGTAGTGCATTTCTTCATACCCGCCCCCCCCCCCCGAAAATATAGCTTGCTAGTATTCATAGAGTAAGGTCCAAGTCAAAATACATTTAGAAAAATTTAATTCAGTGGAACTTTCTTCAAGTTTTAACAGTATTAAATGCTAAAAATTAAAATAGATGGGCCCGCACTATACAGTTCTTCCATGGAGTACACTAGAAAAAGATTGTTTTCAAATGTACTATCAAGTATACACTGTGTCAGTATATACGCTTCTTTATTTTCTCAAAACTATGAAAACAAAATTAGAAATTTAGGGGAAAATATTACAATGGTCAGTTTATAGAAAGTGATTGTTGAACAGAAGTACATGTGAACTTCAAGCTAGACATTGTAAGCCAATATTTCCGTTGAACCTAAACTTTGGTAAAGCGTCCGACAGCCACATGGTAGAACCAGGTTCGAATTTTGGAAGGGTATTTTTATAGAATGTGACAAATACTAGATAATAGTAATAGATTTTTTGGGAACTTTAAGCACATTATTGGCTATATCAAACCCGCGATACTCGCCAAGACCAGCTTCGGTGTGTCCTTGGGAAAGGCACTTAGCTCCCATTTCCTAGCATGATACAGACAATACTGTGTTAAAAATGCCGTTAAAAGCAACAAGAGCAGAAACAACTCCAGCTTTAATACAATACAATGCTAAATTGAACCTGCAGTGTCTGCTGTAATATTTACATGTAGATGCATGAATACAATACATATAACTCTGTTTGGATAAAATATGTCTGTTTAATAAATATCGGTATTTCAGCTCACCAACAGCCCTGGAAAAAGCTACGATATTTGCTACAGTACATCGTCATAAGCGAATTTCATGCCCCTCTAATCATAGAAGCACATATCTTTATCTCCACTAAATGACTCTCTCTCTCTCGCGCGCGCGCGACCGTAATAAAACAAAGGTGATATGTGGTATTTAACACCCCATTTTGCAACGGTTTTAAGTTGAAAGGTGTAATCATGCTGTCAAAAATGATGACAAAGATTATTTTCTGAACAAGTTTCTAAACCTTCATCTGCACAAATAAGAATTTTTTAGTAGCTTTGATACCATGAAATGGATGTGGAGTTTGATATCGGTAATGTTTTGCAGTCTGCACATTAGAATGGAGGTTTACACCTGTTTAGATACGATCAGACCTTTAGTGCGCCTTCTTCCGGAAAACAAACACTACTTGCAGGTGGAAGATTACAAATCAATCCTTAATGGGCGGTATTTATCTCTCAAGTGATATAGATGACGTAGTTCGGTTCTCAGGTAAAAAATGTATAGATTACTTTGTGACATGGCAAATATGGCAAGTATGTCAAACTGGGCTTGATAAAACCATATGTATTAGAATACTAATACTTGTTTCATTTTATTTTATTAATCCAACTTAGAGTCCGTGTAATGTTGCACATTAAACCTCAATCAAAATCACTTGTTTTCTGATAAGAGAAGCAAAGAAGACTAGTCCCCATATTTTCGAAACGTTTTAAGCAAGAAACCCAAGAATAAGCTCAAAACACCAAGCTCAGATATTATACGTGTAGGAAATCATCATAATCAAAATTTAGCAGGCCTATAGTGGAAGTTTAGAAGATCATGTAGATCTTGAAAGTTCTTCTAATCTAATTTCATTTTAATCAAAGTTATAATACACCTAAATTTTCTGATTTTGAGCTTGAGTTTGAGTTTTACTTAAAACGCTTCAAGAATACGGGGCCAGGAATTTAAGAATGAAATACTTCCAATCATCTTTTTGCACGGTAGTATCCAAGAGTAATCTCTAATTTTACCAGTTCAAAGGGCCACAAAATTTAATTACATTTTGTTGATCAGTGTCATCATACTATTCCGATAAAAATCCTTTATATTGGTAGTTCTGAGTAAAAGTACAAACGAAAGAATTAGTTTCAACTCTATATCAGAAACTTGTATTTAAATCATGGTTGAGCCATATAGCATGTGCTATTTCCTCTTCTAGTTTTATAGATTAATATGTGAAATGTGTTCGACTGCACAAAATAAAGTTGTTGTTTTATAGATACAATTTATTACATAAATTATATAACTATATCTATTCAAATTAAATATACAAAGAATACTTAAGACAAAGCTAGTGTTTCTTTAATTTCTTATCTTATTGTGCGGGCACCTTTATAGGGGTAGAAACGATTTGCGGTGCTCATATATCTTCAGTACGAGATGACATTGCTTTGTGAAGGAGGAAACGCGACTTGTGAAGTAAATAAATATTCTAACTATACCCACTTTAAAACTAGACAGGTATAGATAAGTTTTGGACAAGGAAGACAAAATAAATCCGAATGACTTAACCGGTTTTAAATTGTTCAAAGGCTTAGGTCTTATGTTATACAGTGTGTGTGCATGTGCGTGCGTATGTGTATGTGTGTGTTGCCGCGAATATAAGGCAAATATTGTAAAAGAACATCTTTCATTTCCAGGAACAAGGGGAAAAACAACAATATTTTCGGTGAACAAGCGATCTCAGAAGCCTCTAGAAAGGCCTCATAATCAATCATATCAGCCAACAATACTAAACAATGTTTCAAACGCACACAGTTTTTGATGTTATCAGTGACTGTCTTATTTTTACAACGAACTTAAAACAGTTTCATCTTGATTTTGTAAGTTAGATTTACTCATCATGGGTTACACAGGTTTTTTTCAGGTCATTTAAAAAAAATTTAAAACCTTGTTTTATGCACTTTATACCAGAAAAATAATCAAAGTACATAATGTCAATTTAAATTTAGTGTATAGTTTATGGATAGACAGTATCAATGAGAAATATATGGAAAAGATGAAAAATGTGCATATCTTCATTGATAATTCCTTAACACACAGTTTCCATGGTAACCAGCACGTGAACACAAAACTTATGTCAGAAATTAAATCAAACCATCTCATACTTGTAATGTACACCGTACAAAGAAATTTGGAGAGGGGGCAGAAAACGACCCTTATTCAACATAGTCCTTTTTCACAAGTATAATATTTCGCGTGTCTTGATTTAAGAAGAAGATACCGGATAATGTTGTTAGTTATTAAAGAGACGTACGTATAATAATCATGATTCGATATCCATGATCTATTTATCTATCTATGACATACCTACATCACTGGGAGAAAAAACAGTATGCACAGACACTTGTGATACAATCGGCTAAGAATGACAGTCTCTGTCATGCTATGACGTTGTGTAACCGTCCGTCCGTGTGTTAATCTGCTATATTGCACCTAGGATCTCAAGAACAGGGTACACTGTATCCCTCACCCTCCAGATTGGGGGGGGGGGTACACAATTTTAAAGAGACAAAAGAAAATTGTAGCACATAGTGCACTAGTAGTGCTAAATAAAATGAGAATCTTATTTGCTTCGACAGTTTTGCCACATTAACATTATCGTCTGAACTGTACTATCATATTTTTGTGGACGCTTACATTATTGCAACAAACGTTTTATCATGTGATCAAGAAATTCATGAAAACATTAACATGTTTGAATATCTGGTTAACCTGAAATAAGATGCATTTGGAATATTCCGTTCTGAATCATGCTCTCATTAACTTTAGTATTCGTTCATTACTGCCAGCATTAATTATAACAAATACCCATGTTTTCCTAATTACATTTCTTTTCGTAGTATTAAATCGTTAATTAAACGACAAATTGTGTATTTGCATAAATTTTGTGTCTTTTGGCATTAATTCAACCTCAAAGTAAATAAATCTTCCTTGCCGTAGGTGTGCCTTTAACTTCGAAAATAGGCTACACTAGCAGCCGTCAAAGAATTTGCCTTGCAACTCGGCAGACGAGCACAAACCTTGATTGTTTTCCAGATACATTATTCTAAAAAGGATATTCATTGCCATCTTTCAGTTTTTATCACCTTTAGCGGCTTTGGCCATTCTTAGCGCCAACATAGACGTGGATGGACATCCACGAAAGAAAAGTTGTAAGCGTATTTCTCGATTGTTTCCTGACGAAAAAGCGCGCCCAGAGGGTAAGCGCAGGATTAAGATTTGAGAGACAGAAGACACAAATTTTGGGAAACCTGCGATTCCGTGCTCAAGGTGTAACACGGCAGCTGTACGTCCGTCCATCCGTCTATTCGTTTTGGTTTCCACACAATAACTTTAGGCCTATATCACGACCTTGACCAAACTTCGAGGATGACTTACATATGGGATGAGGATAAAACATGTCGATTTTAGAATTAAAATTGTAAAGGTCAAGGTCACTGTGGCTGAAAGATGAGCAACGGTTTCCACACGAGAATTTAGGTATGGACTATGACCCTTAATCAAAATGTGTGGATAGCGCACACTTTGGATAAGGACGAACCTGACTGATTTTAGCGTTAAAGGTAGAAAGGTGCAGGCAACTGTGACTGATCGAAGAAAAATGGTTTCTGCACAATATCGTTAGTTCTAAACAACATACCTCAACCAATATTTGTACATGGCTTGCACTTCAACTAAAAAGAAGACTATTGCTTTAGTGGTCAAAAGGTCAAATGTTAAGGTCATTGTGACTCAAGCAATGTTTACCGCACAACAACGTTTGTTTTAAATCAAGTTCATCGACCAAACTTTGCGGATGACCTGCACATGAATTAAGAATGCAACTCTTATATTTGGAATGTAAGGGCCAAAATCTAAGGTAAGTTAATTTAAAAAATAATGGTTCATGCATAGTAAGTTTAGTTTTAGACGCAAACCTTGACTAGACCATGCGTAAGACTTGCATATGGCTTGCATGAGGGGTAAGAAAGAAACCTTTGATTTTTGTGGCCAAAATATTAAAACTCAAGGTCACGGCAACAAAAAAGTGAGAAACGTTTCCGTACAAGAACTTTAATTACACACCACAAAGTGGCATCAAACTTTGAAGAGAGCTAGCTGATATGAAAAAGAAACATGCTACAGAGTTTTGGGTTCTGCAGCTGAGAGGTCAAGGTTACAATGACCGATATATAGGGAACTGGTTTTCCACATCCTCCTCTTTAAATAAATTTGACAAATGTTTTGTCTTTAGGGCAAGGGACGAACCAGATAGTGTGGTTGAAAGGTCAAATTCAAGGTCATTGAGACCAGGTTCAACCATTGCCTAGTAGTGCCAATATATAGGACTATTTAAACACACTTATTATGTACCAATTATGGTAATATTGTTAGAAAGTTGTATATGATACAATATTTAATATACATTTTAATTGTCTAAATAAAGCATGACTGAGAATACAAATTCAAGAAGAACAACATGCAGTACCCAGTAACCCTGCCTTAACCAATCTAATATTTTATAATGTTTGTGGACACAATATTAAACTTATGTAAGCACAAGCAAAGACTGCATGACGGAAAAATCAGAAGGGGATATAGAGAATACAGCATTTATAAGCCAACCAATCAGACTTGGACAGACACTTCAAATTTATTTTTAAAATAGGGTATATCAATATTGGTATAGTACAGTAGGCCCAAGGACCGTGAATGTTGTGGATCATGCACCGCTGGTTTCAATGAAATTGCTGAATGGATTTGTCTGCAAAAGGTTGTATTTGATGGAGGATGGAGATCAGATGAAGGTTTGCTATGAAAACATCAATGATCGGCAAGAACAAAAAGTTGAGAGCAACGCAAAGATTCGGTCGAAGTTTGGATTTACCTTAATATTGTACATAGAGATGTGTTAGTAAAACTGAATCTTTTGCAGGAGGAGAAAGAATAACATTTCATACCAGACATGGGTGTAGAATAGTGGGGCGATCTCGTGTCAAGATGGGAAATCCTATGTTAAATCGCTGTTTCCACAAGTGTAATATGTGGGGGCTCTCTAGGGTCAAGATGGGAAATCCTATGTTTAAAGAGTTCCCATAGGTTTACCACGTGAGGAATTGTCTGGTGTCAAGATGGGAAATCCTATGTTAAAAATATCCATAGGTTTAACATGTGAGAAATCCTATTTTAAAAACATAATGGGGCAGTCAAGCAAACTAAAATCTATGAGCACCTATAAATAGATACATCACGTGCTCTAGGATCAATACATCCACCCCATTATGGTGCACTCAATATCATTACCCCCACTCCATTATAGTGCACCAAATATCAATACCCTCACGCCATTATGGTGCACTGTTTGTTAATTTCGAGTTTGTTTATCACAATATGTGTGTGCATCAATATATGGATATTGTGTTTGTGTTGGATCATTATGCATATCCATATTTCTATGGGTGTGCATGTTCATTTATATCTGTATATATGTATGCTACTATGCATAAGTGTATATATATATATATATATATATATATATATATATATATATATATATATATAATGTTACTATATGTATGCAGACCACTGTTGCTCTATGACATGAAATGTATGTATGTGTAGCTAACTACATTGTTATGTTCAATCGTGTATTGTGAATAAGATTCGTGCTATTGAATAATTGCTATCTTTAAGTTCTTTTTTAATTCATGTGTTATAGTCGGTTGGAAATGTTCACGGGGGCTGGTGTTTTACTTTGTTTCAGCATGTACCAACTCTTGATTCTGATAACTTATTAAGGCAGTGAAAAACAAAAATATAATCTTACACTGGACTGGAACTAGAGACCTCTGGCATATGCATCGACCACTCACTCTACTGACAGAACTAAACTGATTATGCGGTTAGTTTTGCCCACTTTCTACCACCATATGAAAATCGCATGTTAAAATATGTTCAAACAGTATGTATTTCGCACAGAGCGCAGTCAAGTACCGATGTGATGTATCATTAAAATGACTATGTTTTGTTAGAAGATTTTTTTGGAACAAGCTTTATGAAGGTATTCTTTTGAGTCTCGGATCAATGTAGTTTCTAAGCCGGAAGAAAACCCCTGTAAATTACAAAATTTACCATAAATGTATTTTTAATACTATTTATTAGTTGAAAATAGTTCCATTTTTTAATGGTGTTGATTTGTAGAACATATATCAAAATATTCTATCTTCTTGAAATTTTGAAAACTGACTCCTTTAGAGAACAAAAGATTCCCATAAAAATCGACCTTGTCCTTTTCAATTTCTCCCATATATTATATATATTCTTTTTTGCAGGTTCAATCAGATTTTGAGAGGAGATATAAATTGCGCATACCGTAGGCTGTGCATTGGTTTATGATCAGTCTATGTCAAACAAAAGAGTCGGACCGAACTGATCTCTGATGAGGCATATCGTATGACAAATAACCATGGGTGTCAACATAAGTGCGGATTCAAGTCAGCCCAATAAAGGAGGTAGGTAATCATCAATAGAACAGTCGAACCTCCATTATCCTACCTGGCTGGCGACAGGAGAATGGATTAAGCAATCGAAACTTCAGAGTGACGAGTCTGTAAATAAATATTTTGGGGACATGATACAGGTTCGGAAATACGCATAACGTAGAGTCGAAGTCTCTATTATTATATACTCATTTTTTTCTCCATTACCTTTGCATTGTCAGAATCGTGCAGTATTTTTCCATACTGCACGGCTTCATACTGCACGACACGTGTGTCTAAAAATAGTATCGCGTGTTAGGAACTACTTTTTATTGTAAACAAACAATGTACGCAAATGTAGCAGACACCGGAGCTTTTGCTTTATTAGATTTGTCTGTGGATGAACTAAACAAGCTGTTTGAGAGTAGAGATGATAAAGTTGACGATGTGGATGAATTCATTGAGTCACAAAAGAATCTTTCAAAAAAGCAAGTGATATTCACAATGTACAGCGTTGGCTTTATGACAGCAAACGTGAGGCATGAAGTATTGAAAATATCATTCTGATCATTTATACACTTATTTAGCCGATGGTTCAGACTATGAATCGTGCTCTCTAGAGTCTATAAAAAAAAATAGCATAAAAAGGCATCGTATGACCAAATGATATTCCGTTTCTCTCAGAGACAGCCAATTTTACAAGTCAGTACAAGCACTAAATTCGAAAAAATACAACTAAAGAAGGCGGGTTTTTGGGATAAAAGCAAGTGCCTCAAAGCCAAGAAGCCACGATAACGAAGAAGCCTTATTTTCCGCTTACGAAATGGGCTCTCACACCCCAGCCGCTTTGCAATTTTGCCTGGTTTTTTTTTTTTTTTTTTTTTTTGAGATGAGAAATTGTTTGGATTTATTATGACAGTACATATAAATGTGTCATCTATAGCTGGTAATAAGAATGGCAATAAATGTACTTACTTTTCTGCATCTTGAATTTCTTCAAAATGTACTTTCTGATCCACGGCGCGAAATTTCACTGCAATCTAGACTACATTTCCAATAGAAATCACATTCCAAAGGAGAATTTACTGCACTCCAAAACGAAATGAATTTGATATTCCCTAACAAAAATATTTAATCCTGCATCTTCTTGAGAATTTCACTTAAAAGAATTTCATATTTTGTCCACTTTATGATTCCAAACTATCAATGGCAGGACAGTAACACATGTGTAAGCTAGCTTGCTGTCGAGGCCAGTCTCTCTAGCTACATGTACATCGTACGTAATAGACCCAGCTAAAAACTAAAAGAGCAGAATTTAGTTGAATCGACAGAAAAACAAAATCACTCCATTCCAGATCAACTGTGAAAGTTGTTACAAGGCGCAGTCATTCACAATAGGACTCAAAATTTCAATTTTAAGTAGACCAAAATGAGATTTCTTTTTGAAACGAATCACAGAGCGTGCGGTACTCTACCAAGTTCAAAGGTCACTGGGCGGTGCCATGTGCGCATGAATATTGTTACAGTGTATTGGTTTAACTTCGGTTGTGTATTTACTTTAGAATATAGCAGAAATTCAGTTACTTTGTTTCTTGTAGTGTGTTCTTTTTATTGTTCAGCCTTAGGTAGGAAAGCAAATCGAGTATATAATAAAAAGGTTACTGCATTTGTATGGGAAAATATGAACTCGTTTTTTCTGAGTTATACTGCACTCCTGACGTCGTGCAGTATAGCTCAGAAAACTCGTTCATATTTTCCCATACAAATGCAGTAACCTATAATTCTAATAATTTGTTATCGTCAGTTATCAGTTTACCATCGTCTGATATAAGTATTTCTAGCAGACATTTTGTAATGTCTGTGAGTGGCGGGTGTTGTGCCAAATATCTGAGATATTTATTGCTCGAAATAAACGTGAGACGCCAAAATGAGGCTCATTTTATTACATAAGCAGACGGAACAGGTTTTATTTGATAATTAGTTTTTGTCCACGTACTGAATTTCAATGCATGGTGAATTGGTACCATTGAATTAGTTTTTAAATTACCAAAGGGAGCCGAGGTGGCTGAGTGATAAGCGTGCCGATCTTGTGACCAAAAGGGTGCGGGTTAGAATCCTGCCCATGTCAGGCCGGGTTTGCCGCAGGGGTATGTCTATGGGCAATTTACTTTTTTTTCTCTCTAATTGCCTCTGCACGATATAATCTTGAATATTTTTATATGAATGCACCACGTAATACTTGTTTGTGTCATAATTTCAGTTGGTATGATAAAACCTGAGTTGATAACATTTATATTATTTATATCACTTATGTTAATTCAACATCTTTATATCAGTTATGTTAATTCAACATCTTTATATCAGTTATGTTAATTCAACATCTTTATATCAGTTATGTTAATTCAAAATCTTTATATCAGTTATGTTAATTCAACATCTTTATATCAGTTATGTTAATTCAACATCTTTATATCAGTTATGTTAATTCAACATCTTTATATCAGTTATGTTAATTCAACATCTTTATATCAGTTATGTTAATTCAACATCTTTATATCAGTTATATTAATTCAACATCTTTATATCAGTTATGTTAATTCAACATCTTTCTATCAGTTATGCTAATTCAACATCTTTATATCAGTTATGTTAATTCAACATCTTTATATCAGTTATGTTAATTCAACATCTTTCTTCTCCGACTTGTTAATATTTTAATTTCAAAAACGATTCTACGAGACACGTCTTGGATACCTTTACATCATATCTTTTTAATATGACAGCTTTTGCTTTCATTGTGAAATTAAGACTTGCAGCATAAACCAATTAGACATAAAACGTCTGACTGTACTTGTGACAATTAGAAACAGGACGAAACTGGATTTTTTGTCCTCTTCACTAATCAAAAGTTAGAACTCATTCATATATTTAATTTTGTTACAAGAAAGAAGTAGACAGAGAAAAGTTAAAAGTTTCATCTTAACATTTTTGCGTTAAAAAGTGTAGAACCTTTAACAATGAAAACACGCAGAAACAACGATCATTTGGGTAATATTGTACATTTTTCCTGAAGACCATTCCGTACAATAACGTTAGCCCTATGTCATGGACCTTGACCACATATCGTGAATGTATTTCGTTAGCAATGAGGATAAAACATATCGATTTTGGGGAAGAAATGTAAAGGTCAAGGTCACTGTAGCTGAAAGGTGAAATATAGTTTCCACACAATAATTTAACTTTAGAATATGCACCTTGAGTAAATTTTGCAGACAGAGTACACTTTTAGGTAAGAAAGAACCCTATTGATTTTTGTTTCGGAGTCAAAATATATAAAGATAAAGGCCATTCCGACTAATTGATGAAAAATTACATCGTCACAATATCTTTTGTTCTTGACAAGGTACCTCGACCAAAGTTTTGTGGACGGATTGCACTCTAAGTAAGAAAGAAGCTCATTGATTTTCTGATCAAAAGGTTAATAGTTAAGGTCATTGTAATGCCAACAATATCTTCCGCACATTAACTTTTGTTCTTAAATTAAGTTCCTTGACCAACTTTTGTGGATGACATGCACTTGAAGTTAGAAAGAAGCTTGTTGATTTTGGGATGTAAAGGTCAACGGTTACGGTCACAGCAAGTTTAATAAGGAAATAATGACTTTGGCGTATTAGGTTTGAGTTTTAGACCGCATACCTTGAGGACGGCTTGCACATGGTGCAAGAAGCCTTTCGATTCTGTAGTCAAAATATTTTTTCAAGGTCAAGTTTGCTGTAACGCAAAAAGGGGAAACAGGTTTCCGTTAAAAAAGTAATTACACACGACTTAATGTCACCCAACTTTAAAGATAGCTTGGTTATACAAAAATGAAACGTGCTAACGAGTTTAGGTTATGCAGCTTAAAGGTCAATGTTACCGTTATCTTACATTTTACAGAATTTGAAAATCTTTTCGTTTTATATTTTATCTTTTGTACTTCATGTTTACATTTGTTTGGAAGGGTTTATCTTTCTAAATTTGTATGCAATCTATTTTTACATTTTTCGACACCAGATATCCACTAGTGTGCAGAGGCGCAATAAAGCGCTACATACATACATACATACATACATACATACATACATACATACATACATACATACATACATACATACATACATACACACACACACACATACATACATACATACATACATACATACATACATACATACATACATACATACATACATACATACATACATACATACATACATACATACATACATAGAATTACCCAAATATTGGCAGTAGGTTTTCCACATTATCTCTTTCAGTAAATGTTTGTTGTTTTTTTTCTCTTTTGTGGAGAAATTTTTTTCTTTGCTGGAGACTAATGATTATCTGACAGGTGTTTAATAACAGGTTTTTAATGACTATCTGACAGATTTTATTTTTAAATTTTTATTTTTTTAAGAATCTCAAAAAAGAAAAAGAGATCAAGAGAACTCTAAGGATTGGGGAGGCACACCAGAGTTGTTTTCTTATAAATAATAAATCCTCAAATACAAGGATAAAATAATCTGTTTTAAAAAAATGTGTCAGTGCTAGATTGTTATTCATTAAATTAGTTAGAAGTTTTTAAAAAAAATGTGTCAGTGCTAGATTGTTATTCATTAAATTAGTTAGAAGTTTTTTAAAAATGTGTCAGTGCTAGATTGTTATTCATTAAATTAGTTACTAGTTTTTAAAAAAATGTGTCAGTGCTAGATTATTATTCATTAAATTAGTTAGAAGTTTTAAAAAAAATGTGTCAGTGCTAGATTGTTATTCATTAAATTAGTTTGAAGTTTTTAAAAAAATGTGTCAGTGCTAGATCATTAGTCATTAAATTAGTTAGAAGTTTTGAGTTAGTGTTGACATCATCAAGATAATAACGCCATAGTGTACATGATGTCAAAAGGAAGCGAGGATAATATGTCAATAAATTGTTGTTACATTATTTTTCCTGCCTCATAAGAATTTTCTGTTTGTTTACATTAAAGGTACTAATTAACATGCTTTGTTTTCAATAATCATTTAACTTTCTTTAGTCAACTCTTACAACAGCCTCGGCATTTTTTTTTTCTCACTTAATCCCCCCACCCCCTTACTGGTGTGACTTTCCAATTAATGTAATGCTATTGTCGATACTGGTGATCAGCATGTTTTATTAGTCTCAGGTGCAATATTTTATACCTCACATACAAAAATAAAATAAACAAGAGCTCTCCTTGGCAAATCCCTACGCTTTAGATTGCATTTCCTGACAACCCCACACCCCTAAAACATCGACCTCAAGATCCAGTAAATGTGTTATGTTTTTTCCATATGGCTGCATGTATAAAGGTTGTTAAAAAAGTATTCCAAAATATTATTGCAGTGACTTTTGCCGTTCGCATAAAGTGCCCCAAGATGACACACATATATTAGAGACGTCATTTTGACGCTTAGACGCTTGACTGAGCTACCGTTTGAACGGACAGGGATCAGAGAGACACATGCTATACAATCTAAAGTATTCGCCAACTTCACTGGAAGTCTCTCCAAAAACGAAAAGCATCAAGGATATTTTATTAAATGCGCATTGCTTACTCATTTCATTCATTAATTCATGATTTCTAACCTGATTGTTGCCATGGAGTCCTTACCACTGTCGTCTTTTTCGAGCTTCACACGAAATGGGGTTTTTCAGTGTAATCAATAAGCCCGCTCACTCTCAATTTTCGGTTCCTGGAAAAGTCCATTTTCAGTGAAGGGGTTAAAACTGCACATGCATAGAAAGTAAAACAGTGCGTCGTATGTACCAATAGTTGCAATGTCTAATTTCAATATTTCTAAACAAAAATTGAACAAAGTAAAAAGGGAAAAGCAGCGTAACCCTTATGTACGATGGTTCAAAGGGGTGTTACTCTCAAAGTTACGGAAATGTACGGAATTATTCAGAGCTCACCGAAGACGATGATCTACGTTAATCCTATTGTCTAAAAGAAAATGTAAAAAAACAAAAAACAAATAGAGTCGCCCACAGAAATAAGGCTGCCGTTTTAGTAAAGAAAAAGACAGTCAGGTTAGAAATTATAAATTAATGAACGAAATGACCAAGTTTTGACCATTTTTTATATCCTTGAGGCTTTTCATTTTTAAATTAGGAACTGCCGGGATAAGGGGGTGGGTGGTGGTGGTGAGGTATTGTTTTTTTTTTTTTTTTGCGATTACTTTAGAGCAGGGGTGTCCAACCTTTTCGCGCGAGGATCCACATTGTAATTTTTTTTCACTCAACGGGGCCGTTTATAAAATTGGCCAATTATTTCACTGCCAGTTAGCACGAGCTATGAAAGGTTGGCGGGCCGGATAAAAACCTTTGGCGGACCGGGTTCTGGCCCGCGTGCCGTATCTTGGACAACCCTTCTTTAGAGTGCTGCTTTATAACAGCGTATCAGCTATATTTTACACGACGGTTGAAATTCAAGCTATGCAAGCACATCAGAGCCTACAAAGACATGTATATGCCATAACCACTCCTAAATGAGAATCAGTAGTTTCGCCGCAGTGAAAACTTTCCTGGATGTGGTTCTATATAAACTGTACTATTCTATTTACGCCATCGCTATTGTATGATGTCACAAATAATGATACCTAAAGGAAATCTATTATCTGTGCATTTGACTTTTGATCCTCTCCCAGGGAACTCTGGCCCAGGGACCCAGAATTATAACCCTGTCGCAAATTGTCACCACTTTGGCAATCCATGCATCAAGTTTGTAAATCTTCTTCCAACGGCTTAGGAGAACGTAGGGTTACGGACGAATGGACGGACAGGAATACGATAGATATCAGAATATTCCTCGTTAAAACGCGCGGATTATTATGAAGCTTGTTTGAAATGTTATACGATTATTGATACGTATTATCAAAGAATATTTATATACCATGGATAAACAAATGACTGCTTTTATATCTTTTACAGACAAGCAGAACAAAGAGATAACCGAATCAAGGCTTGTGGTGATAAGTGGAGTGCGAAACACTGACAATAAAGATACCTTGAAGAAACGTTTGGAAAATGCCTTAAAACGCCCAGATTCAGTGGTTAAGATTGTCTATGGCAGCAGTTCAGATAAAGTGATTGTCATCTTCAGGAATCAAGTCAGTACGTACACACGTCTATTATCCTTGGTTCAAGCTGATTTTGAATTTTTTTAAAAACCAAACGGTGTAGCAGTATTAATCTGCAGTAGAACTAAACCAATAATAAACCTAGATATTATTTTCCGTTGCGCGTGTCTTTTGTGTTCCAAAGTCGATGACTACATAATCTAGAAGTTAATAATGGATACATTTATTGTAGACAGGAACCACTGTTTTATGGCTGACGAATTTTGTTAATTTCCATGAATCTGGAATTATCCGAAATAAAACAATTCAACGGCAATGTCCAACGAACAATCTCCTTGGGAAGGGTTTCTTTTGAATGTATATAACCATCTCGGTAGCAAAATTTACCTCTAAAGTATACACTTCCTGTAATATCGTCAGATTATATAAGATCTGTAACCGTTGTAAGTTTTGTAAATTTACAAAAAATGATTTATTAGAAATATCTCATCAAACGTTTGTTAAACAAATTTGTGTATTGTTTTTATTTCACGTACTCCTAACGGTTGGTAAAAGCCCAATAGCGGAGAGAGAAAAAAATATTTACGCTTTTAGAGATGCGTGTATAAAAATGTGCATATATAGGCGAATACATTTTAGAAATATGTCAAGGAATTTCTAACATTTTCCCTTTGTAATCATATATTATTTTCAAAATCGCATTTGATACAAATTATTGTCTTTGAAATAGGCACAAAATACATCCAGCTTAAACCATGTACAGCGAAATAGCGCGGATTAATATAAAACTATATTGGAAGTTGAAAGAAAAGAAAAATGTAGAGATGTGTAATCATGAATGACTTTTATAAATGACAAATACATCATCTGAGCGAGAAAGGTTGAACAAATTTGACTGTAATCTTAGGGATATATATATATATATATATATATATATATATATATATATATATATATATATATATATATATATATATATATATATATATGTGTGTGTGTGTGTGTGTGTGTGTGTGTGTCTGTGTGTGAGAATAATACAAAATAGTAGTAGTAAAGTGGAAATTTAACGCCACCTTATATCACATTATGCTAAGTCACACAGAGCAGCAACGTTGTTAGTAGAGGGCGTTATTGAGGGGTGGGTCTAGGCAGGCCTCTAGCGGTCATGATAGGGTGGGTGGCTATCACCAACACACCAATTATAGACGCGAGGGGTCTATGGGATACCGTCATGGACAGCCTGAAGTCAGCGTAGTGGTGGTGGTGGTGGGGGGAGAGTCCCCTAGCAATGAAGGCATTACCTTTGATTGTGATGAGGTTGAGGACTACATAGTGCCACCCGATATCATTGAGACATTATTGCCAATGGCCGTTTACATTTATCTGACTCGCCTAGGAATCATGGATCTTACTAGGTACGATTGGACCCAAGGCCCGTACCTTGTACGATGGGGATATTCAATCCATACTCCTTTCATAGTTACCCTGCGCGGACATTTCTTTAGCGCCTCTGAAGAGCCGTCGACCTAACCTCATAGGCCAGAGGAGCGCTCGGAATTTCCTCTGGGAGGTCGGGCAGGCTAAAGGAAGAATAGATGACACAGCTTATGATACACCCTCGCCTAACTTTCTGATGAGATTGGCGCGGCCCTCGGACCGACCCTGGGCCAGGAGCGCATTTTGTTAGTCATCGTTGATGGTCAACGCGACAAGCGCCGTTCTGGCAGAAGCCCTGATCTCGTTCTTAAGGGTCGTATAATTATTTTTCTTGTCCAAAATGAGCGTGAACTCATTCTCGGACAAGGAGGCATCCCGGAGGGCCCGCGTGACTAAGCCTGAGATGGAGTTCAGCTTATCCTCAACGAGGACCCGAATCCGATCGTGCTTTTGAAACTTTATGCGGAGGCATCGGACGACAAATAGCCCAGCCAGCGAGAAGAGCCGGCACACAAGTGATACGCTTTCCAGAGTTATTGCGAGAGGGGCAGCCGCCAAGGTAGCAAGCACCCCCACACCCGCGATCCCGACGCATATAGCTACGTGCTAGACGCTGCCGCCATGCCATCGACAATGTTGACCGACCGCCCATACTTTTTGAAGAGGGAGCGTCGTTGCTCAATCTCCGCCTTGAGCTGAGCCTCGATATCACCGATCTTCTTCAGGTGGTAGTTGTGGGGACTCTCTTCAGGAGTCAACGCCGGAAGCGTGGGATACATTGCGATGCGAGATTCAGCGGACGTGTTTGAATCATCTAAATTACCACTTCAAAAAGGAGAATAACCTTGAGTAGAAACAAAGACCTCACCGCAGTTTGTACCATTCTAATAAAAAATACGTATCCTGGGGTTTGGGCTTCAAGAGCGGTTATATAAAAAGTAGTACCGGTCGTTAACTTATGATGACCCAATATTTGTGTTGTACTCTGGAGGATTTGAGAATCGTCGCTCTCTTGGCGCCGTATAAAGGAGATGTCAAACTCATTACCAGGAGCCCCTCTTGAAGCAAAGCTCCCCACCCCCATCGAAAAACGGTATATGGCAGGCTCGGCCCCCAGGATCCCCGCTTGCAAAGAAACGTAAGAACCAATCACAGTTACCATATTGGGGTTCCTTCTAGAGTAAGTAAGATGAGGCTTTACACCTTCAGCAGTCAAAGGAAAACTAGCCACGGAAGTTAAAATGCAGTCTCCACGGCGTGCCTCCTATCGAAGCTGCGCTGACGATGGCCCAGAAGATGTCATCGAGTGAGACACCGTAATTATCTTGGTACATCAGTCGTCGAGAACCCACCACCCGTACCCGGATGGCGCACCTGGGTTCATTTCTGACTATTGTACTTGCACTATCATTTCTAATATATTAACGATGTAGAGCGTCTCACCTCGGAGGTTCAACAGGTTACCGTTCTGATCAGTCAGCGTGAAATGCAGGGTGTTGCTGTGGGTGTTTCGGCAGGACGGGCAACGGTGAAGCGAAGGCCAGGAACTCGTCCGGTCTTGCGCCAGGGTATCAGAAGTGAGGTACACTGCGATGGTGAACGTGATCTGCATGATGCCTGGCGCTACGTGGTAGCCCAGGCCAGGGACGGAGTCCGTGGGGGTTGACCTCCTCGTGCCACCTGAGCAGCGTGCGGAGGCTCCAACGCACGACGTCAACACGGTAGGCCCCTGAGCCAATCTATATGGCCGTGGAAAAAGGAAATCGTTGGCGCAGATGCTCTCCTTGGTGCCGTCAACTTCCTAAACAGTGATATGTCGCTGGACCTCCTATTCCTGGATGATCCGCAACTGGGCTGACACGTTTTCGTCAAGACTGTGGATGGCGCGACAAGTGCCTCCATGTCGTTGCCTTAGGGCGAGTCATAAACATCATCAAAAATGTCTCTAATTAACGAGCGGTACGTGGCCCTGTCCTTGGCGTTGGTCTAAAATAGCCGCCGGCAAATGGCGTCGGCACTGTTGAATATCGCGATGACTTGTGGCCGGTTCGGTAGGCCCCAAAGAACGTCTCCACAAGACTGACAAGTTCTTCCAGGTTGTCTGGGCAAAAGCCCGCTCCCCCAGCCACCGGCAGCCCTTTGCCCGTGCACGGCTGCCGCTGTATGCAGCGGTGGCTTACTCTGCGCCGTTTTCTTCTTTGCTTCATTTAATTCTTGCCATAATTTCGTTTGCTCGGCTCAAAATATCGTACCACTCCTTATCAGAGTATCCACAGGTCCCTCTGAATACAAGCCGCGCCCAAGCCCACGGCGATACATCGTCGGTTGGTGGTGACGCTAAATAAGATTTGTAATTTTTGGGGATGGTGACTACAACTCTCAGACTACAGCGTTTCTCAATGAGTTCCTTACCCGCCTCTGTAAACATTTGTGCTTACCACGCCGAGCCGGCAGACATGTTTGCTCCAGTTACTTCGCAGTACACCCATCATGGCCAGGACTCCGCCAGTCGTGTTGGCGACAAGCGCGTGTCGCTTTTGTGCAACAGGAGATCTTTCTAATTTAGGGGAGTCGCGGCTCCATGTTCAAGGATATACTGGCGACCCTCTTCGGTAAACTTTAGCTCCCTGGAGGCATTCTTGTCATGTAAGCAGGCGTTGGCTCCTGGACCCGGACGGCGGCAGCTATCGCGCGAAGCACCCCCACCAACGCCGCAACGGTTTCTTCCTCAACTCTCGGACGACCTGCTTCACGCCCATGACCTCCTCCCGGCATTGCGGCAGGTTGCGGGAAGTTGCTGGAAGATTGGGTCAAGTTGGCTCTAATTACATATCCATGCGCGGTTCTAGCCAGCTCAAAACTTTGTTGGGCCAGATTTGGTCCGGTCCACGATATCGAAGCTGTTTGGCGCTGGGGTCGCCTCGGTAAAAAGGCAGCGGAAGTCACGAGAGTCCATATCGGCAGCGCGACACGTGGCATTGACGTTGCGCAGGCCGTGGACGTCGGACCCAGAGATGTGGACAACTGTGGTGGCGTTATTGCGGATCACCTTTGGGATGTGGGTGTAACGCTTGGCTAGGTACAGCAATTCGGCGTTTCTGTGCTTTCTGTGGCTAAAAAGGCTGGTGGGATTTGTTTGTCCTTCCAGCATCACTCGTGGGGGCCGCTAAGGTAGAAAAGCGCAGCGGCGACATCGCGGATAGCCTTGGAAAGCTACCAGAGCTACCCCGGAGGAATTATCATGGAATAAACAACTGTCGCGCTACAGCTACTGAGGGCCTGTGACCTGATCCGCCCGCTCAAGTGACCCAAGCTGCTGCAGGTCGATCCCGAGCGGGAGTTTATAGTTCGATAGATCGAGAACGGTCTGACCTGTGTAGATGGAGTGGTTAAGATTGAGTCTGGTTTTGGTGGAGTGTATGGCCACGAGATCATCCTCAAAAATCTTTCGGGTTTGAAAGGCTGGGTTGGCAATTAGGCGTAGCAGTCTGTCCCGTTAACCCTCAGACCGGACGAGATCGACGCGGATGCGCTTCCGCAGATTTTCCATGGTCGTGCGAAAGACTGAATTATTGATCAGCTTAAAGTAGTCCTTGTCAAATCCGTTTGTGGCCTTAGTCCGTGTTCTTTTGTAAGTAGGGTGCCATCCACGGTCTCTGGCTGGTCAAACTCGAGCACTCGGTGAATCTACCCTCATGTCAAAGCTGGAGGTTTCGGTAGTGAATGATGTTCCTTCTTCAGCAGATTATGTACCAGCTTCGTACATCCGGTTTAGCTATCTCCCAGGTTGTTTACCAAACCGTGCTGGAAGGAAGATAGCCATTCTTTCGGAATAGTCATAAACTCATGGGCTAGAGGGTAGTCAGTGTGAGCGTTGTGCAGCTCTTCCGGATATTCCAAGTACACCTCGAGAAGGTAGCCCTTGAGAGCATCTGGGTATATACTACTTAAATCAGTCATTTCGGGGTCGACCCATCGCTGGTCACCCGTGGGTAGGCTCTACCTCATGGCCCTGCCATAAAGGTTATGTCGGCAGGCAGATAATCCAATGTCTAGATTTGGACAGGTCATAGTCCGGGTACATAGGGTTATTGGCATTTGCGTATTGCTTACTCACCATGTAGATGCCGCCTCGAAGGCCTCGCTCAACAACGAGATGGAGGTCAATGTCGGTTAGCAGCTCGAGCTCTGGGTCTCATATCGTCTTACAGCCAAAGGTATTCTATACCTTTTGAGCATGCTTATAGTTCTCCGAAGATATACCGGTACGTTGAATGGTGCTGTAGAAGGCTTCGATGGAAGGTAGCTGCGTCTCATCAGAGCGACCCCATCCATCCATATACTCAAACTGATAGACACCCTTGGCTGTCAGAAGGGGTACATCGTGTGTGGTATATTGACGGGTGATGTGCAAGCCATCCTGGGGGAGGTCATCCGCCAGCTTTGATAGGCTTCAGGGTAAGAACTTGTCGCTGTCTATAAATTGAAGCTGGCCGAGGGAAAAGGTCATATACGTGTCATGTTCTTGGGAATGGCATTGATGTCTGACGTTCTGGCCGTCTCTCTAGCTGCCATCAGCAGATGGCCGACGTAGTTCCTCAGGTTGTGGAAGATAATGGGGATTTTATTTTTTGTGGGCTTAGTCGTAGCTGGAGGTTACATATGTTATGGGCGGTTCAGCGGTATCGACCGGTGATGTGAGTGGTCTCTTACCTTGGCTTCAACCAGCCACTTTTGGCAGATGTGACAGACTTTAGCCGCTTCAAACGCATCGGTGTTGTAGGGAGTCATCACCAAAGTTTGAAGGTTGGCTAATTCCTCTCGGAGGCCTAACATTTCTTTCTCCAGGCTTTTTGATAAGTTGGACTACCGCGTCTTTCCCTTTGTATATGACTGAGATTTTGGTTTTACCGTCACATCGCTTAATGACGTAGCCGAAGGCGCATGGAGGTTGGCTTGAGGTTTTATAGGTATCGCTGTAGGTGGGATCGACCTCTTCCCTTTTTACTGGCGCGTTAATGGCATCGTGGTCCACGTAGATAACGTATGGTACGGCCATATAATTAAAGAGGTGCTTAAAGTAAAGCTTGTTCTTTCCTGGTCCTCTGTGGTTTCGAGCCTATGCTTCGGCAGTCTTTAACGTAGCTATCCAAAAGGTCAAGTCTTGAGAAGGCATTCGCTCCTTATGTTTAGCTAATCCTATAGGCCATTCTGGAAAGAGGTTTTATCCATACACAATGCTCGCTTATTATCTTCCCACATCGTCAGCAGGTTGTCAATTTTATCTAGAGCTGTATCGTATGGGGTAAAGGGTGTGCTACCAGCCAAAGATGCTGACTGCGATGGTAGGGTTGAGGTTCTCAAACTTGGTAATATCAGAGATCTTAATCGGAAACTTAAGTTGGTCAAATCGTAGCGTCCCCAGATACTTACTGTAATTGCTTGTACGATTGTTGTGGTCATCAGCAGTTGATTACTGCCACTTTAAGTGCCCACGTAGGCGTGGGTATGTGCCCTTTGTCTCGAAACGGACGATGTTGAGAAATGTAAAGTTTTATCTCCTCAAGTCTGGCAGGGCGCTAGCCTGAGCCTTTGATCACAAACGTTTCCATTCTCTTCTCAATCTTAGCTATGGCATTAAGGATTAGCTCAATGAGGTCACCAGCCAATAGTGCCACTTCTGCTTGAGTGGCTGATAAGAAGGCCGAAACTGAGATAGCTTCGCCTTCTGCTGTGACCTTTTCTAGCTGTAACTTAACGTTAATGTTAAACTTGACGCCTTTCTTTCCGATCCCCTGTGTCAGGATGTTTATCAATCCAGGGGTCATGGCCCTGAGTAGTTTGGAAATGTCCACTTCCATAGGGTGGATGCGTGATATCATGGCCTGATAGTCAACGACACATTGATCCTTTCCTGATCGACCCTCTTTTTGTACGAGATTAGGCAGAGGGTATAGTTTAGCTGCGACTGGGTGAGGGTGGGAAAATTGCTGGTGTGTGTGGATGCATATGAGCCGGTATGGGTGACTGCCTTGGAGCCGGTGTGGGCTTTTGCCGCCAAGGAACTGGCGTGGGTCACCCCGTAGTTGCTGGGGTTGGCTGTCGTGCTCGGGCGGCCAGTTCTGCCTCCAGCATATCATCGTATTCGTTCTTAGTGATCTGCCCTTCCCTGAGGAGTGCGTTCAGTCGCTCTCTGCTAGGCATAGCTACAATGGACTATGGTATCATATTGTGTACTGACAATCTATAAATGCAAAATCGCTGGTGGTGTTTGTTGTCTGCCACTGAAGGCCGGCGTATGTGTGCCGTTTTGTATGCTATTATACATGACCTTTCTCTAAATAGGCGACTGGTGAGGTCAAACGGAGATATGCTCTTGTTCCAGAGCGGTTCTAATACGGCCGTAGGTTGCCTTGCGCGTGGGATGGGCCTTGGCCATAAGTTCGCTTCAGACCTTTCTATACTGTAGGCGGGCCTTTAGTTTTATTCGTCTCAACTAGTGGATATGGTGACCATCTCCATATCTGTTGCATATGCTCCGCACTTCTAACAGACCAGGAGTTGGATCCCGTCTCTGTATCTCTGGGCGTGAACGGCGCAGTATGTATTAAAACACTTCGTCCTGCAGGGGGTTGTACAGCTTAAGGGCATCCAGGCGCATAACTGAGTTTCTTTGCGGCCCATGGTTTATGACAGTATCCCATAGACCCCTCGGATCTCTAACTTGTGTGTTAGTGATAGTCACCCACCCTACCATGACCGCCAGAGGCCTGCCTAGACCCATCGCTCAACAACGCCCAGAGTATACCAAAAACATTGCTGCTCCGTGACTTAGCTTAGTGTGATGCAAGGTGGTCTCAAATTCGCACTTTACTACTACTCAAATTACACTTGGTGAAAGTCTACGAAACTAAAAATCTGGAATATGCAAAAAGTTTTGCATGTTCTTTGTGTTGATCTGGTTCTATTTTGACTTAAGCCTTTACGGATTATTTTATCTTGTGCATTCATTTTAAAGCATGAATAAGTGAATACTTATCGACGAAAAGCATATGTTACTTTAATTTCTAGATCCCAACTTCCTCGAGAAGTTATTAGCAAAACAGTCCCTTGACTATAAATTCGAAGCAATTAAAGAGCCAACCGTAGTACAAGTTCTCGACATCCCCCCGGGTAAAAAATACTTGGAGGCTGTGAAATTATACCTACGCAACATAGCAAAGTCAGGAGGCACAAAGGAAGCTGACTTTTATGGAGATCCTGATCCCACCTGTGGTTACTGCTTGATCGACCTAAAAGTTCCGGAAGGTATGGAGCATTGTTCATTTTCCTCTGCATTTGAGAAGACATTGTCTTATATAAAAATAAATCGTAGTTTATAGGTTTATATTATTATTATTTAGTATATAGCTGTTTTTTTTCTTTTTCTGAGAATGGCTTATTGTGCACGTAGGGATATTTTCAGTTAGTAAAAATATCTGTAGATATTGGAAAAAAATATTTATATGTACCTAAAATTAATAATGTATATAATGTAAATTCCATTATGTTGAACGCCTTCTTGAAATCAACAAAAAGGCAATAAATTCTTCCCTTACTTTTGGATAAATATTTTTGCACAGATGATTGTAAATTAAACATGTTATCAAAAGTGTTAGATTTCTTTTTAAAACCAGCTTGTGCCTCATCCATGAGATTATTTTCTTCTACTCAAGAGCAAATTCTTTTGCTTAAAACATTAGAGATATATCTCGATAATTATTCGGGTTATCTCTACTCCCATTCTTATATATTAGACAAATACAACATTTAGCCCACTCATTGGGAAAGTTTATTAAGTATTGTATTAAAAAGAGAATTTAGGAATCGTAAAACACCCTTACTAGTCAATTAATAACAGATAATTAGAATCATATCAGGTCCGGGACTTTGTTTTTGATTGACTTTAAGCTGGTTATAATCTCTTGCTCAGTTATCATCCAAGATATTGTCAGTTTCGGGTAAGTCATTATCAGCAGCAGCATTGTCAATATTAATATTCATTGGGTTTTGATCTTGTAGGAGGTCTTTAAAATAATTGTACCAAACAGTTTTTGAGATAATTTCCGTGTCCTTTTTAAAGTGCAATAAATAAATTATAAAATATTTATTTAAAAAAAAAAAATACCCCTCCTCACAAAAAAAAAAAAAAAAAAAAAAAAAAAATATCGGCTATTTTTTTTTCTTCAAATTTTAAATTTTATCTGAAGTCCACAAAGTGCAAGCAACTAGCCAATAACTTTTTTAGTTTTTATTTTAAAAATATATTTTATAATTCATTTATTGCACTTTCAGAATTTAGTATTGTCTTCTCTGGCAAAATTCATATTCCCTATTTTAATAACTGCTAAATTTAGTGTACTTTTGGACTAGTTCAGTGTGTCATTTCTAGAGCACATGGGATCAGTCATTTTGATCAGCTGTCTGCTTTAGGCAGTTCATTGTTTCATTAATACCATATATATATATATATATATAAAATGTCAGCCACATCACATGAAAGTAGCATAGAGTTATGCCAACATTATCTCGACTGTGATTGTTGCAAATACACACAACTTCACCTCATACCTGTCCCTGTTTCAGAATTACGTCATAACTGTAGAGCGGAACCATAACGAACAAAGAACAAACATGTGTTATTACCGCATGATTTAGTTTGGGTTGTATAAGTAAAACATTTAAGTTGCAAACATCTAAAAAGCCCTTTTGAATAATTATCACGCATTTCTTCCACAGAACATTATTCATTATACCAAAGTCTCACACAAGCACCCCGCGTACCCTCCAGTGCTACACAATAGTGAAAAGTGAGCTATTTTAAAAATGCACATTGCATTCTCTCAACATAGCAACCGCTGTTATGCTAAAAGACAGGAACATGAAACTTACCATAATTATTGATAAGATGTCACTGATACATTTCACAGTTTGAACAGAACAGGGACGGAACCGATCAGATTCACAGAGTTCAAAGGTCCAAGGGTAAAATATTTGCTGATACTTCTGTTATGTATGATGTTTATATAATATTATAAATATTTTAGGAAATTATAAATGTTTCTTCACTTTAATATTTGCTTAAATCTTAATGTTTATCAGGAAAAACATGTATAACTAGTGTCCTTGAATTAAGTTGTTTTGATCAATATAATGTTTTCTCAATTTGAAGGTCAAGGTTGATTTTTGTTTACAAGTAAAATTCCATTAAGATGACACACATTCTAGAACATTCTGTCATGTGACCAATCTTTATATATACCATGTTTGGTGGAAATTTTTTTAGTTTTGACATTACCATCAGTCTTGTAAAGAGCTATTACAGTTGTGAAAATTCATTCCAAATTCTAAGAGAGGAATTATTTTAAATATTCATTGGATTATAACAGTGCTCATAAACTTTTGGATTTTGGATTTTTAATTGATGATTTTGGAATTTATCTGAACTTATTCAGAGATTTTGGAATACTTCATTTTGACATCAGCATATCAAGATTACTAGTACATCAGGACTTTGGAGACCGTTGGCACATAATAACATTCAAGGACACAGCCGTGAATTCGGAACATTCTATATTTAGGACTTGTGATTAGAACAATCATTCTTATTGGATTATTAGGATTTCAAAACAAAACACATTACTGTAAGTGACTTTTTGATTTTTCATTTTAATTATCTAGTAATAAATTGCTTGTTGATTTTTTACTTGATTTGTTGGTTTCACTTTCTTTCTGTTACATTTTTCTTAGACCATAGTGTCGTAACACTTCTAACACCAGTATATTGAAGCATGCGAATCTGCCTTATCATCATTTTGTTCTTAATATTAATACAAATGAATGAAACGAAACATTATATATATATATATATATATATGTGTGTGTGTGTGTGGGGGGGGTTTCTTTACTTAATTCAACAGTGTTAAAGTTAAGTTGATTTTATTTCTGTTTTCTAAGATGTTTAATTTCCCCATAATTAAGGACATTTGAGACACAATACTGCCACAGGTCATATTGTATAAGGAAGAGCAAAATAGGTATAATGTGCTTATTTTCATACATAAGATCAGTGTTAATATGCCATTTCATTGAGAAAATTATGCATAATTATATCAAACAGAGAAAAGCAATTGCATAGATGTTCATATTTTTTTAAAGTTCTGCTCTACAGTTTCGTACTTTGCACAGGGTTTGATTTTTAAAGAAAAATATATTCCAAGGTTTTCCTCACTGGCTATCTTGGTTATTTAAAAAAGACCCTGCATATCTTAGGTATTGTTAAAATAACTTATAATTTGTTTTATTGTGGTGTATGATTGATGGATGTAATTTGGGTTATGGAGTATACAGCTTGGCCTAACTTCAGATATGCATCTCTCACAGGACTGGCAAATCCGTTCGGTCATTTTAACTCCCTAACCCCCCCCCCCCAAACCAAACAACCCAAAAGAACAAAATAAACTAGCCGATAACTTTGTTATTTTGTATTTTTAAAAAAATGTATTTGATAATTCATTTATTGAACTCTCAGAAGTTAGTATTATCTACTCTGGCAAGATTCATTTTCCTTATTTCAATTTCTAAAGTTAGTGTACTTTGGACTAGTACAAAGTCATTTCTAGAGCACATGGGAACAGTCATTTCGATCAGCTGTCTGCTTTAGGCAGTGCGTTGTGTCATTAATACCACATATAAACATATTGTAATGGGCAGGGAATCTAGCCTCGACATAAGTTCATTAATCGTAAAGCTCTCTATGGTAAAGCAGGGTTGGTTAGTGTTGTCATCTTTTACGGTCAATATTAATTTCCTCATTAATACCTATATTTATCAAGTGCCAAACGATGGTTGGTATGATACCCATTTATATTTCATATTCGCATATAAATTGATTATAAACCATTCTTTGAACTGTTTAAATTCATGATGTTTTAACATGGATCAATGTGTAAATCCATCCTCAGTATCAGCCTCGTTTCCAGGTTTGTCACATTTGGAACACTTCCGTAGTTATCTTGCCTAATGTTCGCTTAGGGTATCATCCATTTTAAAGCTAAACATTTTTTTATATTGCAAATTTTGACCATTTGGACATATATCCGAAGGTCGCGTTAAGATAGTGCGTGAAAAAGTTATTTTACTATTTTACTACGAAGTCCATATAATGCAGTGCGCAAAGAAAAGGTAACTCTTTTGTTTATTATTTTTTCGCGAATCAGTAATTTACAGTTATTTCACGATGTCTTTATAAATAATTGCCAGGAAAAATAACGTTTTCTTTATAGTAAATTCAGGACAGATCTAAAGGTAAGTTCTGAACTCTGCATTTGTATAATCTAAACCTTTCAGGATATTTATTCATTCATTTTTATGTTCTAAAATCAGAAACTTTAGCTTAAATATTTGCCCAATCAATTACATTATATGCAGACAGTATTCTCTTTTCATGATCTTTTGAGGTCAAGTCAAGTGTTTCTTACAGACCTTATTAAAATAATAATACTTATTACGGATTAATAATAATAATAATAATAATAATAATAATAATAATAATAATAATAATAATAATAAGTGCAAGTTTGAGTATGAAACCAGCGAGTGTTTCTAAAGGCTCTATTCATCAATTATTTGTTATATTGTAATGCTATTGAGTGTTTCTCGAAGCTTTGTACACAAGTTGTCAGATATTATTGTTTTAGCCATTGAGTGTTTCTCAAGGCTCTGTTTGAAGTTAACCCATATGAATATAATTAAATGTTAGCCCATGTTTCTAAGTCTCACTAAATAGTAAATTAATATAAAATCTGAACATTAAAACTTTTGATATTTGTAAATGTTTATATAAAATTCTATCAGAATAAACTGTTATTTAAATTAAGTATGTTTGTCCAAATGCACGCTACGACTGTGATATCAAGTCAATGAGTCATTATATAGAAGTAATGCTCCTGATATTTGAGTCTTGAATTTGTACTGCCATATGACTCTTTGACTTTTAATAAACCAGATGAAACTTAAATTTGAGTTTGCGTTTCATCCCTAGTCCCATTCTTATATCTAGGATTGCCCACTTCATTAGGGAATTACAGAAACCTCTTGGAGTTTAGGTCTAACTTTAACTGGGCCTTTATTTTAAGGAGAGTTTATCGGCCACAAAGAACACAGAGAGTCATTGAATGAGTCACCAAGTTATCGGCTAGGGCTATCCCGTAACAATATAAAGCAATTTCAGTTACGGTACATGCAGATAGCATTGAGGTGTGCCAACAATCTCTCCATTGTGATTGTTGCAAATGCACACAACTCCATCTTATACCTGTCCCTCTTTCAGAATTGCGTAATAACTGTAGTGCGGAACCAAAGATGTTAAGAAGTTGTCTATAACTCGCCCTATAAACAATGACGCAATTGCCATAACAATGACTGAATAAATCATTCAACACCATTGGCTAAGTAAAACAAAAAATATTTTACAGAAACGCATTTAATATAGGCCCTGTACAGTATATTATAAAAGTGTATTGATACAATGTATAAAGTGGTCAATACAAATTAAAACAACCGATATAGATTTTCATTGGTCTTGTTATGAAAATGTATCAGTGTATTGATACAATGTACAAAGCATCCTGTTTTAATTTTTCATGAATCTTGAATAATTAGTTAGAACTATCAAGTTCTGGTTGTAGAGTGTGTATGAAATAAAGTTCCTTTTCTTCTCTTAAATATTCATTATCAGCAAATAATTTATATTAAGGGAAGGACTTTGAAGTTTCCTACCGAACATGTTTATAAACTTTTCATAATCTGAGATCTTTTCTTCTTGTTTGCTGTCTATGTATTGTCATTCTCTTTTTTAGGTCATATTTCGTCAGACCTGTGCAAAAGCATAAATCGCACTTGTTGAATTGCAAGCCATGTCCTGTTTAACTTTAAATGTCTTACCATTTTAATTTAATCGAGTTTCCTTCTATTATATTAGGACATGTTTTGTATCTACTCGTACCACATTTGGCTATCTGGGCCTCTTTTTCAATGAAGTTACATTTAGACCTGGTAAGAATTTGTTTCAAATTTATGGGTTGTCTCTTATTAAGAATAATGTTCATTCTTTCCAAAACATTTCTCATTTTATCACTACGTCGAATTAAGGAATTGTTCACATTTCGTACAATCGGGAAGATTATAAGTTGTAATTAAAGGAGTTACATTTGATGGTATTAATCTTTTCAAGGTTATCTCCCTTGATCGGTCCTTTTCGTTTCGCTCTCAGTATTCTTTGACTGATAAATTCCTCTGGATAGTTTTGCCTGCGAAGATATTGCTGCACATCTGCGAGTCTCTGTTCTTGTGTATGTTTATCCTTAACAATTGTTATCACTCTTGATGCAGGATTAAAAGGAATGTTCACTTTTATGTTTTGCATGACAAGATTTAAAGTCGAGCTAGTTATGTGTGTCAGTTGGTTTACTATAAATATCAGTATAAATATGGGTTCCAGATAATATGACGAATATGTCAAGGAATGGAATACTTATATAACTCTAATTTATTTGTGAATTTTATGCCTGGATGTAAGTTATTAAGTTCCTAGACGATTGCTTCTATAGATATATGTGTATTCCATATTTTGAAGCAGTCGTCTAAAAATCTCTTCCAGTTCTTTCTCAAATAATCCTCAAATTATTTTCCGTGTTTATCCTTCATTCTGTCAAATAATGTCTCTTGCAAGTACCCCAAGACTAGCGTAACATAAGTTGGTGCCACCTTGGTGCCCATAGCCGTGCCTTTGTTTCTGTATGAAGTAATTTCCATTAAAGTAAAATACACTGCGTTCAAGTACTAGTTTAATGGACTCAATCATAAATTCACGATTAAAACGTGAATATATACTTTCACTTTTTCTTTAGCCAAAATTTCACTGCTTCTATTCCAAGGTCATGCGGGATATTATTGTATAAGTTTACAATAAAATAGAAAAAAGAAGCAAACAAATAACAACAAAAACAAACAGAAACAACAATAACAACAACCCAAAAAATAAAAATTCTCCGCACTCTATTCTCTTCAATTTTGGCTATACCTGACAATGCGACAACTTTCGCCACCCCTTCCTACCCCACCACCCCACCGTTTCAGTTTTATAGTAACGTCATCTGTCCATGCACGCTAAGATTTTGATATGCAAAAAGTATATTTATACAGAATGTCCTTCACAAGCCACAAGTTAATAAAAAGTACATCACTCAAAATCTAGCATTCTCAACACGTGCAGTAACGTGTAAGTACCGCAAACTGAACACTATTATTAAATATTAATCATCCCTGATCATGGTTTTAGAAACGGGGGCACATACCAAAACGTTTGTGTAGGGTAATTTCAATTACTATTATTATTATTATTATTATTATGTAGCGCGCTGGAACGAAAGTGCAGGAAATCATAAATTATGCATGCGGTGTCTTAGTCGTTGTTGGCGAAGGCGTTAACAGATGTGCACCTTTGTGTTTAGGTCAGTTTCTCAGACACATTTGCTTATACAGTCATGAGACCTAATATGAGCATACATTCTGAGGTGTACTACACCATCCCGTCAATACATCATCATACCAAAAGATAGATCACTGTGACCTACTTTTTACGTTCATGTGATCATTAAAAATTTCACCTATAAACCAGTTTCCCAAACGCTGGCTTGTACTGTCATAAAGATATATATCTGCATGCATTTTTAGGTGCACTACACTACCGTGTCAAAGTAAATCAATGCCCCCTACTTTTCATGCTCCAGTGAATGTGTACATTTTTGTATTTAGGTCAGTTTCTGGAACTATGTCACTGTGATCTGCTATTCCTGTTCAATTGATCGATTACACTTTTATGGTTGTACAGCTTTTGGAATGCTGTTGCTAGTGCAGTCATAAAAATATGTATTTGCATGCTTATTGAGGAGTACAACATCATCTTATCTAAAGTATGTCACTATGGCCTGATTTCCGTGCCTCAATGATCCTGAACACTTATTTCGTTTATATGAGTTTCGTGACACTATCGGTTGTGCAGTCATGAAAATAGACATAGATAATACAATCAGAGGAGTACTACAATCACCGTTTCAAAGTAGGTTACTCTTACCTATTTTTGTTACACTCATGTGATCATGCAAAAATTTTACATTTAGGTGCGTATTAAGGACACTGTTGATTGTACTATTATGAAACTTGGTATGTCATGCATTTTGACGACTTTCTACACAATAATGTCAAACGTAGGTCACTGGCGTTTATTTTACACTTCGGTGATTATGTACGTCTTTGATGTTTTGCTGAAGTTCTTGGAACCTGTTGCATTGATAATTATCAGACAGGATATGAGCGTGCATACTGCATCGCCGTATACAAATAGCTGGTGACTGTATAGATATATGTGCAGCGAGTTAGCTGTTTCCCAAACTTCATTTGGTATTATTATTATTATAATTATTATTATTATTATTATTATTATTATTATTATTATTATTATTATTAAAAGCATTGAAGGTAAACGAATTCATTTACTATTATTTTTTGGTTATGCAGGTAAAAGACCAAACTATTTGCCACGAGGTTAGACGGCCTCAGGCAATAAAACACCTAGTTGTCCACAATAACGAGGGTCAAAACTAGTCTTGTATTTTCCCAACACAGCTATCAAATGAGTGTTTAATATTCAATTAAGCTAAGACTTAGAGACAAACAATAATTTTCATCTGTTGGTAAACTGATCGGTCTAACTGGGGCGTTTGTGATCAGTCTCATTTAGTACACGGAGAGTATTAAAAGCTAGTCACGCGCACATTACCGCACTAGGCACTAGGTGGTAAGTAATTTTCGCCCACATGCCACTACTGTCCATGATTAAATTTAAAGGAAATAGATCGAAACAAGACCGTGAATAAGAAATAACAGTATCGAATATAATGGAAAACGTTATCCTCAAATTAATGGACTGGCATGGGTACGAAGACGGTCCCTCATATACCAACATCTCTATGGGCAAATTTGAATGGAAAGCGTCTACGCCACAGTTTCGTACAAACCACTTCGAAGGCCACATTTCATTTATGACAATTAGATGACTTGCTATTATTGTTTATCTTTATTTTTATTTTTTTCACGATGTAATAAAATTAAATATGGAATGTCACTACACTATTAAATTCACAACGAAGTTTTTTTTCTTCAAACCAAATACCAATCAGATGTTTCTGGACACAACGACAACAACAACAACAACAAGAACAACAACAACAGCAACAACAACAGTCGTCGACCATAAACTCCATGCAGATGCATATCTAAACCAAGCGATAAACACCAATACTCTCTCTCGTCAAACTGTCAACCATAGCACCACATTCAAAATACCCCCTTCAGCAAAGCATGTAAAATACGCTGGATCCGTCCAGACGATGTGGCACGCATCCAAAGGTCAAAATATCTTTTGTCCGCATCCTACCCGGTGGAACTATGACAAAAACTTGTATACCAAGCAATATGAAGAGCAAGAAAAGAAAACCGTGACGAGAAGATAAAATACAAATGTAGCACGGATCGCCACAAAACAATGGCCTATCATTGAACTGTCTGAAATTGGGAGGGAAATCTTTCCAAGCAAATCTATCCTAGCGTACCGTAAACATAAAAACCTGACTTGTATAAACCTAAACAAAAATTGGAAGCGAATACAGCACCCATAATCTCCTCCAGACGCGACTGAAACAAAAGATGCAAATATACAGAAACATGATCAAAAGAATAAGAGAATCCATCATATTTATTTTTGTGGGATAGGAAAATCCCACCAGAGGATCAGAATTTGTGGGTAGGGACGAGACTTTTCCGAGATCCTGCCAACAAAGTTTGATCCTATGAGCGAGATTTCACTATCACACATCATCGTATATGATGGATAGTTTTCTCTCATTTCTTACAAGGAAGAGATGTTGGAAAAACAGATAACGAATCATCACTATCTTAACCGGTATAACTCTCAGTCCAAACTAGAACCACAAGACCAGAAGAGCAAAGGAAACGTATTAGACTCGTTACCTAAAAACACTCGAATCTGCTGGCCTGAAACAAAAGGAATAAATGTGGACAACATAAGCAGTTCAAAAAGTCATAACCATAATTTCCGTTTGATTTCTTACAAGAATATTACAGGAAAGAAATTTTTTTAGGATATAATATTCCGGGCAAATATTTTGATAAAAACCGCACATAACTTTAGCTGGCACAAATGGCGCTATCCCACAATAGACGCCACATCTTTCCTTAAATAAACACGTTTATTTCTCTGTTTTCAGTAGTTCGTCAATAAATTATCGAATGGTTGTTGTCGTGTACATATGTAAGTCTGAGCATACAGTGTTACCACTGTAGCACACTTCCAGTTTTGACATATTCAACTTTTTCTATTACATGTATATCAAACCACATGTTTCAAAATACAGTGCTTCAATCTATTTACGGGTGTTCATTTTGTGCTTGTATGCATGTTGCTTATTTATGTTCTTGGCCCTTGAGTTAGGGATTCATATATGCTTAAAATACGTATGGTAGGTAGTTTCTTACACCGTGTCTTGTCTTTTTATAGCTATATCTTTTCTCTCTGACGAACGAGATTTCTCGAAGATCTGGTTCAAATATTTTTGGTTGCCATTTAATTTGGGGGATCTCCATGGGGGCAGACATAATATTATCAATATCTAAATATTATCTTCTCAATATCTGAAAATATACTGAGAATAACTCCACATCACAAACCTACTTGTAAGAGAAGATCCCAAACCATGTGAATGAGTATTCGACTCACATATCATTAAGGAAACATTGCATCCGGTGTGAAAACAGAAATACATCATTTCTGCAATTTATGCAGCATTACGTTAATATGTATTTACTTTTAGCTACAAATTTCAAAACTTTCAATTTCAGAAGAGCTAAGTGTTCATTATATAGTCTATATTTCTAAATGAGCCCTCTCTTTTATAGTGGTTAATGGAGTTTGTGAAAGAACACATACCATAGTAGAAGGAAAGGAGAGCCGTATTCTACCGTATTACGAGCACCTGGGGATAGCAGTAAACCTCGAAGAAAGACCAAATGATCTTTTATCAGACAAATTGGTACTGAAAGGAATGGATGCTGAAATGTTGAAGTTTATCCTAGAAAAAATGGAGATAGAATTTCAACATTTCAGGAAAGCTCATCGGATTATATTAGTAGATCAAAGTTTAAATTCATTGACTTTCTCTCCTAATTTGAATGAAGTTTTAAGTGCTAACGATGAGGCAGCTGTAGTAATTGGTCCAGAGTGGAAGGCAAAAGTAGAGGAAGCGTTCATTGAGGAGTTTCTTTCCCAATTGCATGTGGACAAGTTAGTAATAAAGGATGAAAGGAAATGGATATATGTTCAGAAGACGAAAGAAGAACTCTGCAGAGAAACACCAGCGGTAAATGTGTATGAGGATTCACGTCCCTGTACCTTTAAATTTGTATGTAGGAAAACAGACGAGCATAGTCTCAAATCATTGAAAGTTAAGATTGAATCTAAAGAACCGCCGGAAGAATCTGTGACTGACATCTTGGTTGAATCTAGTTCGATGAAACTTAGGGCATTTGAGGTACTTGGATTCAAGGATGATATCGAATCTAAGAATCAGGTTGAACTCAAAATTCATGTGAATGATGGTAAGATTGAGTTAATTGGCCTTAAAAAGAACAATCAAGAAGCTAAGAATGAAATTGCCAAGAAAATAGCGTCACTGGAAGAAAAGACTTGCTCTCCACGTAATGCGGATTATCTCGAAATCCTGAAATCTCCTCAATTAATAGAGCAAAGTAACCGTGAGATAGAGAAGAACAATCTCAGAGGTATCTGGGGAATCGATGGTGTTAGTCAGAAAATGTCTATTTGCTACGAAGATAACCAGAAAGGTACTTTCAAACAGATACAAAAGTTGATATTTGGACTTTTAGATACAGATGACATTACCATTGATGGCAATATGGACCATGAATCACTGGATGGCCTAAGGTTTGAAATCAGAGATATCGAAAACTCCTTAGAGCCTTTTGCGCACGTTAAGCTTCTGGAAGACTCAAAAATTGTCCGAATTACGTGTAGGAAAGACTTGATGGTTGAATGTAGACAAAAAGTACAGGACTTCATACATGTCCACCTCATTTGCACTTATGAAATTTCCATGAAGGCCGCAATAGCTGATTACATACATGGTGTAATGAAGTCGCAGATTGAGGAAGGTCTTGAAATAGCTTGTGGAACAATTCCTACCTGGAACTTCAAGGACAGTAAGTTCTACGTAACCGGTAATCAGACTGTTCATTCGAAGTGTACAGAGGTACTATACATGCTAGCCTCTAAAGTGATAGTTACATGGAGGCCAATCGAGCGCAAAGGAATACAGAAATACTTCACGAGTGGCTCGGGTAGGGACATGGAGTCACAGGTACCTAATTCAGCTAGTTGCCGTTTGAAGATCCTAGGGAAAGATGAGTTTCAGAAGCAAAAGATTCGTGCAGTAGCGTTGACAGAAGAAGGCCAAGCCATTAGCATAGGAGTTATGGACCTGTATAAGCAGCCCGTGGATGGCATTGTGAATGTGATGAATGAAGACTTTGAACAGTTTAGCAAAGGTAAGTTATGAACGATTAAACATTTAATTATAATCAGTCAAGAAAGATGATATAATCTAACCCAAGGCTCGGGATTCAAGAGAAAAGGAATTAAGTCACTGGACGGATAAACAGTTAAAATGAATAAGTGTTTTCACCCAACCAAGAATCAAAGTTGATTCTCCTCGTACATTATCTCAATGTGAATAGACTTATCGCATATGGTTTAGGTGATGGGAAGGATTTGTCACACTAATACAGAAAGTTAGGAAAATGAAATAATTTTAGTAAAGAAATGCATACTATTTTATTGGAAATATATCAAAGAGACGAACAATGTTTTCTGTTTTACTCGTTATTCCTACATAATTTATATGCAAACAGTCTCTACTATAGAGAAGAGTCTCATGACGCGTTTAAGACAAGTTTTTAAATACATTATGTACACTATCCTCTCAGTCTAAAATGTGATCGTCTGAAATTTTTAACTTATTTTGAACAACATATCGAATAACGACTTTTCGGGTCAGTCTGAGATTTCTTTGACAAATGTAATTCGTATTGAGAAACTGGCAAATTGTCAAAATTAGTATTTAATGTCGGGTAGTAGCTCAGCTGCATTGTTTCACTACAGGTGGAGTGGAGGTTGAGAGAGAAATTTCAAATTACATTAAAGCGAACGGAAATTTGACCGAAGCACAAGTATTCATTACTGGTCCTGGGAAACTTCCATGTTTAAAGATTCTGCACGCTGTAGCACCAAAATGGCGAGGTGGGACAGAAAATGAGGATGAAATATTGGAGAAAACAATCGAGAACATTCTCTCCACGGCTGAGTTAAAGTCACTCCGGTCCATAGCAATGCCAACTGTGTCCTGTAGGGCGTTATTTGGATATCCAGTTAGGAGAGCCTCTAGGGTAAGAGCGACTTTGACCCTTATAAAATTCTGCCCTTTGAGTATAAGGAAGCTCCCAAAAGTGATAATAAGCCTTCTTTTCATTTGAGTTTGTAACTACAAGTCAAATCTACGGTTCTGTTGGTGAACTCTTTATCTCTATATTACACGATCACTTACAAATTGTACACTACAGAGTTTCACTATCTTTGCAGGCACTTGGAGCTGATAAGAATATGAACAGTTATTTTGGATTCTTGAATGTATCTAAAGACAACAAATGATGGAAACTCGTTGGTGTATAAAGGTCACGTCACTATCTGTATCACAGATAAATGAGCATTTTTAAGCTAAACATTGATTAAATAAATTAATTTACATCACCTATCAGGCATCTTTCCGGGAATGTCTTGATCTTACGCACTCTAATGCCTCGGATTCAACTCGAGAAGCAGGCTTTCTAATCCAATTACATTGGGTTAAAAAAATGTATATCTCCTAATTAATGGATGAAACTTTGGGGGCCCTCTATTGGATACTTGGACACGTACAATTTGAAATTATATTTTTAATTTTGATAAAAACGAGATGCTACCGATTGAATCTAACATAGGGTGGACCGATATAGAACGGACACGTAAGGAACGATACTGGATGCTACAATTGTGGTCTAAATGAAAAGGTCTAATCTTCCTAATGCAGTCTTATCAAAACTACAGCCAGGCATCAGTTTATCAGACTACACAATTTTTGCGATAATATTTACCCAAGTAAATATTCCGTAACTCTTTACATGTATTATTATTATTATTATTATTATTATTATTATTATTATTATTATTATTATTATTATAACTCTTGTCCATTATCCCGCTACACAATGCATTGAAATATTTCCGTAGTACCTCGATGCATAACTTTACCGGGATATAATTTATGTTGTACATTTTGTAGATGGCGTTAATTATTCTCCACGCATGGTGACCATAATTTGTTCTTCGCCTGGAATTAGGTCACAACACGTTGGTTCTCTGTGTGACAGGCACGCTAATCCTTTCTTTGAGTTTTGCTATCCAACTTGATTGGGCTGATGGCAGCATAAAATAGATATGTAGTTTACCCGTTATAAGACCGTTTATCAATTTTTCTTTTTTCTTTCCTCTGTTTTTTAAAAACAATCCTTTGTTTGTATATTTCCTCGTCATTGAAACACATGTAGGAGTCAAGAATTTCTATTGGCTTTTGTGTTTGTTTTGTGGATATAAATTGTCTTCCCCTGAAGAAAAGCATGTGTACCTAGAAACATTGGGAAAACTGTTTTGTATTTTCACTGCTATCAATTGTTGTGTCAATATATATATATATAAGGTACGTCCCTATCCAAGTACTATGTATTTACTCGAAATATAAAACATCTGGATTTTCCTGGCTAATATAAATTACAGAGGTCCCATTTGCCGGATATGATTGGTTACAGACATATTTACTCTGTAGTAAACCGTATAACAAAAATATTTATATGAAGATTAATCAAGAAAGTTCAGCAATCATTCCTTCTACAATTGTTGCTGAGCTTGGGCATTCTCTGTATGCTGTTTGAATTGAGCTGTTGCACGTAATTTTTCGCCCCAATCCGCTTTCATAGTTAGCGTAAGAAAATTAACATGGTAAAAAGCATTGCATGGAGTTATTATTTTTAACTTGATCATGAACTGTATGTATAAATCAGATGATAATGATGATGAAGTTGATGATGATGACGCTAATAATAATAATGTTGATAGTTATTATTATGTTATTGTTGCTGTTGTCATCACCATCATCATCATCATCACTATTTGAAAAAAATACTTAAGATAAACGTTCTTCTCATGGGTTAAAATTTTGTAGGCAAATATTATAAATTACAAAAAAGAAATCAGGAATAAAAAGAGGTATGCAGTGTCTGGGACACCATTGTGAAGTTAATGTCTATATTGTTACCAGGACTTCGGTAGACTAACCGAAGAACGATTTGGAGATACCATAATAAATATTTTTGGAACAATGTCTCTTGAAGTTGGTGTTAAGATTATTTCATAATTCAACAGTTGTAGAATCAAAGGAAAGTATAATCGCAACAAAGAGACGATTCATTTAATACTTGTAAATGACGCCACGGTATGTGCACGGATGAAATTTGTAAGATTAAATATCAACGGCACTGTCTGGATAAACTGGACAATTTATTTGCACTTCTACGTTCAATTAAATCCAAGATAAATAATTTATTTTTGAGGGGAAAGTTTTAAATAAATTGACAATTTAGCCTAATAAAAAATAGAGCAATATATTTTTGTAAGAAAGTTACTATCTTTTTGATATATTTTTCTATGAAATTGAGAAAACAAATTTCCATCGTGGAATATGATATAGCGTACACAGAAAACGAACACTATGTAATCTACATCCTCAAACCTATTTTGTATTGCACATCAAATCTTAAGGAGAGAAGCATAACTGGTGTAATTTTCAACTTTTGACATAATTTCAGTGATGTTGTACTAATATTGTAGTGACTTCATTTCGTAAGACAGGTTTTCACATGTACTGGTTCATGCATTACTTAAATCAAGGAGACGTAAAAGTTAAATTCGTCAGAGACTAATCGTATTATAATAGCAGTCTGAAAATGACTTTTCAGTTTGCCTGGAAATGAAATCATGCTTTCCATGAGCAATTTCTCGCTACATCAGATCTCTTTATATGTGAAATTTACTGCATATAGAAGGACAACTCCAGCTCCACAAAGACTATCGTTCCAGGTCCATTGGCCACTTTATCTATATTAGATTACTTCATTATAGCAGAAGATCTTAAAGCGGCTGCTGGGTCAGTTACATAGTAATTTATTTTACCCTGCTTTATAATTGCAATTGAATTGGATGCATATACGAAATGTTTAAGACACCAAAATGTTTTAAATCGTACGTATAAAATCTGTATGCAGGTATCGATTTATTTTGACATTAATTAAAAAAATACCAATTACGTTATCTCGAACCTCTGCTGTAGTTTATTATTATTGCAGTGTAGATTCGTGGGAGATTTATTTTAAGTTTTGATGAAGTAGTTTTTCTAGTCTAGGGTTTAGAAAAGCAAATAAAATGGCTCACGTATATATAATGTTCAAGAATCAGGTATTGCGTATTGGAAGTGAAACTTAGACAAAGTATGGTATATTGTCCATTTTACAAACTGATAATGGCTTTACACATCACCAGACTTATGAGTCTACAATTCTCTTCCTTTCAGATTCTGCTGCAGACGATCATCAAGCTTTGTCCTACCAAATTTAAATCTATCCATGAAATCTACATTTGTGACACGGACTCTACTAAAATTCAAAAATTTCAGAGATTGGCAGAGGACATGTTTATATCTCAATGCTTTTCCATTCCAATGGGTCAAAATCTGACGTTTGGCAAAAGTAAGTGCATTTTGTTGACGTTAGATTTTTTATTTAGAACTAATTAATAAGGTAATCAATGATGACGTATAGTATTTCATTTGGAGAAATTGGAGTGTTGCTAAATCATAGATCAATCGATTTGAAGGTTTGTATCTTATAAGATTGACTTGCTTTAAGTTTCGACTGGTTTTATATTTCTTAGAATGTATCTATTATATTCCATTGGAAATGTTCAAATTAACATGCGTTTAATTATTGATGTAGACACAGCGTTGGTATGATAAAAATGTGTTTGATTGTGTTCAATTTATGTGTTCTCATAAAATGCATAGAGTGATAGTTTTCCTCAACTGTCCGCTTGTCTGAAGATGAACAACATGCAGGATTTTGTAGCAAGAGCAAAGAGAAGCAGAAATAGGATTAAGAGGACGTGAAAGAGGAAGATTACATGTTTTAATGCTTTTCCTGATAAAAACTCTTTCAAAAAAAAAAAGTTTTGTTTCGAGATTGTATTGATCATTAAAGTTAATGGGAGTATAGGGATAAAATCTGAATCAGTCACCTCTTCAAATGAGATAGTATCGACTTTTGATTGGATTATGCCATGGATGCCGTTTAAGATAAAATGATGGAATGAATTTGTTTTTATTCAGCAATTGCGCAAACACCCAACAAAAAGCTCAAAGAGGAGTGGCAGACCATCGTTCAAAGGAGAGGTATTCGAAAAATACCTCTGCCGGCTGGCCGAAAAATTATAATTGCTTGGGGAGACTTGGCCAAATTGTCGGACTGCACACCACCATTAAAGGTAATACTTCCACTGAATGTCTATTTACCCCTTATTTGGCGAGAGTATTGATGTCTTAGCGTGTGAAAATTCTTCTCTGTTAAAATATTACAGGTAAAAGATTCAGAGGATGGATCACACATGCAGAGACAGTATCATTGCGTCGACTAAACATTATAAGTGTGTTGATTTGTTTGCCAGTTTCTTTTACTCGTCTTTGAAGTTTTCACGTTGTTAACGTGATATTACTATTTTCGTTCTGTTGCCTGTGAGCTGTGCACCCCTACCATCAAGATTGTCTCTTCTTGGTCTTAGTTTTTATGTTTAATTTTCCTCTTTGTTTGATGTTTGATAAGAGACCTTACACGAGAGTTGTTGAAAACGTTGAACCGAAATAATAGCATAGTGCTAATGATGACCACCAAAGCAAGGGAAATTGAGAGTATTATACTATACATGGTCATGTTGAATGTATGGGTTTTAGCCTTGGTAAATTCCAGTTGGCAAAGAATGGTATTGCACGGTTACTATATTTTATTATTGTATATCTAATATGTGCGCATTATTTTAAATGTATGACAAATATATGAGAATTCTGAAGTGGAGAAAACGAAAATCGAACCAGCTCTACACTTTAGGTTATATATTTTGGAAGACTGATATAGCTATAGTGTGTAACGATACTTGATTTGACCTTTTGTATCCAGTGTATTTATTGTTTCTTTACGTAGGTTGAGGTTTTTATATATTTTGATTCTGACAGCTAGGCGTTTGTAAAAGAAATATTTCTTAAACTGATAATTTGAAAATTATTTGCCTGAGGGGTGTTCTGAAAATACACGCACTCTCTTAGAGCAAGGGAAATAACTATATTCTAAAGAAAGACTTACTTTGAGTGGTTTATGAGGTCGCTCTGTGCGTGTATGTTTGGGGGGGGGGGGGGCTGGGGTAACTATTCGGCCATCTTGAATTGGGTCACTATGGGGAGAACGGGGAATTTAATGTTAGAAACGTCCACAGGATTAACATTAAGATGTCACCATGAGGGGACTATGATAATATAGGACCCGATGAGCATCTGTTGACTCAACATGGGACAAACACGTGAAATATTGAATAGTATTATAATAGCATCAAGAACAAAGTTTGTCAAAGGTCATGACCCTATGGCCTAAAGTAGTTTTTTGTGCATGCGCACTAAAATTTAAAACCAAAATACACAAAATTATTTTGCGCATGCGGATTTTAAAAAAAATAGTTACCAAACAAATATTTTATTAAATAAAAAAAACTTATTGTTGGACATGCACACATGCATGTGAACAACACATTCACCCGATACTCCAGATCGAACAATATGGTACAAATAACGGTCGAATATTTCATACTAGTCCACATCATGGTTGACATGAGAATGGATGACACAACAGGCAAACATACCGTTTTATATAGACTGGTCACTGACTGAAAATTGATTTTGGGCTCATCCACTCAGAACCCGTGCGACATAATTCATCGATAGCGTGTGTTGTATCCACCTATCAGAATACACGTGGACGTGTGACGCCACTCTCTCTCTCTCCCTTTACACACACACACACACACACACACACACACACACACACACACACACACACACACTAAAGCGTTTCTACTGTTCACATCATCAGAGTGTGGGGAAGTTCTAGTACAGTTCACATGGCTGAGTTTATAACAAAGACTTTGTGTTGGAGTGCTACTGCAGTGGATTCCTATGCCAGGAGTGACAGTCCCACTAACTCTACTGTTGCTGGTATTACTTAACTGATGGCATCCTCTTTTCCAGAGAATGCATTAGATTTGTATTGGGGTTCCAGAGATATTTTGTCATCGCAAGAGTTTTGACGGCATCTCCTCCTACAACACTACCTTTGCCAAAAATACAACGATTTTTAAAATAAAGAGATAGAAGAGATATAGACATTTTTACAACAGACTATGATACAACAACTACAGCAAGAGAAAGATAGAAAGCAAGAGCTAAAATCATGAACGGCGAGCAGGGTGAGGTTAGTGAAAACAGAACTTCAGAAAATGTAAATATGTTTCAGGACACTCTGGCTGAGCTGAAACAACTGAGAACAATGTATGAAACTTCTTTGTTTAAGCCAGAGAGAAAGAGACCTACACGTCCAAATAATTCAGAACCCTCCATGACATCCGCTCCCAGTACTAAAACCAATCCAATAGCAACGATAGCCGCTGTGGGACACAAACGAGAGAACGGATTAAGACCGTTGCAGCATGGTGATAGAAAGTCAGTGATTTTTTCAACCCAACTGCCCTTTTCATGGTCGCTCATAATTCTCATAAAAGAGATACTATTCAATTATTGCCAATTTTAACAAAATACCTCCGGTCTCCACAAGTAGTGTGTTTGTGTATATATATATATATATATATATATATATATATATATATATATATATATATATATATATATATATATATATATATATATATATATATATATATGTACAAAATGTCTTAATCTCTCCTTCTCTTTTTTTATTCTTAAGACGCATATATATATGTGTTAATAATAATAATAATAATAATAATAATAATAATAATAATAATAATAAGAAGAAGAAGAAGAAGAACAAACAGATTAAGGCATTTTCGACTTTCCCTTATGTTTTTGGTATATTATCGTAAAATAGGGATCACAATAAAAATTCAATTATTTCACAAAATGTGCATTTCTTCTTACTGTCCTGCTTTAAATTTATTAGAAGGAATGAGTGGAACTGAACTATATCGTTCTTATACATAGGAACTCTATATATAGTGCGAGCGTTTACACTAGTCAAATGAAACATGAAAGTCCATCATCATGAAACGATCACACAACTCCAAGGAGAAGGCACAAACAAAGTGACGACGACGTTCTCTGTCACCCAATACCATGAGAAAAGTTTTGGCAGAAGTTCATTCTAGCGATTTTGAAGAGGAGATGATCGATCCATATTCACTGTCACAGCCAGTGTCAACATCATCCTGATCAAGATTGTAAAAGAAAAGACTTTTGGTATCCCGTTATGATTTTTATTTTCATATTCAATCAGCCAACAAGTTGACTTTCAGAAAGTGTCAAACCTCTGTTTGCACTTACACAATCATACTTAAAGCGTTCAAGACCCAAGTCCCCGCAGAGAAAGTGGCTGCGTGAATGTTGGTATGAAAATAAATCTCGGACATGATATTCTATTCTAACAAAGGAAAACTCACCGTGAAACTCCATTTTCGGAAACGATTCTCGACTGAGTTGTGACGATGCATCCTGTGTACAGAGGAGTTGCTCGACAACAAGGACATTGTTTTTGTTTCAGTCGTATTTTCTCATCGCTCATTCGTTCTGAAGCACTCGTCAAGAAACCTTTTGTCTCCCAAGGATTACATGCTTTAAAAAATTCTGTCTTGACTCAAGGAAAGTAATTCATCCAAAACGTGCTCATTGATATAGTCCCAAACAAGCATCAGTAAATGCAGGAAAAGAGCTTGTTATACCCCGAGAAAAGCCTATGAATTCACTTCACACACCTGTCGAAGCAGTTGAATTATCCTACATGTAGCAGCAGGCACAAGGTATAAATAGACGTAGAAATCTATTAAGACCTCATAGACAAAGCAAGAAACAGAATAGGAGACGAAGAACCGTCAAAGACTTGGAGGTTTTTGATTGTTAAAACTTACGCACCGAAATTCTTGCGAATGTTCAAATACAGAACTAGATCTTTTTGCCGTGCCACCTACGATGATAGCGACACAAGAATCCCAGTGGATATAATTCTATCCCGTGTCGTCTATTACAATGTCAGCTCCCATTGGGTTTGAAATCAAAGGGATAACCAACAACTACATCGATCTGAATACAAGTTTACTTGTATCTGAAGGTGAAAGTCATTAATACCGACATCACCAATCCAGATGTCGATGCTAGAGTGGCTCCCATCAACAATTTCATGCATTTGTTGTTCAACGACGTGGATTTGTACCTGAATAACAAGCTAGTCATCAGCAGCGTGGACACTTATCGAGCTTACCTAGAGAATCTATTCACTTACGGAAAAGAAACCAAAAACATACATTTAAATGCTTGTGTGGTGTGGAAAACCGACACGTTCAATGCATTCATCGACACAGACTTGAAATGAAAATCAAACATGACGGATTGTTGGAACTTGGACATGTGGTTAAAAGACAAGTATTTGTTGAATAGCGTGGATGTATATCTGAGACTAAATTGAATGAGTCAGACTCTACGTGCGATGTGTCAAAGCCTTACTTAAAGAAGTAAACGAAAACAAGCAGACTCTGACCAGAAGCACAGTCATGTGGCCCGTATGACGAGTGGAAGTCAAAACCTTCATCATTGCCGCTTGGTGTTGATTAAAGATCAAAGATTTTATCTTCCAGTGCTAGATCCCTAACGTTTACTCATTGGCACCGTGAGCAATGCTGTCCTCAACGAAATTATTAATCAAACCCGTGTCCAGCCCCAGCACTTCAACGTTTCCATGACAGACATCACCCGGAACGGCCAGACGTTGTGTACCAAAACCTCGGAAGATAACTTTGCTGAAAAGAATATCTTGCGATCCTAAACGACTTTTTTGAAGCAACATGGTAATAAAGTATAATAGAGGACATCGATATTCACGGTATTTCGTAAGACGACTATGCTGGTTGGTATTGTTTGTGGAGATATAATTTCACTCGAGACCAAGGCAATGACCAGGAACATTTCCACCCCATAAAATCCTGCTAACTCCGTGTGGAACTTAAGTTTAAAATAGCCATCGATAACACGGTGAATGTAAGCCTGCTTTCAGACTTCAATTTAGAGAAGTAATTGGACTATGAAGAAACTGGAATACGAAGCCATGGACATAGACGATGATCAAGAAGAGGAACAGACACGATGGCTAGAAAAAGAGCAATACTTTGTATCTTGTTTTGCTACTTGGCTAAACTAATCACATCATTGTTATGGTTGTCAAATCGACCATCTTAGTCAAGTACAGAAGAAACGTTGGAAGATTGTCTGGAAGAATCATGGACACGTAACCACGAAGAGTAGATCTTGAAAGAGTGGTATAATGACTGGATAGACCATTCAAAATCTCCACTGACTCTATTGGAGACAACTTGAAAGAGTGGTATAATGACGGGATAGACCATTCAAAATCTCCACTGACTCTATTGGAGACAACTTTGAAAGAGTGATATAATGACTGGATAGACCATTCAAAGTCTCCACTGACTCTACTGGAGACAACATGCAGCAGTGTACCGTTACTTCCCACTCTTCGACCAACTTCACAGAGGCATTTAAAGAAAACGTCAGGTGTGAAATCATTGCTCATCATTACCCGTGAGCAGCAAATAAAATGAATATCTGAGAACTTTATTACCTCCTGACACACAGTTCGTTCACATTTCCATGGACTCCAGTGATTTGTGTTAAAGATGAGCGTTTTCATCGAAAATCTAAAGACGTTTGAGCCTATGACATCAACACTGACGACAGACTATGATCAGAAATTCATTGGGTGGCGGTTTATTTTTCCAAAGACTACAGAGTAGAATATTTTGATTTCTGTGGATAACCTCCTATCGAAGACGATATCACAAACTTTATGAGAAGAAATACTGTATCCACCCGATTCGATAATGTGAGATTATCAAGGATCCGATTCAGTGAAGTATAGGCAATATTGTGTGTATTTCCAACTTGTTTTCTATCCCGTTTCCATGGTAACAATGGAAAAATAGAAATGTGAATTGGTGATCATTATCGATATACGTTCTCTTTAGCTCAGAAACGTAGCGTCCATCGATGGCAAAATAAAACTGTCCTAGATCATTGGAACTCTGGTCTCACTTACCAACAGTGTCAACCCTTAAAACACCTTCTTGTTTAATGTTTTGCAATCGTGTGTGTTTGGGTTTGTATTTGAGAATGATAATAATTTTTTTAATTTGTATTTGAAAATGAAAATAATGAACATGAAGAGGAGGGATTGTCCTAACCCTCTATCATCATTTCTTTGTTTTATTTAGCGAGTGAAGCCGAGCTTATTAAAAATGTTCATTTAGAATTTATACTTTTTTATTATATTGTGATTGTTTTAAAGAAAATATTTTCTGGAAGCTTTTTCGTTCTCTCTTTCTCTCTTGACTTTCTAAGAGAGGTGTTTTATTTTACATCCGCGTGTCTCCTCAAAGATGAGTTTCTTCACGACCGAGTACCTAATCTTAGGAATGTTTTCATTTATGTCCGTCAATGTTTTGATCTACGTCCGTGCTTATAGCATACAAAGCAGTGCTATTGCAGATTTTGCCAATCTTAGTCGATCCTGTGCAGGGTAAAAGAGCACTAAGCATAAGCCTGCCAGAAAGAATCGGAAACTTGATAGAGTCGTTGGTGCTTTTTGAGAGAGTGAGAAACGTCCTGGGCCGGGAAGAAGAGGTCTACCCAAACTCCAAACATTTTAAGAAGGATATGACCTCCTTCGGGATGGGGAGGTAGCTAATCGGAGATGTGGTACAAGAAGAAGCTGCCAAAACCCAAGAGGTATTTAGCTGAAGAAAAAGACTCAATCAAAAACAGGGGCAGTAGCGACGATCTCAGCAATAGGAGTGGGTTCAGGAAAAGTTTGACAAAGAGATGCTTACAGCAACAGCAGCAGCCACCAGAGTTCTTGATACTACAAGTGGAAAATTATGGGGCAGATGAATCTAATGTTAGGTTCTTTGTCTCCGTTGGGAGATGGAGCACGAAAAGTTCGAAAAGATGTACCCCTACTGCAGAGCCAGGCCCAGGCCGAGGAGGTGTAGTTGTCCTGGATATCAGTAAGTTCAACGATCTAGAACATTCCCCATGGCTCTTTTCAGTACCACTTAAATCTATTGAAACTTCTCCTTACTGGTGTTTGTTTAGATGTATGTGTATGTGTGAACTACGTCTAACAAATAATAATATTTAACTTTAAAAAAAAAATAAAATAAAAAAGGCAAATACGCAACATTTTTTCAGTATGCATGCGCGTAAAAATGTGTACATTTCCTTTTCTTTTTTTCATTGCGCATACGCAAATAAACTTTTCATTTGCGCAAGAGGAAACAATTGTTTTCCTATTATTTTTAATCACAGATTCGGGCGCATGAGCTATATTTTTTTAATGTACGCATATAGATTCCCAAATAGAAAAAAGATTTGCGGTCATAAGATTATTACCTTTGACCTACTTTTTAAACGCTGTCCAATCTAAAGCTGCGGTGACTAAGTGGTCAGCATGCTGAACTCGTAACCGAACGGACGCGTGTTCAAATCCTGCTATCGGATGACCACGGGTTGACCTTGGGCAAGACAATTAGTTCTAACTGCCTCGGCACTTAATGACTAACTTGTGTTGCTGCGCCGTAAATACACCAATTCAACACGGACGTTTTAATATTAAATTCCCTTTTCCACCGTAGTTACCCAGTCATAGGAGGATGGAGAGTGGATTATTCCATTCTTCCTATAGCAAGCCCACTACATATGTGGCTTGCTTGTTACTCCTGTTGCAAAGGTTTTTGAAGTCACAAATACGGCATATTTCTGGCACAAACATTAATAGGGCATATGCAACATCGTCTATACCTGGCACTGGGTTAAAGAATGGAAAACATATGAAGTGTACTCAAAGAATATGGTCTATCATGAGGGACATTTTAATGTATACGTTTTATCATACACGTTCTTGTATGGTTTAGCGCTGTTTATCATACGAACAAGAAATCTGCCGTACAACCGTACAATACTGGCGTTTGCGCTGCTCTTTTCAGCGTGCAAGAGGACTCAGCTTTGATACAGCAGTGTTATTCTGTCTGCCTCGAGTTTGACAAATCTCATCCTTTGAACAGAACAATGACGCATATCGTTTTGGAAAACTTCTATCTCTCTCTCTCTCTCAGTTTCCTTCTCTTCCCTTTGCGTCGTATTCTTATTCGATAAACGAGACACAAAGACGACATAGAAATATATTTTCTTTGTCTTCTCTGTTTTATCGTCTCCTGGGCGCAGCGTGTCCATTGATGCACCGTAATAATGCCCTTTTACGGTTTAGAGATGAAGGCTGCGAATTGCCAAATATATATGTGACTACAATTCACATACAAGCATCACATTTCTAATCACAAGAGTTTATAAATGCATTGCGAGATTGATGTGGTAAGTCTGTGCATACAACATACATTTGCGCCACTTAAGATTCAGTAAAACAGAAAAGAGGGCAAAATGTATTTTGAAAATGTAAATTCCAAAAGATTTAAACAATCACTTTTCACATATATATGCCCAACTGAAATAAAGTATTCTACCAATACATTGTTTTTAATGCAACAAAAAAAGATAGATAAGATTGAATGTGATGACTGATGAAGTTTACGATTGAGTTCATGTGGATCAATTAAAACGTCATCGGTTTCATAAAAGAGCACGCAAAGCAAGCCATAAAACATTTGACAGCCGCAACTGGAGTTCATAAATAGACAGGTTACAGAACGACAGGGTTTCTCAAAATTTCAAATAAAAATGTCTGACATCTCCTTGTTCCCCTCCTCAACCCTACTCCCATCCCCATCCCCGACTCCCACAAAAGTACAGATCAATTAAGTCAAAAACCTTTGAGTGCTTTTATCTCTACATTAACGTACCACAGATCTTGATATTTTCCTCCTTGTAATAGATTTCCAACCAAAGTAATTCTTTGTGTTTTCAATGATTGTATCTGTGTTTCATGTTTTGTAGGGTAATCAGCATGATGTACTAATTTGTAATATAGAAAAATAACAACAATACTACATACTGTAAACATCACTATCTACTTTATAATGCAATCCTTTCTAACGCATGCGACAAGATTTAACGAATCTTTGACTGTGGTAAAAATCATACATTTTACCTTCTGCTTCTAATAGGCCGACATCATCGTCAATCCTACTACCTCATTTCCTGATTTAAGGGGAGATATCGCAAATGGTCTGAAAGCATCGACAAGTAACGGCGGAAAGTTTAACTTGGAATCGGAATGCAAGAAGAACGAACCGAAAGGGGGGCTACAGACAGGCTCCTATGTGGCCACTGATACACCGCATATGTCATATGAACAGATCCTTCATCTGAAGATCGTAGACGATTGGAGAAAAATTAATGAAGAGGTTTGTGTTCACGATATAAATACACACAACCTGTTTGACCATGTTGTCGTTAATTTATATAAAGTTCTTTCATAACAGCATGTATCCATACTCACAATGTGGGATCTAGGGATAAGCTTTATTTTCTCTGTTTGTTATATAGATGTCAATATATAAGTTTAATTTGATGTATGTAACTTGCGTTTCATAAATTTGCCCATTTGGTTTCTGCATTTAGGTGAGTGTTAAATTTTCGCGTCATTAGCCAATGAGTTCTCGTGCACATAGAGTCCCTTCCTTCGATCTAGGTCCATCCTGTGTGAGCGATAAGCGCATGACTGAGTGGGTTAGGGCACTGGAGATTGAGAGATGGGTGATAGTTGTTGTGACTCACAGCGTGAGTTCGATTTCTGCTTCAAGAAAATTGTAACTCTCATCGCGTTTGATTCTCTCGCTCTCTCTCTCTCTCTCTCTCTCTCTCTCTCTCTCTCTCTCTCTCTCTAACTTGGCCACCTGCAAATCGGCCTCATCTTGTACCAATAAAGCCGTTGTAATGCTAATTAAACCTCTTTATAATGACCATCTCCATAAATAGGACAGAATGTTTTGTCCTAACGGATTCTGGTTGAGGTCTGTCTGTCTCAAAATCGCTTCGTTTCTTTACATCGTGAGTTCTTTGTATAAGAAACCAAAAGTACGTTATAGTTTTGAATTACGTCCGAAAATATCTTACTGGCGTGCCGCATGTAGCACAGATTATGCATTTTTATCAGTGTGTTCCAAACGTTGCAGAACTTGTCCGAAAACAATATTCATCAAATAAATAATATTTAATATGCGTGAGGTTATTATTAATTCATGTGCATACTTGCAATTCTTATAATGATGTTATATAATGTTTTTGTTTCAATATAATGTACGCTGCTTGTGGAAGATAAAACTATTTTGACGTTAGAAATATGATATCTAAAGCTAATTTCTTTTTTCTCTTTTTATTGGCACCGATTATTTTTCCCTCTAATATTGCCAAAGCGGTTATAAATCGACTATTTATTTCGCATTATTACAATTTGATTGCACGTAAAGTGTACAAAATTTTAATTAGAAAGAAATGAAAATTTATCATTAATTTATCCATAACATCTTGGAGAATACATTCTCAATAAAAGACTTTCAAGCGTTAAAATAATTTGATGGTATTAAACAATGAGACTTAATTCAGGAATAGAAACGTATGCCCATACATACGACGTCCACAACATGACTGAACGGTCACAGACATTTTGTGGCAAAATGTAGCATGCACCGGGACCTCGAAAATTCTTCATACCATTAAATAATTTTAAATAAGTTACCAATTGAGATTAGATAATAAAATTACATAGAGAGCCAGCCGAGCATGTGGTATACAGCGGAGATTATATAATGGAATTAGGAAGAGAGCCAGCCGAGCATGTGGTATACAGCGGAGATTAGATAAAGGAATTAGGTAGAGAGCCATCTTAGAGTGTTGTATATACTTAGTACTTAGCGGTATTTCGTAACAAACGATTTCGCTCTGAGGTTGAGTTTACAATATATCAGATATTAGATATATATATATATATATATATATATATATATATATATATATATATATATATATATATATATATAGTGTTCCGACTAGGGGTAATGTAACAAAAGAAACGACTCAACAAGCTTTCAAGATTTAAATACAGATATTTAATTTCCTAAAATATTAAAATATTTCAACAAACAATCAAAGTGAAAGAATTAAAAATAACTTACAGTATAGAATATCCTTAAAAGTCCTAAATTGTTCTAAAGTTCACTGATCCGGAAGTTAATCCAATATTCCGAATGAAGTAGTTTCCGAATGAAACCTTTGCTGTACTGATGTGTTAATAAGAATCAAATATATCCAAGTTTTATAATTTCCAAATAGTCCTTGTGAATATGGAATAACACAAGTTCTAGAAATGTTTCCGATAATTCCACGGAGCTGTATAATTATTAAGGTTTAAGAAGACAGTACTATTCCAGAATGTACTGTATACTGATTTTCACAAAAGTAGAATATCCACACACAAAAAGAACCAAATTCGTTTATGATCTCTCAATCCAGTGTAGCTATGAAGAATGCTAAAATGCTGCTATAAATCCTATAATATGGTCTCTTACTACGCAGAATCGAAATAAAACCCATTACGTCTTTGATAAACAACTGGGTATTTCGAAATATTACAACCCTCTCCGAACCAATCAGAAACTAGGTTATGCGTGACATTGCCAAAGTGCTGGTGCCCTGACATTATTAACAGTAAATAATGTATTGACTTCTAAAATCATATAATCTAGGTCAGAAGTTCATACCCTCACGCGCTGAATCACGTGACATGACTAAAGCTTCAGTGAAATATCCATCCAATTTACCGTATGTGTACTCACGGCAAGACGACAGCTGTTAGACTAAGAACAGAGATCATAAACTAATAAACTATACCATTATTAAAAGAAAAATGATATATAATTCCGTAACTATATATATATATATATATATATATATATATATATATATATATATATTGCTAAAAATTGCATAACTTATCAATATGTGAGCGTGTGTATGCGCGCTTGTGTTTACTTTGATAAATGTCTCTTTCGATGCGATCAGTCTTGAATTTTAGCACATATTTAACATTACGATTTTCGTACATCAATATTATTAGTTCCATGACGATGAAATTAGATTATATAATTTTATGTTGTCTTCCAATAAACATTAATTGACAGCATACCTTGTATAAGCCTACTACTAGTATTTATTCTAAAATAACAACACAAAAGCATATTTTAATTTGGTTACAACTTCCAGAAAACCCATTCGTTAAATGCCATTGATCCCTGGAAATGAACTAACACCCTACATCAAGATAACAGGGTATGCCAGTGTCCTTTGGTATCAAATGTGACTATTCCGTGTAGGCTCCACGGGTTAGATATGATCGGATATTAGGTTTTGCAACTGATTATCTATGCCCGCTTAACCACTTGCCTTCTCAGTTGCCCTCCCCTGTGATTTATTATACAGAGGTAAGTACCAGAGGAAGAGTGGGTCTCTCTGGTGATAAGCATAGACACGATTATCCACATAACTCCTTCCATCTTAATGTAGTCATATCCCTGGATTGCACTAATCCTGTGGGTTTACACCTCTTCACCATACGCCTTCCCCGAGCCGCGACAAGTTGTTTATTAGCACAAGTAATAACAGGAAAATTTAAATTAAACCAATGCACGTTCACGTTGCTGACTGTTTTCACTATAAAGTCCAACAAGCAATGAATATTGAGCAAAGTCAGTTTTCAAAGTCCAAATGCTTCCAACTGTATTCCATTACCATCAACCAATGCAGGTATTATGACCGATTTTATTTTTCTCTATACGAACAGAATGTCAAGGAAACATATGTTCATTTATATACATGACTGGCTATAGTTATCTTCTGATATGGAATTTCCCCTCCGGCCTGCACTTCATCGTCCCATTTTGCTACAAAAAGTCTAAATCTCCTCTTTAACCTAGTATACCAAGTGCCTGAAATTAGAACATACACATAACCAGCAAGCAAAATTTCACAGAAGCATTTGAAAATGTTTAACTTATGCACTTATGGAGGATTGGAGGATGAGAATATTGTAGATGCCTTTAAAATTATGTTTATTCGCAGGAAATTAGGTCTTAACAACCGGAAGTTTAGATCTTACACAACTCTAAAGCAATTAAAAATTCAGCAATACAAAACGCTTTGCATGATAACTAAAAAGTGTTTTCTAGAACGTGTTATATTTATCTTGTTTATGCTGCATTACATTCAATTATCATTAATCCAGTAATTAGTATTAATAGCAGACGTAGCACAAGCCAACAACTAGTATTAATTCTGATACAGCAAGACATCGGGAAATAGTGGGATACTCTGGCAACAAATCTGGAAATTAACAGGTATTACTGGTTTAAAAATGCGATAAATTCCATATATGCCTATATCATATACAGTAAATAAACAGCCACTTTGCAAGAAATGTTATGGGAAATATATGAAGTAATATTCGAAAGCAATACTGTATCAGATACATATATGTGTCACTGTATGATTGCCTGGTATTCATTACGATTATGTTACCCTTTGAACTAGCAACACACATCTGCAATAACACAGATGGCTTCAGTTACACACAGTGTTGTGTCCACTACAAATGGAATTCCACCGCCCTGCAACTAGCAAAACAGTTAGCTGAGTCACCATGCAAGTTGGTCAAAAGGCATATTACCAATTTAAAAGAAATAAATATGAAATACTGTTTTCAAACGCAATAATATCATGATAAACCAATAGTCAAGAAGTCTGATTTCCTCTTTATGGTACTTGTCAACAGTATGGAAAGCTAGAGACATTTGGTAATCTAACTCCGAATGACAGCCACACTTCACAGTCTTTTCTTTACTTAGAGTGACGGAATTTAATCATTGATCTTGCCTATTTGCTATTGTGTTAGTATGTGTATATACACGTTAAGATCCTGGACTAACAGTTGAAGCTGATTAACACCTTCGCCAGTGGAACTAAATGTTTTAAACACAGGAGCTATGTGGGTTGACTAGGAGGCCGAAACACTAGTAGAAAGTGTGTATCGAGCTATAATAAAATTTAATAATGTCAGAAGCCAGTGTGTTCGCTGTGTCACCGCCATCGCTTACATAACGAGGACGGGGGCATATTTACTTGTATATGGGCAAATTTAGTCTGAGCAAAGACGACTTTCCAGTAAGGTATACATGTAGAATTTTGACTTCATGTTTCTGTTTACTGTGGTTAAAAGGCCGTAACTTAGCGATATCGTCAAAAATTAATAATTCTAAGCGAATCTAGGTAATAAAAACATGATGCTTATTGTTACAATATATTTGTAAATTTGCAACTAGCAATTATTATTATTATTATTATTATATTTTAGTTTTCTAATTTCAAAATATATTGAGATTCTTGTCATGTAAAATTTGTATAGTATGCATATTTATGCAAAAGGGATCCACTTTGCACAAACATGCATATAAGTAGATATATGGCCGAGCTCAACATCGTGATTTAAGCGTGAGATAAGATCGTTCTTGACTGTCTTGTTGATTCATTAAGATTTCCTCCTTATCAAATTCAAGACAAGAACAGTTACCGTTTAATCTAAAGAAGAAATTTCCAATTCTTTCAATTAAAAGCATTGCTAACATGCACTTTATAGATGCAATATTCATATAATATTCGTAACTCACTCGGACTAATGTAAAGGTCATTTCTTTATAACGTTCTGTATGTAAGTCCTTCAGCTTCCTCCTGATGCATCATGAATGACCTGGAATAGTAACATAATAATAATATTACAAGTATCATATAAAATGAGGTGATTCTAACAAATACTGAGTGTGGTTTTAAACTAAATATTTTGCATGGTTAGGTGTTTTATTACGGAAACACCAGTTTGGGGATTTAAAATTCCCATAATCAGTCTCTGGTATAACTATGAAGTTTATTTTATAACCACCTACTTTACAATTGCAAGATACCATACAGATAAAGGTAAATGGGAACTGTATGGTGCCTAAGCCGTTAACATCATAGAGATGCAACAAGTTGTTTTATTTAAAATCGTTTGTTAAAATAACATTATTGGTCAATCTAAACCACTCATTTTGTTGACCTAAATGTACTGTAACCTAATAGACTGTTATCACAGTAAGTGCTTTGGAGACAAGTAAGCAACACGACTACGACAACAACTATTCTGGACATTATTCTTTGGATATGCTGTAGATACATTTCCTGTACTGAAGAGTGAATACTACTGCTGTGGTGTACAGTAATAACTTTCCCCGTACTGAAAAGTGAATACTGCAGCGTTGGTGTACAGTATAATGAAGATCCATATATTGTTTGCAACAAAATGATGTAATATGTTTTAACGGTGAATAACCATACAAAAAAAAGCCAGTTCTGCTGTGATCAAATAGACAGTTTAGATGTGAAGAATAAGCTTGAAAGTAACATGAAAGAAGCTTTAGATCCCCTCGATATCTGCAATGAAGTAGTTTGCTACCCAATGATCCACATGGCGCGAACTTTCTTAGCTATGTTTCGACAAAAGCGGGAATACATCTCGCTTTGTCTCGAGACAGTTTAGCCAGGAGATGTCTATCGCCGTGATTACGGCATTCTACCAACCATCGGACAATGTAGTTTCGCTTTGCTAGCTAATTGTATTTGGATTATTGTTGCGATTCATTGTCACTAACTGGAAACCTTGTGGAATGTAATCAGACGAACACACACACAAGCACTATATATATATATATATACTAAATTAAAATGTTATTTCAGTATGGAGATACATAATCCGTTTCTAAAAAATTTCCATAAATTGGTAGTAGCAAACTTTGTTGCAGGAATTAAAATTTCAGTACCTTTTGTGAGAAACGTTTTACATGCCTTTCGCATGCCGTTTATAGAGCGGAAAATGGGTCCGATCAACCAGACGTTTAGACTGAATAGCACAACAACTGCAGAGGCTTATATGGTACAGAGTACACTGGATTATCTCCCTTATTCCATTCTTTCAATAATCCAGAGTGTTCTATATCTAAGCCAACAAGTGTTTCCGGAATGTATACAAACTATCTTGTCTGTGATGCATTAAATCGAGTTAATCTGATAATTTGTAATAGTATATATAACATAAACTAATGCCTCGATAGATTTACGATTTTTCTATGTGTATTTTAAAGAATATGATATTTTGTTATATAAAAATTCCATAATTTTTGTTTCTTTATCAGAATGACATAATCACAGAAATCCCTGTCTTGTACTGAGTGTTTGAATATATTATGGCGATATCTCTATGCAGAGTATATGGTTTGTATTCTTCTTTTCTAGCGTGATGCACAAGTCGTAACAACCATAATATAACAATGAAAATTCTTATATCCGTATCCGATCCTACGTGCAGAATAACCTTAACTTTGCAACTGCTATATTATACTACAACAAAGGAGTATGTCGATAGAGAGGATTGCTTCAAATATACTTTGGGCTTGTATATCTGCACACAAAATAAAAGCTATTGATATCTGTGCTTTTCCTCTGTCCTCTCAATTGATGAAAACAATTGTAGATTAGCTAGGACCAAACTTCATTTAAGCTTAATTACGTTGTGTTACGTGTTGTTGTGTTGAAATGCACGTAACCTCTAAATACTTTCTTTCTTTACCAGGTTTTAAAAAGTTACATCAAATCCTGCATGAATTATGCCTTGTTGAAAGACAAAAGGTCAATCGCTTTCCCCACGATAGGGACGGGACAAATAGGATATCCCAGAGATGTTGTTGCCAGGTGCTTCGCTCATGCCATATCAGAATTCAGCCAGGCACAGACAAGTGGATCTCTGGAGGAAGTCATAATTGTCATATATCATACGGATTCTGAGACGACCATGGTGAGGGCAATGACGTGTACAAGTTATATTTTGCACAATGACGCAATGCGTTGTCCAAATTTGGCGAATACTTCGTCTCGTCACCTTTTCTGAGACGAAAACTTGGTTTGGTTCGGTACAGATATAAAAGATTTAACGAAAGTTTCAGCCAATTTTGACCTATATTTTACTTCTATAAGCTGTTTTCACTATTATTTTCAATACTTGGCAAACACATTTAATGAACGTATGTGACAGTTACCATTTCAACTCTTTTATCTTTCTGAAAACATCTTTATTTGATTATATTGCGACAGGGATCATCATTTTATGAAATGCTCTTTATTAAAAACATCAATTTGTTTTATGTATTTTGACAAACATCACTAATTGGCATGGTTTGCCGCATTTGTTAAACTCTTTTTATTATCTTTTCTTTTCATCATATTTGAGTTTTCACTTTGTGAAGCAATCTCTTAGGTAGTGTTTATAGGTTAAACCAGCTATTTTAATAGATTTTGATGAAATTTCAATGCGATGATAGGATATTCTAATTTAGTTGGAATACAGCAAAAATAAACATTTATCCCCACCCCTCACCCCCGATAAAAGGTAGTGTCAGATATTTTTTCTTGGAAAATCGAAAGATCCTGCATGAAGAAAAGAGTACGTATTTAACCTAATAGTGTGCATAGCTCCAGCATTGTTGATTCAAAATCGCATTGATGTGGGCACAGTCTTTTTAGGCATGAATTTTGATAATTTTTCAGGTTTAAAGAAGGTCTAAAAAGTATCTCGAATTATATATATATATATATATATATATATATATATATATATATATATATATATATATATATATATATATATATATATATATATATATCATACTAATAATATTATTTCCAGATGCAGTCATTCCTAGAGCTTGCATATATACAGCAAACTGACAATACGCAGTGAAAAGTAGTGGAAACTAGCTTGAGATATTTGGTACCTATTAGTCCCTTTGTCAATACTCGCGACAAACAAACGCAGATTAAAAATAAAAACAATTGACACAAAACAAAACTTAAAAATGCGAAATCCTACATATAGCTTCAATATTTTTAAAAATATTATGTAAAAAAAAATACAATTCTTTATTTACAAAAAAGATTGGAACAATTTTGCTCCAGAACGCTTCTTACGTCTTGATCGATTGGTAAAGTAAAACCCCACAAACCGGTTATCCTGTGATCTGGTCTGTACGTACTGTCACAATATCATCGTGGCTAATCAGGCCTGTATATATCAGTCGCCTCTGTAAGTCGACAGTTTGTCCAGACAGTTTTTGGCACGTATATATGTGTGTGTGTGTGTGTGTGTGTGTGTGTGTGTGTGTGTGTGTGATAAACCGAAAAGCTACGTGCAAGGATCAATCCTCACAGATCTGATTTTATGACAAATAGGTTGGACATAAGTCCTGTTGCAGAACACTTCTCCTCCCCTGGCCGTGCTTTCAGTGATATCATAATAGCTGCAATTGCTCTCAACTGCAACTGGAATTCCGAAACAGGGAAAGAAAAATAATCTTACTGGATCCGCAGCCATAGCACAATGAAACCAAGCAGATTAAACCAAAATAACTCCGAAAAGGCACACACACGCAAATATAATCGTTTGTTTGCAGCCCTATTTTTTAAATTAAATAATTAATTCATTTTGCTCATTACTCACTGAATCACCTCTCATTACTACTGTTTTTGTTGTTGTTGTTGTTTCTTTTTTGTTCTTGCTGGTATTATTATTGCTATGATCATTACTGTCATTACAGAGACAATGAATCATCCGGGATATAATCTACGGTTAAACCACTTCACATTAAGAAAACTGATGGCGCCTTTAGTTCTTTCCCCTTTCGCATGTCAATACTAACTAGGTTGCCATTTTTATCATCTGAGTTGAGACCAGTTAGGAGCGACATGGAGCATTTTCAAACAATACTTACATTAGAAACATTCATGAAAATGTTTGTAATTTCAACGCTTTCTTTTGTGTTTATTGCTTGTCTTGTCTCTATTTTGTGTTTGCATTTGCTAAAGATTTGGCGTGAGTCGAAAGCGCTTATGCTGGTTTTGCGCTCATCGTCGTCAGGTTGTTGTGATTTTGTGTTTAGTGTTTGTTTTGTATATGTAAGCTGTTTATTCCCCTGACGAAGAGCTTGTTTAGCTCGAGACTTTGGGAAACCGTTTTGAATTTGCGCCGTTGTATATATTCCCAGCCTGGAATTAGGTCAAAGCACTGTGGCCCTCTACATGATATGCACGATAAACACTTCTTTGAATTTTTTACACATCTTTGTTAGGTTGATGGCAGCATAACATAAATATGTAGTTTACCCGTTTTAGACATTAAAATTTTTTGTTGTCTTCTTTCTTTCTTCTATTCTTTATCCTTTGTTTGTTTATTTCCCCGTCATTGAAACACGTAGAAGTCAAGAATTCATCTTGGCTGTTGTGTTTAGTGTTTGTTTTGTGGATGTAAATTGTTTCTTCCCTTGACAAAGAGCTTGTTTAGCTCGAAACGTTGGGAAACTGTTATGTATTTGCGCCGTTATCAACTTTTGTGTCATCATCTATCTATCTATCTATCTATCTATCTATCTATCTATCTATATATATATATATATATATATATATATATATATATATATATATATATATATATATATATATATAACATGCTTTACCATTATATTGCATAATAAAAAGTCATATGTTTGCTAGGCGTTTGAGCAAGAACTACAAAGTTTACTGGCAAAGCGTCCTCATAGACTCGTAGCCAATATCGAGGAGGAAATAATGAAAGAGGAACAAAAAGAGGAAGAGAAAAAGGGTATCTTTAATTTCCGCTTTCTGAACTATTGATGGAGCAGCTCTCAAAAATAATGAGTGTTTTATGAATTGAATTATGTCCCTAGTCGTTATAACAAGTTGTGTATTGTATTTTATCTGAAAATACATTTATTTCAATAAAAGCTCTTGTATTTACACTTATATAATGAAACAGGTGTCTTAATATGTATCAACAGACGAAACGAAAATTGCATTAAAAATATACGATGTATATTGTCACTTCTTGAGTAATTATTATTCCAAAGAATGTTGTTTTTCTCTTCCAATTATGTTTCCGATTGTCAGCTAGTTTACTCTTGATCGGCAAAAGGTAATATAATCTGTACACGTTTCCTGTGTATATATTGCTGGCTAATTTTGTAAAATTTGTTTTAAAATTGTTGATTTTACTTTTCTGTTGTTTCCTCTCGATCGTGCTTAACTGAAGATTCGGCAAATACATGTATTGTTCGGTCAAGAATTTCTAAAATCACTTATATAACTTTACATGAATCTCCTGTGACGCGCACGTTAGAAACTTGCGTACAGTTCAGTGAAGTATATTACTATATTCTATAGGAAAAAGATCAAGTTCATCACACTCGGCCAACCCTTTGCCTACATCCCCAATCCTGCTGGGAACCTATCCGCTTCAAAATGGCTGTAGTATCACCCTCAAGCACGGCTCACTTGAAGATTCAGGGGTAATGATTTTATGATAATGCATATCCAGCACATCTGCATCGACCAATGAGCATCTTTAAACTTATGATTAAAAATCCTGATGTATGCTCTTTCATCACATGTCTCGCATAACTACGTTCCTTTATTAGCCTTTACTATAGCAACGACATATTGCTATTGAATTGTGAAATAGTAAAGTAAACGCAAAGGCCTCACTCACGATGATATTTTCTCACGATGATATTTTCTCCTTGTCCATTAAAATATGTGTTATGTTTCCAGTACATATTCAGAAAGAATAAACAAGTTTATTTAACTCAGAAACTTAGACAAAATGTGCAAGTAGATTTGTAATTATCATGATATGATGGACACAAAGAACATTATCATCATACCGCGTTGTAGTCATGAAATATTGACATCTCATGTGCACAACTATTAAAATGCATCAAGTATTTGCAAGAATTAAGTTGTGGAGAAGGGCAATGTATATTATTTGTCAACACTGTAGGCATAAGGCGATGATATCAGTGTGTTACAAGATAACAAAAAAAAATATTTAAAAAAAAAAAAAATAAAATAAAAGAAGTCACAGTATTGCATTACCCTAATATATTTAAAACTGTATGAATTGTTTCTATGAATATTCAGGTCATTGATATGGTCTATAAAGGTCAGTCAGCTGAATACGGAGCATAATTAATTTATTTGATTATTTTGAGCTCGAACAAAGAACGTAATTGATCAGATCATATTCTGTCATAAACAACAGGGGTGCAACTAAACAATTTACTTCTTGTTCGAATCTTGTTTGCGATATCGATTGTCTCGAATTCATTCTGAAAACTGCACGCACCTTTACGAGCTTTGGTACACATACAAGTGTTATTTGAAGATCGACTCTATTGCTCAGTTTCTTCTTTGCCACAAACTTGCCCGTGATTTTAGTAATACATCGCAGTTTTCTTTCGTGTAATAGGCATTGGCACTCGTGTCACCGACATCCGGAATTCCCAAATTAAACGGAGTAATACCATCTACCATTAAGAAAGCTGCAGGTGGGACAACTATCGACGACGAGTTGCAAAAGAATTATGGAAAAAGCGTCAAATTAGGAGATATAGCTATTACAGGGGCGGGGAATATTCGGGGATGTAAGAAAGTCTACCATTTAAAACTGGAGGACTATAACTCACAAAAAGGAAGTCAGGTAAAGTCAAACGAAACGTGTATTTCTTCTTAAGTAATTATCTTTCATCTTTCATCTTACCTAGCTGTTGAAAATGCAACTTCATGATGCAAGCGAATGAACAGAATCAAGTTATATCCATGATCGAATTGTGGAACACGTTCACTTTATCCATGTAATATATCACACTCATCATGATGGAGGTATAGCAAACGAAAAGGATGAATACAACTCAGTACTTATTACTTTATCAACATATTTACACTCACGATTGTCAAAAATATAATCAATTAATTGAGCTGTTAGTTGTTGCATTCGTTTAAACCCTTGTACGTTCCATGATTATTGGCACCAGTAAGACAGAAAATGTAGTGGTAAACCATGGCAATGTTTACTTTTTTTTAGAATTTCATAAAATTCGAAGTAAATTTGTAATTTACATTATTCTATTTTTCATGCTAAAAGTAACTCCAGTTATCATCATTTTCACATAAGTTTATTACTAAGATAAAAAAAATAATACAAAAGAACCATATTAGATCCTGATAAGTTTATAACGAGAGAGGGAACATGGCTTAAGTTAAATTTGAGGCAATATAATTATCTCTTTCAGGCTTCCTTGATCTACAACAGTGTAAACACGTGTTTGAGACAGGCTGACAAAGATGCCGTGTCTTCTGTCGCTCTCCCAACAATAGGAACTGGTGGTTTCAAGTGGCCAGCACAACTTGTGGCCGATGAAACTTTCCAGGCTGTGAAGAGTTACTCAAATTCGAGACCGGGTTCAAGATCCCCTCTACATATTATTATCATGATATTTTCTCAGAACAGTCCTGAAGATTTGGTAAGTGCAACAGAATAATACTTAACTGAGTTATATGGCAAATACAGTGAGCTTCTTTCATTGTCATTGCACATATAGCGATGCATTGGACAATGCTATGTACATAACATGGTCCTTTCCGCCCTTTAATATAATTTCCACTTTTTGTCATCACGATGTTTGAAAATATTTTTTAGGTTGGTAAATACAAGGTGGTATAGGTATACAAATTTTTTGTAGAATTGAAGCTACTGCTTCCCGAACGACACTATGCAGGTAGTTATGCATTCTCGTTATTTTAAATAATTACAAAATGTGCATGCATATATTTAGCATGGTGTAAGTATCGTGACTAAAACAAACTAGAAAATCAAAGTTATTAATGTCAATACATTTGCACAAGAAAATGTAAGAGTTTAAGGCATCAGTTTTGTGATTCATTCATGCAGTTTGGATGAGAATTGTAAACTTTTTTTTATCGCTCCCTAGTAGGGATTGAGGTAGTGTATATGAGTAATGTTTTTACTTTCTTTACTTCTCAGTGATACTGTGTGCCTATAGTGAGATAGATACCCATTAGAAAATCAAAGCTTTCGATCTCAAAACAAGTCTACAAGTAAATGTAACAGAGATTAGGGCATACTATACGTGGCTATTACTGTGTCTTGTACAGTAACGCAGTAATATAGCTTCCTCGTAATGTTGTCCGAACATGGGTTCCAATTTTATAGGTGAAGGAAAAATAATCTGAACTTTTTAATTTTGTTATTTATTGGAGTGGAATTTTAAAACAATACTTATCACAGACCACAGGGTACTATCTGCCATGATTTGCTCCAAAGAATGATAAAATTAAAAGCTTTAATCTTCAAATAAATTACGGTGGTACTAATCATACAAAAGTTACTTTTTGACCAAAGTTTAGAATGAAGCAAAATGATATTATGATCATTTGCAAAATTTACCGGACTGTATCTCGTGCTCTGATTGATTTAGCTCTAAGAGTGAATGGACAGTGTCTCAGAGGATTCTGACTTGAGTCACATTTAATTTGATGTCTCTATTTTTAACCTGCTATGATCAGTCCTTTTCATCTTAGACTAATAAATCACAGTTATATATATATATATATATATATATATATATATATATATATATATATATATATATATATATATATATATATATATATGCGTTTTATTTTCTAAAATACGCAGCAGATTAGATTAAATATAATAGTAGCTTTATTTTATTGCTGATAATCAAATCTCTGTGACCTCATTACACTATGACAATACACGGGGCGAGACACCATTTCATGTAACAAGCCCTATAAAGCTGACTGACTTTTTAAACCAGCCCTGTTTCTTTTCTTTTGTAGAAAGTCTTTTGTTATTTTCTGCACTTTCAACATAATCTCGTTAGAGTGTTTATACAATGGTTTAGGATATAATTTACTCAGCTTTAATTCAGAAAGGCAAATATTGTTCATGGTAATGTTTTCCAGGTGTTTCAGACGACAGCCAAGAACCAACTTGGTCAAGGAGCATCATCTCCAAAAAAGGCGGGTGAGAATAACAAAATGACAACAAATCAGGTTAGAAAACTTGGAATAATAAATATTGATAGATTTCTCACAATGACCGTATATACACCACACACACACAAATGCAAAATACTGACAACGAACAGTACAAAACTAGTTTTTAGCTAGCCTAAGCCTTATCGACTTTCGTTGAGGTTTTGTCAAAGGCAATTACAAAACAGAGACAAGAGAAACAATAAAGACAAAAGAAAGCTTGGAATTTACAAATGTTTACGTGACTGTTTAATGGAAGTATTGTTTGAAAATTGTAGATGTCGCGTCTAATGGTTTTGAGCTCTGACGATAAAATAGCAACCCAGCTGGTATTGACCAATAAAAGGAGGACCAATACCGCCATCAATTTTCGTAATGTAAAGTAGTATAACCGTAGATTATACCATGGATAATTGTTTGTTTCTATAATAATAATAATAATAATAATAATATCAACAGCTAAAAAAAACAGTTGTAATTATAGGTGAATGAGTGAATAATTACCTAAATGAACACATTATTTAATTTTTTAAATGGTGGCTCTAAACAGAGGATGATTTTATCTGCATGTGCCCTTTTGGAGTCTTCTTGGTTTAAACCGCCTGGTGTTAGTGTTAGGCAGCGTATCCAGGAAGATTCCCTTTCTTCTGTGCAGCTTCTTTGTCATCCAATCAGATCTGTGAACATAGATCCTTTTGTGCAGTTTTTCGGTTTTTCGGACATTGTGAAGGCTGCAGATCATACATATAGTGAGATTAATTCAATTCTCTGTTTTGTACGCATTGTTTTGGACCATGTATGTTCAAACTTTTCCTCGCCACAGGCAAACCAACCAATAGTAACCTACCAGAGGCAGAAAAACCTCAAAGATATTCTAGTCAGAGCAAAGCTAGCGCCAATAAAAAGCCAAGACCAAACTGGCACATCTGGCCACTGCGATGATACAAGGTGCAAAACCTCTCAGCTTGTTATAGAGACCAAGACATTTTCTAGCACAATGACGAGCGAAAAATGGAGCATTTATGGTCCAAACAAAGTGTGCAAAACAGGGAATGTAATTTATTACATCATATATATAATTTGCGACCTTCAATATGTTGTAGAAACTGAAAAACTGCACAAAAGGGTCAATCTTCACAGATCTAATTGGATGACAAAGAAGATGGACAGAAGTCCAGTTGCATAAAACTTCTTGTCCCCAGGCCATATTTTCAGTGATATATTACTAACTGCAATTGCCCACAACCGCAACTGGAGTTCCGAAACCAGAAAAGAAAAAAAAATCTCACTGAATTCGTCGCAGAAGAACACCTAAACGAAGCGGCTTAAACCAAGAAGATTCCAAAAGGGCATCAATACACAAAAAAATCAGCATATGTTTAAATCACCAATTGTTTCATTTAAATAATTCGTTCATTTTTATCATTATTCACTCACTCACTTCTGTTTTTTGTATTATTATTATTATTATTATTATTATTATTATTGTTATTATTATTATAATTATATTATTATTATTATTATTATTATTATTATTATTACAGAAACAATACATTATAATAATCTCTGATATACAATCTACAGTTGCACTACTTTACATTAAGAAAATTAGTGGCGCTATTGTTTCTCTTTTTGTAGATCAATACCACCTAGGTTGCCATTTGTGTCATCGAAGTTCAAACCAATCTGATGCGGAATATAAACCTTTCAAACAATGCTTCCATTAGCGATAATCATGTAAATTTTTGTAAATTCAACGCTTTCTTTTGCGTTTATTGTTTGTCGTGTCTCTGTTTTGTAATTGTCTTGACAAAGACTCACTGGGGGTAGATAGTGTTTAGACTAGTTGAAAAATAGCTTTGCGCTGTTCATTGTCATTGTTATGCATCCTTGTCAGACGCGATCCTTTGCTGGAATCAATCCACTTGAATATATTTAGCTGTTTCAGAAGTTTACACTTTCCAGCTAGTTTAAAAGACAGAATGTTGTTTATTACATCGAAAGTCATGCTTAATTCAGCGTATCAAGATTTTCAATCCTAATTGTTGAGTCAATTTCAGAATCTACTAACTAATAAATTAAAGACTATCACATATTCCATATCTGTGACTCAAAGGTCCAATGGCCAGTTCAGATGGTGACCAAGCGGCTAGTGGAAAGTACTTGAACATAGAGGTTGAGCTACTACCTGGGAAATTGGAAGAATCAAAGGTAATTCTCGTCAGCAGTCTTGAAACATTCAACAATATGAGAGTAACACTTAACTACAAGTTTTCTGACCCTTGACTTTGTATTAATGTTTCATGAAAAATATTTTTAATTATGACTATTTGAATGTGACTTTTATGTTATGTTCATTATATGCCTGTTTTTGAACGCAGTTATCATTATATCATAGTTAAACCCAAAGTCAGCTGATTTAAAAACAAAATTCATTAAACCCATATACAGATGAATGCAAACAATGTATATTCACAACATGATATGTTGACTGTATATTGAATTATCGTCATTGGATAGAAAATAAGAAGTATTGTGCATAGACATTTCATCACAGCTTAATCTTACAGTGGGTGATTCAATTTACATCATTTGACATAAAATGATCGGTAAATGTGAATACTATGTTGAAGATAAATTTTGGAAATAAAATAGAAATGATTATAAATGGTTTAACAGTTTTGATAACTATAATTATTCGAAAGTTGAATCATTTGCACATCTCGTTACCAAATCTTTCGCAGAATTTTATCAGGGAATTAAATTAATTTTGTTTCAGCTTCATATGGCAATCAAAGGTGGAGAAAGTTAAAAGAGATGTTTTGTATAAAATATTTTCTAAAAGTGGCTTGGCGATGATGATACATTGATATTAACTTTGAAAATTGCATGGGTCCTCAGAGTTCTCCTATTAAATACAAAATGTGCCAGTTTGTTTGAATATAAAATGTGCGCGATTATAATATCTGTTCCTGTTAGGAACTGAAAATGTGATGGCGTTATCCAACAAGACAAAATATATTCTTTTTGGCGTGATGTTTTATTGGTTTGAAAATCGTTAATAGAGTCGAAAATATCCCAGACAGGAGACGAACTTATGAGGATAAATGTATGGATGAACTCACTTATAAGAATTAACAAGGTACTAGTTTTCCTACTAGAAATGGTTGGAGTATAATATAATCTATTATGGGGATATACTAACGGATCTGGAACTATTATTGATTGTGATAATTTTAAAGCTGAATATGCTCTCAACACGAATATTCTTGTATGTGAAGGTACATACTTGAGTGCGTAAAGTTCTTATGTATAAAGTTACAATTAGACATAACTACAATATGCAGACCAGTTATCCCTTTCCATTTATAAATTGTATTTCTTAACATAAAAGGGTGTACAGGTTTTAACAAATCTGGTTTGAAAATGTACGCTAAACCCACTAGTGAAAAGAAATGGAACAACTGTTTCAATTTGAATATTGATTTGTGGCATAAAATATAAACTAAAGTGTTTGTTATAGTAAGAGACTCAAAATCACAATGGTTTCATTTTTGCATTAATCATAGAATGTTACCAATTAAATAATTTTTGTATAAATACAGTTGTCTGATACTAACAACTGTACTTTTTGTAAACATTTTCCTGAAACAATACTGTGTGTTTTGTGAATGTAATGTGATAAACTGGCTGTGGAATGATGTGTCCCACTGGATTTCGGAACAAAGCGAAAATAGATGCTGTGCCCAGTGATTGTTATGTACATAAAATATTGACACAAACTGTGCAATGCCGATAAAGAAGCAGCCGTTGAAGACAATTCAGCCACTCTACCAGTAAACAGATCTTATTAAACAAACGTCAAACTGACTGTATATCCCTGGACATGGTTAACATACATTGACGTTACCAGGCAAAGCATTATTCCCGCTATTCGGCGATCGCTGTAATCACCATTAGTAGGGGAAAAGGCGATCATTCCATTCCTTATCATTAAAGTGACCATTTCTTGTACAAATAGTCACAACCATTATTGGCTTATACTAAATTACTTTTTTCTATGACGAAAAATTAAAAATAACAGACTCATAAAATACATCTTTTGTCATTTCTATAAGCAATGAGTATTTCAATGGATAATAGCACACCTCAATTAACATCCAGTTGTAAAGTATACAAAATATTGAGTACAATAACACTAAAAATGTACTATCGGTTTTTCAATAGGTACAGTTATGTACTGTATGACACATCCTTCTGACTAAAGTGAATTTACCTTGGCAATACTCGGTACGGACTGGCTCCTGTATTGATCTCGACTGCATGTTGACCCGAGAGAAAAAAAGTGATAACAAGAAACATATCGATGTTTACATTACGAATTGGCGTGGGACTCTTCTTGAGTCTTCTTTTATTGTTATTCATAAATAACATTTCCATTTATATGAAATATTTTAGTCTATTCTATTATATTATATTATATTATATTATATTATATTATATTATATTATATTATATTATATTATATTATATTATATCGCCACACAAGGTAGTATATTATATTATTACTGTGCAAGGCGGACGTTATTGTGAACACAACCTCCAGTTTTCCAAATCTGAACGGAGTTATCGCCCAGAGCCTCAGCAAAATTGCTGGACCGAGTTTACAAACAGATTGTGATAAGAATTATCCAAACGGGATAAAGGATGGACAGGTGGCCTCCACAATCGGCGGGAACCTAAAGTGTAAAAAGGTGTTTCACATCAAGCTGTCCGAATGGAATCACAGCAATGGAAAATCTGTAATTTTATATTTTTTCCTAAAATCGCCACTTTCACTCAAGTTTCGATTAATTCAAACAGATATTACAAACATGTGCAGAAATTCAATATAGTTACTACTCAGAAGTGACTCAATTCTGTGCAATGACTCCTCTCGAGTATTATTAGAAGATCAAAAAATATTTAATTCGCAACATTGTTTCGAATCTGGTTCTTTGATCGTTACGATTAAACCATAAAACAATTGTCTGTAAAACATTAAGTTTGTGCGTATGAGCAAGGCTTTTTGCTAAATACAAAAAATGACTTTTAATAATCAGTTTAATTTAAGTGGTGTTTCCTCGTGCATTGCTAACCCCCTTTAACGCATCGCTGGATAACAGTTTTGGTGGCTTCTTATTTGATATATATTTTACAATTGGTCCCGTAAAACATTGGATAACATGTATTTCTCGAAGATGAAATTAAATGGTCGATAATAAAAGTATAATTTTTTCCTCTAAATACACGTCAAAAGTCACGTGCAAACATTGTTTTTGTTATTGTTTACATCATGTTTAAAATAACCTGTCCAACAGCGTACAGGCAACAAATACAGCATGACGTCTCAAAATGGGGTGCATGCGTCATGTGGCAAATCCGCTCACTAATCATTTTAATATTATTATTATTATTATTATTGGGAGAGTGGAATTTCGTATTTTACCTTAAAATGATTGTACTTTTAACATGTAAATTTTGCAGAAAGCAATTTTTCATAGCTTGATTTCCATGATATTTTTAATCCTGCTTGATGTTTATTACTCGAATTGCACTATATGAACGCGTTTAATTATACATACAGATGTTCTATCGCCTGTCTGGTAAAAAATATTTTCTCTGATGTTCACTTGTAGGTCGTAAATGGAGCTGTGACAGAATGTCTGAAAATGTTACAATCAGCGGGACTTCATTCCATAGCCTTTCCCACTATAGGAACTGGTGGATTCAAGTATCCTGCCAAAGATGTGGCTTCTGCCATGTTTGAGTCAGCCAAACAATTCAGTCAGAATAATCCTAGCTATCATTTCCACGTTACTATTGTTCTGTTTCCTTCCGCAAAGGACGTTAATCAGGTGTGTGACTTACAGTTTTAATATATAGCCAAGTAAAAGATATGTTCGTTGCCTAATCTCGTAACATCAATTTGTCTCTAATAAGCATATATATATATATATATATATATATATATATATATATATATATATATATATATATATATATATATATATATATATCAGAGACACACACATATCATCATTACCAATAATTATTCATGTCGTTACTTTGAGGTACGTCATCAAATGCTCCAATGTACACTAAAGATAGACAATTATTAGCTAAATGAGGGCATATGCTTGCTTTCAGAAAATTCCCAGTCACTTTTGTTCATTGATTCGTTTGTATTTTATCTACAGTTCATGTACGCTCGTTGCTAATAGATGGTGAAAACTAATTGATGTATCACTCTGAAAATAAGCCCTGGACACAGCACTTCTGTGTCTCACAATGCGGGTCTCAATGTCCTGGAATTACTGGTGACGTGATTTGAACTGTACCTCAGTTTGGAGATACAGTTCAAAATAAATATCTCATACAAGGGCCACACAGCCGACCATACAAGCATACAAGTTTAAAAAAAAACAACGAAAAGACAAAAATACATAAAAGCGATATTTAAAATGGTTGGTGAATATTTGTTATGGACTAAATTTAAGGTGCCATACAATACAGACATGAATTGACTTCATCCACAGTTTTAATAGACATGGTGATCAATGGTAAGCATAGAAAATAGGTGTAAATCACATTAATATATCTAGTTATATAATTATTTACGTTCACATGTACAAATTTAGCAATGAAGCACACATAACAAAAAGTAAAATTATACGCTTTCACAAGAAAGGCTTGGAGAAAAAAAATATAATATGTATGTGTAAATCTGATGGAATAACTTGAACAGTTTTATATACTGGGCTATGAATAAAATATTCGACAAGGAACAAATCACTCTTATGTACACAAAACTCATTTGCTGTATGTTTAATAAATTTGATAGGCAGCAATCTACTAGATGTATCTTTTATTCCCCTTTGTTAGACCATTTTTTGAGACAACGTTGAGATCAAACAAAACAAAACCAGAAAAGTTTTTGACATTACTGAAACAAAGCAGATAGTTACTCTCTTTTCTCTAAAGAACACAAATAATGACTTTACCAAACTCTCCAGTGTCCTTAACGGAGATTGAAAGACATTTATTAGTTACAGTGTGAAATTTCTTTACTTAACTAACAAATATGCTTTTTTCCTGATTTGAATGGGCGCGATGGTGTAATAGATTTCACATTTGTATTTGATCATTCAAGGGGGCTAAAAGGAAGACTTACGATGAATCATGCAGAATTTTGAAAGTAAAACTATTCGGTCATTGAGTGAGTTTTGGAAGAAAACAAATCGTTTAACAGGATGCAGCGCTTGCGTTGACGAAGAGTGTAGATAAAATTATTTAGAATAGTTCAGTATTCGGAGCATGGGTGAGAACTATATAAGTATGTGTATCTCTTTTTGAAAATATAATTTTGCTACATTCTGTTAATGTAATAACCTGTTCACAGATAAATCGTGGCTTAGCTGGTCTTGATAGCAAAATGCGAACGGAGAAAATCATTTCAGTTGCATTCATTTCAAATCCAGAGTGAAATTACAGGCAATTATAGTCGCTTTCACTTTTGTAGATATAGTGTATTCCGTCTTTGAGAAAATTCTCGTTACTGTCTTTTGTAGACACACAAGGGAATGAATTATATCGGACATTGTATTTTTAGATTGTAAACATAAATGTCTAATTGGAATAAAGGTGATTTTGAGTTTTGAATTTATTCAGCACATGTTCTGGATAATGTTGACGGTAGAAAATTGCTTAAGTGTATATACTTAAAAATAAAAAATATTAATGTAAGATTTAATTTTGTTTTTATCCGTAGGCAACAAATATCCAGGAAATTAAATCTGCCACAGAAAATATTATTTTTTATTGGGTGTTAAGGTAAACGTAGTGATTCCACGATATTGTATACTAAAAAACTACTAAAAAATAGTGCGTTTACTGCCATAGCATGGAATTTTATCTTCAAAGATTTTGTTTTTGACGGTGAATAGAAAATGGCCAGCAGTCAGAAATGTTTGCAAACATTCACACAGACACAAAACTGAGAAATCTACAGCAAACCATTCAAATGGAAAAGAAGACATGCTTTCCTTCATAATTAGTGACATTGCTATTTTCCAGGTATTTAAGGACATCCTTGGTCACACGTTCCAGGATGTACCAAAGGGTGTCACTGGAAAAACGAAGAAGGGAGTGCATTTTGCTGACAGTAACTATTTAATGTTTTATTTAAATTTGTTAATACATTTTACACGGTGAGTTGCTAATGTTGGTGTACAAATGAATGCACCTGTGTTTTGTATACATGTACATTATATGATCTTTGCAGCATCGGTGATGTTTCGTTATCAAGCTCATATACTAGTTTATGATTATAATATCATAGATTTGTATACTACTTCTTTCTGAATTTTAATTATACGTTCTGTCATAAACTTGAAATCATGCTATAACTTAAAAGATTCGAAAATGTATAATAATATCTAGCACTTTAGAAAATGAGTGGACAGTCATAGTTAGTTTAGATGTGCAAAACCTGTTACCTTGTGCTTTCTTAAAGTTATGCTGAGTGATTCGGGAAAATGTCTTATATAGGACTTGCATACGCAATCACACCATGAAATTGTTTTCCAATTCTAGATGACGACGATGATGAAACTGTTGTCAGTGAAAAACCAACAAATATTGACCACGAGAAACGTGATTTTGTTTTGCTGAAGTTTATCTCGGATAGCAAGGACAAGACGAATAGGGCCTTCCAGTTCATAAGAAATAAAGTAGATCAGGACTTCTCAGGCCATGAGCCACTGAAGAACGAAATGATTGGCCAAATGCGGGAAAGTGATGTAGGTTTAATACATATGCTAACAAAGATACACAAAATAAGTTTTTTTTGAAGAGAAGTTATCAAATAGCCTTATAAATATGCTATCAATATAATTAAGAAAACTATTTTTGAGCTGAGGATGCATGGAAAGACAAAGTTACGTTGATGGCTGGGATGTATTTATGTGAATGTATCCATTCACTAAAGTCGGCGTTTATTAAACTTTGTATAATTGGCCCCTTTTCTCTTGCCTCACATACACAAATGACCGTGAGTTCCACATTTCGTTTGTATTGGCTGAATGTATGCGATCGTAATACGTTTCTAGTTGCTCGGGAAGAGAGAAGTTCCAAAGAAGGTGAAATGATAATGATTTTGTTTTTCAAGTTTCTGTTATTAACTCAGAGCAAATTTAAAAGAGGATAAATAAATGGGAATTTTCAGTTTGTCATCTCCACTATTCGACAATAATGTATTTCCGAGTGTGTGACAGTCACAGAACGGTACAAAATCGATGCATCTGTGTAACTGCATGTATATTCCAGCGATATATTTGCTAGGTGTTATTCTTCAGAAATAGTAATTATTACGCTTAATGACTTGCTTAAGAGGGTTATTTCTCAGTTATTCAGTACAGTTGGATTTCGTGTGAGACACTCGTTTATATCGACTTTCGTTTTAAATCACCTGATCAGTTGAAGTGCGCGCCGCCCCGGAAAGAAAATAAGAAAAGCAGCCATGTATGATTTGCGTCTTCACTAACTCTTTATTCGTTATGAAATTTTGAACGTTTTCTTTTTTCTGCATGTATGTATGCTTTGCGTATAGATTATACATGTATCAAATATGTTGTCTTTCAGATTCAAGAGATAGAAATGATATGCAGGAAATTAGATGTTGAGGTCGAGGTTTCAAAAAAAACCAATGAAATAATCTTTGAGGGTACTGCTGGTAATGTAAGGAATGCTAACGAACAAGTACTAAAGGTTCTCACAGTAAGTGACGCTGTATGTTTAATACATGTATATTGAAACTAATTTTTAATGTATAACTAGGGGATACTAGTGTTGGTGTGTAGGGATTTAAAGACTTTAAAGCTCGGAAATTAAGATTTACCGACGGAAAGTCATGATTTACAATGACACTAACGGTTCCAACAGTACATCGTAGCTTTTATTACCAAACGGTCGGAACAATGAATAATCAAATTGCGTGCTACATTTTTGGCTAGAATTACGTTGTATTTGTCTGATGTTCTGTTTATTTCTTTGACGATTTTACTGTAAAGTATAGAACTCACCGACCTTAAAGTATAGTGTTATCTAATCATTAGTTTCATCATTACATATTTTACCATAAGGTTTGCCAGAATAAGTCCTATTCATTGATTTTGGTATTACATAAACTTTGTGCTTTTAGAATGACCAAGACAAACACAGTCAATATGACACAATTTGTTTCCTTTGTGAAATATCTGAAGAAATAAAATCCTCACCACGGTGTGTTTATATTTCGACATATTTATCTTAGCTATGTAATGTTACATTCAAGTGTTACGACTCTACTTCTTAGAATATGTAAAGGAAAGAAAGTGAAACCAATAAAATCATGTAAAATCAACAAGGAATTTATTTCCAGACAATTAAAGTGAAAATTCTAAAGACACTTACAATTTGTGAGTTAAATTCCAAATAATCTTAAATGTCTTAATCACAAATCCAAAATAATAGAATGTTCCAATGAATTCCAATAGCCTTGAATATCCTGATGTATGACATAGATGTAATCCATACTGCATTTGAATGAGTTCATATAAATCCAAAAATCATGTATTAATCCAAAAATCAAACTAGCACTTCAGTATTTCCAATGAATATGTTAAACAAATAATTCCTCTCAAATTATATTTGATTTCAACATTACAAATAGATTCCTTACAGACTGATCTTTTAGAACCGGAATTCTAGAACTAAATACACTAGCCTACATGACCTATGTCACATCAGAATATGAGTAATAATAATGGAAAAATTCTGGCCTACCTGACATATGTCACAAAAGTCTAATTGCGAAACGCCTATGAAAATACTACGTAAACAACTGGACAAAAGATAAGTATGTATTTTTAACTAACCGTACAACTTACAATTATAGACAAAAGTTATGTATATAAACATCATACTTAACACAAGAAGTTTGTATTTCCTTTGATAAAGTATTATTGAAGTTGTGATAATGGCTTGACCGGATCCGCTATATGATAATCGATATGTTTCATCGATATTGGGGTGGGCGATGTTGGTACATGTATATTTCTCAGTTTATACAGATCATTCGTGATTATAACTTTTTCTTCCCCCAATTTAAATAACCGTTATCAAGCACACCGAATATTTAGTATATCCTTTTGGATATTTTGTTCTTCTTTGAATATGAATAGAGTGATGCCTACACTGGTTTGAGTGGGTTGTTTTATGGATGGAGAAATATTAAGATGTAGCGGTTATCAAATTGAGATCATGAATATAAATTCCTTCAAAATGCATTATCCGCAAAATAAACATACCTCAATTTTTAAAAAAAACATACCCGCCCCGCATGGTTCATGAATTGAACAATAGACAAATCGCTATCATCGATGAAGTGAATAAAGATCCTTGGGATTGCAGTAACAGTCAAAAACGTGATTATTTTATTCAGCTTTCAACAGACATAATGTTTATAGGCTTTATATGAACCGCGCAAGCATAATGTGCTTATACAATAAATGTCTTTACAAGTATTGATATGTCTACAAACATAATTATCAAGGAGAAAACAAATACAGATATGCTCCAGTGATTATGGCATCTCTTTATTTAATTGCAAAATAAATGTATTTAGCTAGACTGACAACTTTATCTTTTGACTGAGAAGACATGTGAGATTTAAATTTGCGTAATGTTGGAGAAAATATAATGTACTTAGGTAAGTATTTGTTTTAAAAATTCAGGATACAAATGACACACAAAAAGGAAACTATACTGTGTTTGAGTCATATTTTGGTTACATAATACACAAAACCTCTTCCCTTTGAATTTGTTTATATAACGACCTAATTCTGCAGCAAGATTGTGTGTTAATATTCTAAAACGAGCATGAGCTATTCTATATTTATCATTTCTAATTGTATACAAGTATTCAACTCGAAAATTGTTTTATACACAGCACAATCAGTCAATTTACATGACGCATCAAGAGACTCCTTCCATGATTATATAAACTGGTCATGTAATCCTTCTTGAATTAGGCTATGTGGTATCACAACATCATACTGACACAGCTTTAAATATGGCAGTCCTAATTCATGTAATATACTTTTGATATTCTAAGCCCAATGTTCATCATTGTAAGTTATACCAGATTGACTTCTAATTGTTGAATAAAAAATATATTTCACGCAGCAAGGAATTACAGTATTATATAAAGTGGTACTCTTCCAAGCTCTCCATATAATACATCCAAATTTGCATCTTTCGTAACTATCAAGATGGTTCTACATACTTTCAGATGTGCATTTTGTACATGCTTTGCATGGTGAAATCCTCATATTTCAGTACTATAATGAATTACAGAAACTACTGACGAATCAAATAAATTACATTTTTTTGTAATTGGTAAAGGCACATACGATACAGTATTATACAATAATAAAATCTTAAAAATGGGCTGCTGTTTGTCTTCCAATTTCAAGATCATTATTTTGGTCTTATCAATATTCACTTGTCAACAGACTCTATCACAGTAACCTTTCAAATGAATAGTTAAGGCTATAGAGCATCTTTTGATTTAGCAAACAATGCTAAATCATCTGTATACAGCAGAAAAAACAGCTTCATTGCATTTATGGTAAACACACCATAGAGGTCAGCATTGATATTTTGAATTATGTCATTAATAAAGAATATAAGTAATAATGGAGATAAATTATCACCCTGCTAGACAGCAATATGTGATTCTAAAGAGTTTGGCATAGTACGAATACCTTCTTTTATCAATTTGAACCACAGGAGAAATCTAATAACTTTGTCTAAAGCCATTACAACATCAATATAGGTGCAGTATAGTTTATTACCATCGTATTCCCAGTAGAGTGCTATGTAGTCAAGAATAATTTAATAGCACTATTGTGACTAGGTCTATTATTATGTAGTCAAGAATAATTTAGAAAGACAGTTATTCTTAAGGGTAGAAAATACTGCTGGTTACCGTCGCTATACTAAAAACCTATCTATATTTCGAATCACGAAAGTTTGAATCGCACCAAACCCAGAACTACTCTTTTCTGTAAGTCTGCGATAAAAATCCGCTTTGCGATACGTAACAAAGAAGCTGCATTACCTTAAATTAGGTGAACTTTGTAAATATGTCCACCAAAGGTGATAGATTTGACAAGAGAATCAATCTGTCAAAATATTTACACTTATATAAACTTAGGCAGTTGAAACGAAGACACAAATCCATGGCAAGTTAGAATAAAATTTCGTGGTAGTTAATAATATGTAATTTACACGTGCACACTCAGAAGATGATTATATCTTCCACATGTTCTTCCCTAATGATGTTATGTTTCTCTTGTTTAAGTTTATAGCTAATAGCAACAATAAAATAAAGGCAATCACTATTAAACATGAGGCAGGACATATTCAGGGAGACACAACTAATTGACGTCAATGGTTGTTCTTAATCCAAGGAGAACTCTTAAGGGACATACTTAATCTGTTTAAAGATTTATATTTAGCGTCATTTTTTGTTGTAAGTTGAGTAAATTATGTCTGAAAACCGATATGCATATAGGTTGGATAGCTGTTATGGTTGTTATGAATATTTGTAAAATTTTATTGTATGCAGCCATTATTTCATTTTTATATTGTTTGTTAAAACAACGCAGCATCCTTGGAAGAAATAAAAGAATCTGGCAGTATGGGATCATTCCCCGAGTGATTATTTTTCTCTGATTGGCATTATATTCGAAATATATTATTTGCATTATAAACTCAGCTTTTATTAACATGAGTTTCTGCCATTGTTATGGCTTCTTTAACGATTTTTTCAGACACTTCATGGATGTTTACAAAATGAAAATGTGGGAAAACTGGTGGAACAGTACTATGAATGGTGTTATGAAGAGATGAAAACCATTTTTATACCTTACTCCAGAAAAATCGGCATCGATTTGGAAATCGCGTTCACAAGAGGTGACAAGACCTACGAGTTTACAGACACCGATGATCTGCAATATTGTGTTGATTTTTTAAAGTACGTGGAATTTGAAGTAAGCAGAAATTCCAACGTGGTCAAGGTGGTTCGACTGGATAGAATGACGGGTAAGTCTATATTTAGTCTTGAAATAGTTCAATACTAGGTGCACTTATTAGCTATAAAACATTAATTATGTTTGAGAAACATAAAAACATACAAGCCTTTGGAGTCAACCGCATGTCTTGGATAATCATAAATAATGATGTAGCCTCTAAAGCAGTTTTCATGCTGTTGTTGTTCTTATTTTTATGTCTATTAGTCTATAAATGCTATAATTGTAATATAAGAAAATGATCATAAGGATTAAATAGAACGAAAAGTAAATAAAACCTATGCGACTCACTGAAGACTCTCAAAAGATCAAAATCAAATGTGGTGGATTAAACATATCAAAGATCGCAAACATTTTTGCAAATGTATGATATCTATACCATACACTTTAAAGGTCGAAAATAATTTGCAAATCTATGATATCTTTACTATTTACTAGCCTCAAGTGCGATCATCAATAATGCATTGGCATTACGCGTTGATCTCAAATAGTCTTTTTTTCAAGGAGATTTTGACATATAAGCAATAATATATAGCCCATGAATATCCCAACTGTGCGTTACTGGAAGATGCCAAATAAAAATGATCCTATGAGGAGAAAAGGATCAATGTCAATAATTCTTCCCGAAGACATGTCTTTAGCTTGGTACAAAGACATTTGCAACAAGTTATTAAATAACAAAATGTTTATTGGCCAGGTAGTTTTCTGCCGATATTATTTTTTTAAATTGACTTATAACATATTTCAGGAGGAAATAGTTTCTTTTCAATCAAGAAATATATTTTTGTTGGCTTTTATTTAATTTTTAGCACATTAAAACTTGAAAGGTTATCAAAAAAGATATTTTTCCTTTATCTGAGATTTCTGGGCCAAACTCCAATGATACAGTGACTGCTGATGATAATACTTTTGTAATGTTTTCTTTTCCTAAGCAGAAATAACGATTTTCAACATCTTAGCCTGTGTTTGAAAAGAAACAAATTGGTACGCAAGGGTAAATTATTTCAAAGCCTTTTTTGCATGTATATTTGGTAATATGTATCACCGAGATCTGGACTATACTTAAATTTATGATAATACTTTTGAATTGCTTTCTTTTTCTAAGCAGATATAACGATTTTCACCATCATAGAATGCATTTGAAAAAGAAAATATTTTGTACGCAAGGGTAAATCATTTGAAAGCCTTTTTTTGCATGCATATTTAGTAATATGTATAAGCGAAATCTGGACTATACTTAAATTTAAGACGCGAACGTGCAGTAAATAAATAAATGAATATATCACAAACATTTATTTCCAGATATCCCCTAATTCATCGTTTTCTAATAATTATGGGGAAGTCAGACTAGAGAATATTTTGGAAATGTTGGGTCACATCATAAATAATGTCACAAAGCTACATTTTATTGAATTCAACACTTGTCATAGAGGAGAGTCAATATATATATTTCACGAGGTTAAAATGAAAGCAACAGTATCATTATCTTGAGATATTGCCTATTTCTGTACAAGTTTGGACATGATAAAAGTGTGGTCAACTCTAGCTGTGTTAAATAATAGCATTGAAGAGAATTCAAATGTGAATTTATTGATATGAGAATAAGTAGATATACTCCAATGTTTTTAGATTTACAGATTACTTTTAATGATGATAACACTGAAATAAACAGCAATATCTTTAATAGCAAGATAGTTACAACATTACTATAGAAAGAACGAATACATTACCTATTTGATGTAAATAAATACACGAAGTTTTATTTCGTCGAAATTTACAGTACAGTTTGAAGAGCTCATACATTTTTTAAGTTCAATTTACAATGATTGGAGAAATACAGAGATATATTTTATGGAGAACAATGCTCGATTTAAAACAGCACATAGTGATTCGGTGTATGAAGTGGCTGTACCTGAGTCAATCATGACAATGCAAAATTTCACATTCTGAAATCATTCATACGTTTTAAGGAACTGAAAAAACGTCGGAAATTGCTGAAAATAAATATATCTGTTTTGGACTGTCGTCCCACTTGTTTATGACACCTAAAGGCAATTTATCTGGCACAAAGGATTTTCTTAATGTTTGTATACCATATCAAATGACACGCAAAGAATAGTATATGAGACGTCTTTGCTATGATCCTGAATGCACAGTTGCCCACACGATTAGAAATCTGTGTGTGGGAACAAATTAAAAAAAAACTGGACATAAGAAAAAAGAATTACTATGAATTCAAGGAAATCCTAACTGAACAGACTATATAGTCATTACAGTAACAGTCGAAAAATGTATCCCTACAAAATAGTTTATGTAAGTTACGCAGTTGTCTAGTAGTAAGCATACAGTTTGTTGACAAAGATCAATGGGTACAAATACATTTTGTCAGTGATATATATTTTATGAAAATGCGTTTGGTTTGAAAAACTAAAAACGAAAAATGGAGATGATATACACGTTACATTTAGATAATTATTAAAGAGAGAAAAATGGAAAAGATACAATCTGATGACGGAGACGAGTCTTAGATCACAATTTAAGGATTTTTCGGAAAAGGATGACAACGAATTCTCGTAAATTTTCTGAGACAAAGAAAATCATTTGTAGTGGAGTGGTTTAATATGACTCTAAAGACTGGACTATGGAAATATTTCACTCGAAATTAACCCAAAACTTCGATTCACCACAGCTAATTTAGGGACAGAATAACACTCATCAGAGATCAATAGACATGACTCCGGTTGAAGAAAGTAAGGAAGGAAGCATTTCAAAACTATGTATTAGCCTATTCAATATAGGCGAAACAGTTAGAATGCCGCAATGCAAAACAATCTTTGCAAACGGCTACCTTGCAAACTTTATCGATGAAATATTTAAAATCAGGCAATAATTGTAAATTACAAACTTAAAGTCTTGAAGGAAGAGGATAGAGTTGGCATGTTTTTCGAACAAAAGTTATCTCTGTTTGAAAAAAGTGATGATGACATATACCAGATTGAACACATTTTGAAGATCTAAAGAATGAATGGAAAAAAGCATATACTTGTGAAATGGAAATTATATGATGAATTGTTTAACAGCTGAGAACTGGCTTACACGTTATGCCATTAAAATGAACGAAGAACACATAATATACAGTATTAAGTAGCATGAACACGTGTTTTTAAAGTTTTATTTTATTCTTTTAAAAGATAACGAGTTTATAGAATGTAACAGTTGTCGAAGCTCTTTCAAGGAAATTGTATCAGTTAGACAAGAACTTATTTTATTGTTGGAAAATGTTTACCATGTATAACTGTAAGACGGTCATAAAACCTTCTGCCACAAAAGAACCAGAATCAGTTCATAAGGAAAGTTAATTTTGAGATTAATTTGTTGAATTTAAATAATTAATGTTAGGGAATATATAGCTATAATACTGCTTTTGTAGTCCCCGGAAAATATTCTTTATCTTTGGTCATAAAGTAATAGTCACATGTTGAAAATAAATAGGATCTTTTACTTTTGTGTTGGTCTGTAGGGAAAAAACCTGAACATTACAGCACCTTATCCTGTAATCAAACACTGCAGAAAGAATACACATGATTTAGTTGTGCTTTAGAACACATACTGAAACGCAATGGAAACTGTGTTTGAAGAGATCAACAACTAACTTTTAATCCTATGATAGTTTCCCTTTCGGCCTTGATATCTGCAAAGACTGTACATAAGGTATACGTATAAAAAGCACTTTTATTCATTTTGATCCTATACATCTCTTGATTGTATCATCTCTCTAAATTTATTGCGTGGTAATTTTACTTGTAAGAGAAAAAATAATTTTTGTTCATTTCGAGTTGTAGATTATTATTTTTTTTACAAATTCTCTTATTTCGTTACAAATTATCTTTCCGTCTTTATTATTCCCGAATAATTCAATTTTGACCTGGCCACGTAACTCTCTAACTGGAACAAAGTTGAAATTGAAATGTTGAAGAACTTTCTAATTTATGTGTGGAATACCAAATAACTCCATCATTCTCAATCCTCATTAAAGTGGCTTAGTTAATTTTATTTCTTGTTTTTCCATCTTACTAGCACTTTTTCATTGTCAGTAATAATTCTGTTCTCCATGGCATTAAAAAAGCAACCACAAAAACAACAATAACAACAACATACTTCATCTGCAAATATTTTTGTTTTTCTTTTCTTGACATATTCCATGTGGTTGCCAAACACACTGTTCTTCAGCAATCTGAAAAAAAAGTATTTTTCAAAATCATTTGTTGCTTTTGGCTCAAGTTTGCGTTCAGTTCAGTGTAGGATTTTTACCATGGTTGTTGATCAAACGGGACAACTATCTGTATCTTGTTTTAGTTGTTATAGTTTTAGAGTTTGTATGTAGTTGTCTGCATTGTAACACAGTCTGTTGTGTTCTAACAACCTTTCTGGTGGATAAAATAATTCCAGAATTTCATACACAATTGTTTATATCGGTGATATTTGTTTTATATGTGACGACAGTAATCTTGAAAGATAATTTATTGCAACATAGTGATACTTATACTTCCATTTTCGTTGTCATTATGACTACAAGATTAAAATGTAATTTACCTTGCAACATATCTATTATTTTTTGTTTCAATTAGTCTAGCAAGATTTATTTCATACAGATTTACAGATATATTAAATTAATTTTTAATCTTCCGAAAGTCCTCTACTTTTACTGGAAATCTATCAAAACAATAGCTGTATATATATAAACTGTATTTTGATGGTCTATCAATATGATCACTTGGTGTGTTTAACACTGATTGCAGATCATTAAATATATTATTTACCAGCTTTAATCTCTAGGTTTATACAAGCTTTACTGCTCAGAATTCATTTAAACAAATCTGCATGTGAGTTTCCTCAGAGCTGTTTATACCTTTATATATGCAATGTTAGAGACTATCTCTGTCAAATACGCATATTGCACATTCACTTATTTCCTGTCCGAATTTGGTACGTAAAATGTCGAATCAATCAAATTATCAGTTTCACATCAAATCATTATATTTAGAGGTCTTTTATTTTGTAAAACATTATATATATTATACATATCTTGTTTCCATTCCTGAATGGGTCTATTCGTAAGTCTGATCAATAAAATTATTTGATCTTTACAGAACCAAATTGTTGAATTTATTTAACGATGATCATCTTCGGTATGGTTCAATATCACTGAAAGATTCTCAAAAATCATGATTATTGCCACTATAAAATCGGTATTCATTACATTTGTCACTAATGAACTCTAATTCTTGTTGGTGTGATTCTATTTAAATCCTGTCCATTCGTACCTATAAAATCTTTTATAGTTTGAAGACGTATTCAGGTGGTTGAATTTGTTTTGTTATTTGTTTTGGTAGGGACTTATCTTAGATCGAAGAATGAATTTGGTTTAATTAACTAGAAATATTGCAAAAGTGTCACCTGTCTGTCTAAAATTATGTCCATGGTGGTAAGTTATATCAAGTTAGTTATATCTAGAGTGCACTACTTTCGATCCATTCGGTGAGGTAACATTTGTACAGCTAACATTTCTACAGCAGATATTTATCGATACATCGAGTTCCTCCCCCGGGTTTTTCGCACTTCCTAGAGCGCTTCTTTGTTTTCACATGGTAACTTTGACTCTTTTGAATTCAGTCTATTATTTTGTCCATTGTGTCACGCGTCTTTTTGACTAAAATAGTTTATAAAATTTCAAAAATATAATTTAATGCAACATATTAGGTCATCACAATCCTACCGCTCTCCAAAGACGCTGATATTTATATAACCAGCGTATGAATAAAGTTGAAAGTGAAGTGAATTCACGAAAAAGGTTTGGGTGTGTGTAAGTGCTGATGAGTGAGTTTATTCTTTTAAGCTTTGATTCAGAAGCAATTTAACTATAAAATAAAAAGCAAATTATCTTTTCCTGCGTTAATACCAGATATATTTTCTTTTGTGGCACAAAAACGAGATATTTTACCTCGGGGCTTCGCCAGTTCTTAAAATATCCCTTTTTTTGTACCACACGATGAAATATATCCGGTATTAACGTAGGAAAAGAAAATATCCCGTATATACTATGCAGTGGATTCCATGGACAATGAGGAAATTCTCATTTATTGAAAAGATTTGTTTCAATACTATTCTTGTCACAGTTAATTTTTAAATGGTATGTGGTTCATCGAAATATTCCTATATTGTCAAGTATCTTAAAAAAAACATACAAGCTATTTTTCAAATCATTTTTATACAAAAGATACAATGTAAAACCTCCTTTTTGTTTCTAGATTTTTATAAAGTCTCAAAAGAAATATCAATGGGTCAGCTGCGCTACACATATTACTGCCACGTGAAGTAATGTGTAATAACTTAATTGCACTTTTGACGGACATGGTGAGCAAGCTAAACAATTTATATCTATAGACAATTTCCCTTGTAATATAGCGCAATTATTTATGATGTGTAAAGAATATGATTTTAGTGTTTCCCTTTGCCAAATCTCTATTCTAATTGTATTTTTCACTCTGACAGGTCTAGTGAGTTTTAAATGATTTTGGAAATATCATCGAGTCTGACTGGTCAAGTCATTTTTCAGACATTACGCATTAGGGAGTACTGGAAGTTTTCGATGCATATATATATATATATATATATATATATATATATATATATATATATATATATATATATATATATATATATATATATATATGATTTTGCATGGGTGAAGGTCTCGCAAAAGCAGACGTGTGGTCATGTTGCATTTCACTATGGTCCAGAACTCCATAGTATATACTACTAGGTTTCATTTTTATAGATTTTAACAGAAACTTTAGCATGTAGGTGACCATTATACGACAATCTATGTCGAAGGCATAAGAACTGTGTCAGGGACGAAGCTTGCCAAGCTTCTGGAAGAAATCTTACTTTCCGAAGGTTAGATTCTCTACTCTGCCCAAAAGTCTTTGTCTCGCCTACCATGCCATCATTTTTCGGCGACACATCAATACGTTACAATATGTGCACTTATGACATCAAGAGAATAACATCATAAGTAAAGCACATGGGTAAGATGATGTATCTACACCATATAGAAATCAGGGATAACCTTGTTTGGTGGGCGAATAAAACATGGCGCTGGTGATAGAGAGAATGTACAATTACATTGGCAGAGGAATGTTTCTATTCTTTAATAAGAGTAAAACTTGTACTACACAACTCTATGCAAAATTCCGACTGAACGACATCTAGCGTAGAGAGGTAAATGAATGAGACGTACTTCGATATGCTAACCGTAAACACGGACCCAACCCCCCCTTCCCATGCATACCGATTTGAATGCATATGTAGAAAGATATAAATGCAATCATTGGTCTATTTGTTTTACTCGATATGTAGATAAAATAGAAATTCATCTAAATGTAATAAATTGAATACAACATATTGTTTCAGGAATCCTCTCTTTATACATCACGCTTTTGTATGATAATGTGTTGTAGATATAGTTAGTACATTCTACTACTACTACCAATAATAATAATAATAATGGTCCCGAGATCGTAGCAATCGTGGTTCGTTCGTTCGTTAATTGGATTAACGACGTGTGTGGCCATTCAGCAATTGTGGTAGGAGCCCTAGGAGTTATATACCCCTCAAAGTAGGAGACAGTCTACAGAAGCTAGGTATAGCTCCCAAGCCACACCTACGATAGAAATCGGAACAGCAAGGATACTAAAGAAGGCCCTTGAAATCTAATGACATAGGCTGTGTCCGGATAATAAACCAGACACAATACAATCAGGATGCTGGAAGAGATACTACTACTACTACTACTACTAATAATAATAATAAGGTGAATACTATATGTCAGAGTAATTAATATCATGCATCACGTTTTAACTTAACAGGTGATTTGCAGCCACCCCCTCCTACATGGACTCAAAAGGACACAAACAACCTAGTGGTTGTTACACTACAAACCACTGACAAGGAGTATGTGGATGTTGAAACCAATTTCAAGAGTACAATCGGCAGTTACCAGCTCAAGAAGATACATGAGGTATGAATATTCGATTATAAACATATTCTTTTCCAAATTTTAAGATCTTTGATATTGAGTTCAGCATTATTTGTCAGTGTGAAAAAGTCTGTGTATTAGGCGGTATCATTTTCCAGGTTTATAAATTACTATTTTCTGTTGCTAATGAACTGTATTCACCCTATTTCTCAAAGAAGATCATTGTCAATTATTTTCACAGATAAACTTCTATATTATGAACGCTTCTCACACTTGTTATGCTGCATTCCATGACATATGGTATACATTCTTCAATCCCAGAATGTTCAGTGAAACATACAAAGAATACATATTTATGTTCGATCATAAATCGAGATGAAAATGTGAACTTAATGTGCCCCAAATAATTCCACCAGAGAGCTTTGCTTGAAAGTAATGGAATAAATACGAAAATATCGTATTGTGTCTTAAGGCCATGTATTACAATGACTGCTCAACTAAATGTCCATATACAATTGTAGTATCCAAGCAATTGTCTAAAGACCACAGACTTGATTCTCTCAATTTACCAGCACAAAATGCCATAAATGGGAACACATGTTATAAAGAGTTTTCTATCCTCACTATACGGCCTGGTGATAGTGGTGGTGGTGGGGGGGGGGGGGGGGGGGGGGGGGGGGCACACGGTGGTGTTTTTATATTTTCACCGTCAAATATCCTTTAGTATGGCAACTATTGCACACATTATCTTATTTTTACTTTACACGCTATCTTAAACAAACAAACGTGAAATATCCTTTCATGCTGTTTTGATGGATGACGCATACATACACATGACTAACTCAAAGAGAGATACATAGTGACAAGCAATACAATAATAAATAGGGATACAAACCAAGGATATACGAGATGGGGAAAGAAAGTAAATTCGAACACTTACAGCACTGCATAAATATACATGCAAAATGACTAAGTTCAAAATTAAAACATAGCTACATTCAACATAGACAAATGCGTGCAAATGAATGTGACGATTTTAAAAAAGAAATCACTGCAAATACTTGTGAACATTTATTGAAATTCTTGATTGTTTTTGTGGGTTAGTCATTAGCCAGTCATCCACTATCAAATATCATTTAGCATACGAAAGATAGCACGCAGTCTTAAATATCCTATTGACAGGAAACATAAACTATGATTCAGAATAATTTGTGGATCAGACAATCTGGCATATACCATCCAAATGTGGGTAGGCTGGAAAAGATAGCAAGCACCGTCCTAATTCTCACTGGAATGCAAACGGTATGTAATTGTCCTTTCTTCTAATTATCTGGTGATTCAGACAATAATAATATTATTCTGACTGCTATAAAATTAGGACTTAGAATATACCTGAGGAGGAGATTTAATCTATCCTCTTATCATACAAAGTGTAGCAATTTAATCTATCGTCTTATAATACAAAGTGTAGCAATTTAATATATCCTCTTATCATACAAAGTGTAGCAATTTAATCTATCCTCTTATCATACAAAGTGTAGCAATTTAATCTATCCTCTTATCATACAACGTGTAGCAATTTAATCTATCCTCTTATCATACAAAGTGTAGCAATTTAATCTATCCTCTTATCATACAACGTGTAGCAATTTAATCTATCCTCTTATCATACAACGTGTAGCAATTTAATCTATCCTCTTATCATACAAAGTGTAGCAATTTAATCTATCCTCTTATCATACAACGTGTAGCAATTTAATCTATCCTCTTATCATACAACGTGTAGCAATTTAATCTATCCTCTTATCATACAAAGTGTAGCAATTTAATCTATCCTCTTATAAAATAAAGTGTAGCGATTTTGCGACTCGCACGCTTGACAAAGAACAGTAAAAGAGCAGCGCGAGATATTAGCAATTCATCTCTACTTTTTGTGCGAAGAATTTATTTCATACATGTAAAACCCAAGTGGTCACTTATTTCTGTAGATTCCCAAACTGCTTCTGGTAAAATGTAGGGAAGATTGTCACTGACAAATTGTTGCACTGCCTCGAATAGTTAATATATAACCTTAACCTTATCTATTTTAAACATATAAAATGTAAAACAGGTTAAATTTTCAAAAGGTGAAGGCAGACATCTTGCGTTTCGGTCCGGCTTAAGATGCAATTTACACACACAATCACACATACAAATGTTATTAAAATGTTCTTACATGAATACGAGGAAGTAAATTTTTGTAAAATGTTCTTACATGAACACGAGAAAGTACATTTTTGTTAAAATGTTAATTCATGAATGCGAGAAAGTACATTTTTGTTAAAATGTTCTAACATGAACACAAGAAAGTAAATTTTAAAAAAAAATATTCTTACATGAACACGAGGAAGTACATTTTACAAAAAAGTTCTTACATAAACACGAGAAAGTAAATTTTTGTAAAAATGTTCTTACATGAATACGAGGAAGTAAATTATTTGCTTGCACTGGAGTACTAGTACCCGCTTGTTAAAATGTTCTTACCTGAACAAGAAAAGGTGAGTAAATTAGTTGATTTTTTACTATTTATGTTTATTGACAAATCAAGGTATAAGCCGAATGCAACGTCGTGAAGAATGTAGCTAATTGTATATAGTAATCCTTAAAAAGGTGTCGACACATTTGTGATTGTGATGACATGGATGGAAATTAAATGCATCGGGCGGTATTTTGTGTGTGTATGTCTATAGCAAAAATTGATATTGTCGATTGTATATTTAATCGGCATCGATTTTTTTTTATTGTACTTTCCTAAATCAACAAACATCAAGCATAACTTGAATGCGAATTTAGGTTTAAGGTCGAAATGACGGCTAATTTTGACCAAAACTAAATTATTTACTCCAAACCGGGACGATATGAAGTTATTCTTAGAGAACGTTACGTTCATTGAACTTTTAGTGCAGCTAGCACGTAGTGGAAAGCTTCATCGTTATATCTTCAAGTATGCAGACCATGTTTCTGCGACGACGACGACAACGATTATTATTATTATTATTATTATTATAACTCTACATGTGTATGTGAGGATAGAGGCGTATTGATTAGTGTCTTGGATTGTAGAAGGAAACAAATATAAATTTTTTTGTAGACATATGTGAGAAAAAAAGCATTCTTTCCTAGAGTAGTGAGTGATCAAAGACGACAGGTAAATGACAAGAGTTGCATATTGTGACAACGGAAATGACACTAGTATATGTTTAAATTAGATTGCTCAAGTTAACATAAATCAGCCACGTTAAGATAATGGAAAACAGCGAGAAGGTCTATCCATCAAACGTATGATAAGAACATTTTAAAAAATAAAACTTCTTTTATCACTAATACTCTGTTTCTATTTCCCGAACACTGCCATCAAATACTGCGCATCGTAATATATCCCACTGCTGGGTAGCTTTTGTCCTTAGAGAAATTGCAAGTATTAACAGTTTGTTGACAGAATCTGTACCACTGACCATTGACAATGGGATCGGTACATCCGTCAGCAGCAGAAAAGTCTTGACGATTCGTCTTTTCAATGTTAATCTCCTTACATATCAATGTAGATGGCAATATCCAGTGTAAGAAACGAGGTAGAATGTGTGAAATCCGATACCATTGGGATCTGGGCTTAACTCAAGCAACGTTTGGTGTACTTTGTGCCATCAGCCAGCAAAAGGATTCCCAGACAATTTTCCAAAACGATCTGATGTGCTGCAAGGGAAAGCAGATGGGGGCGACAAGTAACCTGGTTTCAACGGCTGGGAAGAAATATAGAAGAATCCCACTCTCGCCATGTAGTATTTTGAACCAACAATCTATGTGCTTCAGTTATGGAGACGCGTGCTGAAGGTAGCTGTGGCCAAAATATAACTTATGTTCAGTCATTGCCATGGATCTTCGTGGTTTTTTAACATTACAAATATGCATATTGCACAGACTACCGTTCTACAACTAAAGGCAGAATAGTAAGTAAGAAGTGAGATATTTTATAAAAAAAATCAATACAGTAAACAGAAGCATAACCTTTTATATCTGTATTGTTTTTTAAAGATGGAAGCAAATGCATCAGTTATCTATCGTAGACAGGCAACATGCAAGAACAAAACAAGTGTCTGTTTTATTTCCTCTTTTTATTAACTTTTCATTTTTTTTACGTTTCCAGTCACAACAAGCCCAACAGATAACACTCGGAGTAATGTAATGGGCAAGCATATAAAAATGCACATCAGACCTTTTACATATATAAACACCAGTAATAGACATGTCCAAATTGAAAGTGTAGGAACACAACATTGTTTTATATAGGGAGCTTCCGGTCACCTATTGCAGATGTTGAAATGTGTCATAATTCCATTGAAAATAAAACTTCAACGTCATTATTTTTTTAAATAAATGACTAAGTCCATCCGATATATATATATATATATATATATATATATATATATATATATATATATATATATATATGGTATATATGTAAAGGTCAAGCAAGAAAAGGGACACACCACATGATGCCAAACGCATGTTGCATGACTGTAATATAAAAATATAAATAATAAGCCACGGGATCCTCGCTAAAATCATCATAGATATGGCAAGGAGATAATCTGATTTGTTTGTTCATCGACATGCAATTTAAGGGATAGCTTAAATCAAATATAACTTCATTCAAGTATATCATGCGAGTAATAAAAAGAAAACATTATTATTATTATTATTATTATTATTATTATTATTATTACATGAAAAAAGTTAATACCATACAGTTCTGAGTATTTATAAATAAAATAAAGATATGCCCATAAAACTGCGAATAGAATATGACCCCTTCAGGGCAGAAATTGGCGTATAATAGTGTCTAGTCCATTTCATGTCATAGGGGTCAATAAATTGAAGATATCTGGACCAAGATATCTTGTCACTGGGTTCAGTAATTCTCTGTGATCTCGTGGACGAAATGCACAAGAACACGCAGATCAGAATAAGGGTTCGAATATTTATCGACTTCGTTACACACAGTGTTGAAGGCATTGTATGGATTTCTTTTAATGATCACAATATGAGACATCGTTTTCACGTTGTATGAGATTTATATTTAATTACATTAAGTGCAACTTGATCTTCAGACAAAGTTCACTAGGTATTTCTGAGATTTAAATCATTCCTTGTAGCTTAGATAAACAATTTTCCCACACATTAAAAATGCCAATGTAATAGACACGAATCCTTATCTCGAGAATACAAATTATATGGTCAGATTGTGTGCACAGAATAACATAAAATCAGTTCGCATACAGCACAAAAATGTATCTTATCGCTCAACGTTATCGGGAAATAGACTACTAAATATGATACTCCTTCATGTCAGAAATAGACTACTAAATATGATACACATTCATGTCGGAAATAGACTACTAAATATGATACTCCTTCATGTCGGAAATAGACTACTAAATATGATACTCCTTCATGTCGGAAATAGACTACTAAATATGATACTCCTTCATGTCGGAAATAGACTAGTAACTATGATACACATTCATGTCGCAAATAGACTACTAAATATGACACACATTCATGCGGGAAATAGACTGCTAAATATGATACACCTTCCTGTTAAGAGGAACACATTTACCACTTTAGTAAAATATAGATATAGATTATACATATACAAATATCAATAATATCCATCGCTATAAAAAAGGTCTGCAATATCTTAGTATTTAGAACAATATAGAAGCAATCTATAAATTGTGAACGTGTATGAAAATCTTTACATCCTAATCGTTATTACCTGCAATTTGTATCCGATTGACATTACCAGAAGTGAAAGGGAGTTAATTCAGTTCGTCTGGGAGACACTGATAGTACCAACATAGGACCAACATGGCCCAGTCCTATAATCATTGCATTTCGCTCCGTATCTTGTTTATCTATCAAAGAATCCTTTAAAAACTGGCACAATATCATATTACTAAACGAGGGTAAATATTATGATAACAAGTTTAAAGTTCGTAATGTCCCTTTTATCAGTCTAATTTATTCCTTAAACCATACATACACAATACATATCGCATTACACCCCGTAAACAGTTATTGCTTGGAGAACAAAGGCTAAATCAAGTTTTCATGTTCGTCAATTTGCGTTCAAAGGATTGGCCACAAGCTTCGGGACTATCATTGCACTAACAAATGTTACAGAACTTACCGTATCTAATTACCTATAACAGTTTTAGAAACCAAATCAATTCATTGAATGACTCAGAGAATTGTGTGTATTGATACACAATAAAGACGGTTTTCTGCATGTTTATTACTGTGTGTCATGTAAACTACATACATTTTCGGATACAAAGAGATATAATCATGACTAGTATTCTGTATACTATAAGCACTATTACGACTTTGTCTAAGCCTTTCATATTAATACTGATAAACTTCACTAAGATAAGTAAAACTATCATTTCGGCTGATGTAAAGTATTCGGTATTCAGTAAAAACAAATCGGGTTCTTCAACCCAACGCAATGAGCAATGTTAACTTCCAATTAGTTGTCGTCCGGAGAATCATTTATTGCAAAACAATTATATCATATGAAATGGGACACTCCGACGGTCCTCATAAAATATTCTTTTTTTTGGGCACCTAGATAATCAACGTAGAAATGTTAATTGTACACCTTGCATTGATTTGCAAGATGCTGTTAGAAACACTGACCATACTTCCTTTATGATGCTGATATTTGACCAAAGCAATCTACCTCTGCTTACAGATCGGGCACAGACATGTTAATTTAGTTCCCATAGACCGTATTACTAATGTCTGGCCAAATTACTGTACTTTCGTGGGGAGATCCGGAAAACACGCTTATATCCTATGAAGGAGCTAACCAAGAGGAAACTTTTACAACGATGCCAATGGTATCATGCCCACCTCGTTTTTGAGAAAAATACCGTTGTAGGTGCCCACTATAAAAATATGTCAGATCTCCCCGTTTGCATCCAGTAGTACCAGTCCGGCGACAGCGATCAAATTAAAATGGTTTAAGGTTCAAGCCTACTATTGCATACACTTTACCAACACATAGGCTTCTTCCAAACACTTACGTTATTTTATTCCGATATTTTTTTTTCAGCCAATCAGTAACCTTCATTATTCCAAATAAAGTATTAAATATACCACCACGCAATAGCCTTGTTCCCTAGCTCATACCATAATTAACTTGCTGTGACCTATAATCAAATTTTACTTGCATAATAATTACCCATAATCAACAGCAGTGTTTCTTCAAATTTCCCGCAAAAGCATGGTTGTCTCGCAATCACCGTTTTTAAGATATCCAGGAATTTATTGAAACTTGAAAACCCGCTGTAATAATAAATTGATAACATTTTCCACAAAAGAAATCAAGTTTCACTCTGAAACTTCTTAATATATGCAAAAAGAAGTATTTTGGTTCCCATGTAGATGTGTAGTGTATATCCTAAGCTAAATGAATTTCGACGCAAAAGTTCTGCGTTTCTCAAATAATTACTCAGTGTCATGGAATGTGGTTACGTAAAATCGGTAGCATTTGCCTTTCTGCCTTTAGAGGTTCATGTCTGACAAATGTTTATATGAAAGAAGTGTGTGTACAGTGATTGTCATCAGAGGGAGGTACATTTTGTAACCCATTTCTACTTCTTCACAGACTTCAATTATCAGTACGTTTGATAGACCAATCGATTTTTTTCGGCGTAATGAAATCACAAATTAAATATTTTAGCAATTACAGTGGAGTATCCAGAAATATGGGGGGTTGGGTGAGGGGTGGGTGGGTGGGTGGCGGATGGGTTAAACAAGTAGGTGAGGAGCCTGTGTGGGACGAAAATCTCAGCATGGAATTTGCCCCCCCCCCCCCCCCCGAAACGCCTGCACGTTTCCATGTCATAATTTCAACCATCTAAGTGCAAAAAAAAAAATATTATTGTAGGAAACGTTCCTGTTGCTTCGCGCCTTTTGGGAAGGAATGGGGAGTGCGCGCATTGGTAAAGCCTAAAACGTAACATTTCCACAAAAATACAAGTATTTCTCTGAAACTTGTTGGTACATGCAAAAAGAAGTAGTGTGGTTTCCATGTGAATATTTAGTGTATATTCTAATCTAACTGAACTGCGACGCATAATTCGACTTTGACAAAAGGAGGCATTCCGGGACCATTACATTAGCTCGTAACCGATATTAAATATTCCATATTTTTGCGTTTATCAAAATAATTAGTCAACGTCATTGAACGTGGTTATATAAAAGCTGTAGCATTTGTCTTTCTCCCTTTAGAGTAGCATGTCTGGCAAATGTTTACAGTAATTGTCACGTAAAAGGGAAATAAATCTTGGAACCCATATCTCCTTCTTCTCAGGCTTCAATTTTTACCAGCTTGAGAAACCGATCGCTCTCTTTAGGCGCTAAGGAAATCGCAAGTTAAATATTTTTTCAATTATTAAAGGAATATGTTTCCTTGACCATTTGCATCGTATTACCGGGGGTTGAGAGGGATCCAATCGTAATAAAACCAGTCAAGCATTTGAGAAAAAGGATGAAAATTATGGAGAAATACAGACAAAAAAGAGTTAATAATAATTGAATTGCCAGGTTACCGAAGCAAGATACCAAACGTAACAGATGGTAATCATGTAACCTCGTTTTGTGGTCCTGGTTTCAGAGGGTAGATGTACCCTGTTGACAAAATAGTGAAAAATGCAATGTGTTTAGACAAACTTTAGTATAAGAACTGTATATTTTTCTTCCCTAACCTTCAATAATTGCAATAATCTATTCCACTTTTAAAGTCAAACAATGTGACGCATACATTTTTTTGTGCTTGAATTTACGAAGGATAGAGTTTTAGCGACATGTGCCAATATTAGCGCCGATGATCAACTGAGAAAATATATTACACATATTTTAGTAAGCTATCCAAGGATAGCTGTTTTTAAAATCTAAAATCTAATGTGACTAAAAACTGGTTTAAAAAAAAAAAAATTAATGTACAAAACAGACAGGGTATTCCTAAACAAATTCACCGTAACTAACTGATACAACGGGTTATAAAGGAGTTCTTCATATCTTATACGGGTCCTTTTCAACTAGGTACGTATGTTGTCATAGGGCAGAGGCAACAAACTCAATTTCCTTAGACTGTAACATTTATGTTCGGACACCTGACTGTACATTCTTGGTAAGATCGGCAAAACACGCTTACATCCTATGAACGAAGTTTCCAAGAGAACATTTTTAAAACGATGAAAACGATAAGCTGCGCGCCTCGTGTTGACAAAATACACTTGCTGGTGACCACTACAACAATTCAGCCCGGTTAGATCTCCCTGTTTACATCCACTAGTACCAGTGAGGCGACATCGATCAAACTAAAACGGTTTAAAGTTCAAGGCTACTATTGCATAAACTTTACCCATACATAGACTTCTTCCAAAAATTATGTTAATGTTTTCCGGTATTTTTTTCCCCAGCCAATCGGCGACCTCTGTTTGTTGAAATGCGGTATTTATCATAGCACAACACATAGCCTGTTTCCGTAGCTCGTAAAATAATTAGCTGGTTGTGACCATAAGCTGTTTAAATAAGCAATGTTTCTTCATATTCACGGTTCTGGTCCGCTCATTCAAATTATTTTTCACAAGCATGGGATTTATTGTAGTGTTTTAAGCGAATTGCTCTCTTCCAGAATATACTGATAGACAGCAATTATTTTTCTTTTTTTAATTTTCTTTTTTCTTTTCTTTTTTGTTTGGGGGGGGGGTGTTGTCATGTAATTAATAAGCACTGACTTTTTTTTCAGATCAAGCGTATCCAAAATAGAACGATTTACCAGCAATACGCCGTGAAAAGAAGATTTATGCAGCTTCAACACCCGAATCCTCAATCCGTGGAGATGACATTGTGGCATGGAACGGCACCGGATATTGTTGACAAAATTAATCTCAATGGTTTCAATAGGAGTTATGCTGGCCAAACGTTTGGTAAGAAAATTAGTTGTACCCTATTTGCAAACGAAAGCGATTTCCAAATTAGAACATATAAGCTATTGAAAGGTCATTCTTAGTTTTATCCTACAAGATTTATGCAAACCGCAAACTCAGCTCGAATATATAAAAGTCAAGTTCATGAGTCTATAATAATTGATGCTTTTCTTATCGTTATATTGGTTTGTCTAAAACCGAAAGGGCATGGTTCCTCCAAAATTGATAAATGAAAACTGTAAATCGTTGAATTCGCAACCTTATGACATGTCGATGTATAATCAGGGCAATGGTTTTGTTTATCCTCTGGACCGCTAGTTTCATCTGATAATAAAGTTGATATTCAACAGAAAATCAACAGAAACATAAGAGTTGCGTCTATAAGCTGGTATTTTGTACTTTTAAATATCCACTTGTGACCTAATCCAAACTATATGATCCAAATAGATGAAAATATACATAATCTTGGACTGGTTAGACCTTAAATATTCAAATTACACCATGTCAATACTAAAAAAGCAATCATTATCAGGTTTAACGAAAATTTGACATATTGCTTTGCACTTTAAAGTCTTTTTATTAGATAGCACTAGTTACACACACACACACACACACACACACATACACACACACACAAGTGGATATTAAGACCGCTGGATGGACATTGACAGAGTAATTAAATCTTTTACATTTTTTATATATGTACAATGAATGATGCCGAACATATTATGGAAATAGTTACCAGCCTTGTTTTTCCAGTATGAGGCTTTGAAAAGTTCAAAGTTGTAACTTTTTTTGTCATCAATAATGTTTAATATATACAGGTTGTTGCGGATGCTTACAGCAGGCATTTTACCTACTATGGGACCACTGAAATGCTTTAGGATTTATTATGGACTTTGCCACTTAGGCAGAAATGTCTAAGATTTAGAATCTAAGAAATGAGAAACGGAGTTTTCAGAAAATGTCACGACCTTCGTTTCTCTGGCCAATTATGAATACAACTTTTTGTTTTCAAATTAAATGTTTCATAAAAAAAATCTGATATAAAATGTCCCAAAATAATAATTGTATCCCATGCTATCATAAACATTACAGCCACTGAATAATGAACAAATTCATCGATCACCTCTCTTGTTTATTAGTAAATTAACCTCGCAACACCCTTCCCCTTATCTCAGTATGTTAAACACCTGATACAGAGAAGATTTATTTGCAACAATATAAATAATATTGAAATAATTTACAGTTTAATAATAGTGCATAGTTACAATTTTGACGGATAGATAAAAACGGGTAGAAAAATATATGCTTTTCGTGGTTCTATCTTGAGAAATACGACTACGGATCTTCATCACTGCCTCTGTATATTATGTCTTATTCTTATACCGTACGTAACGCGACTTTCCAAAAGTCGTAAAATCTAGTGTCAATTTTTAAAATAATAGTTATCATGAAAGCTTTCTTCATTATATCTTGCTATTGAACAATGAATCAATACACCTTTGCGTATTTTATCAATAATTGCATACCATTTTATTGACCATAAACAGACTATATTATGATAGTGTACAATTTCCATCCAGCCTCCTTAAATAGCATGTTTAAACTGAAGGATGAAAATATTTTGTTTTCCATTTGTGCCAGAAAAGAGAAAGTTATTTCAAGTTTCTTAGTAATCTGGTAATTTGCTAATGACCTTTGTTTACTGTAGATGATTTCTATAAAAATCGATATTAAGTTTCAGGTATTTTACGATTTCTTCTTAATAGTGTGGAACGCCACTGCCGATCACGATAACAGATTGTATACATTATCTATACATTATTTTTTTTTTTTTTCAACAGGTAAAGTTTGGTATGGGACAGGTGTTTACTTTTCAACACAATCAGTGTATGGATGTGACGATAACTACACCAAGAAGGATGCAAAGGGGCATAAACACATGTACCAGTGTAAAGTTCTTACTGGTAACTCCACCGTAGTGAATAAGGGTTACGTGGACAGATATCCACCCAGTGACCCTACAACTGGGATGAAGTTTGACTCCACCTCGAGTCCGAACATGGATGAATATGTCATCTACAGCGACACACAGGCATATCCCGAATATCTCATTGAATTTGAATAACTTGAGACAATAACGATGTTTCCATCACATCGATCTCCGACTCTTTCCTCCTAAAGTTTTATACACTTGTTCAGGAAAACTGTAATAGACCATAATTTTAGATTCTCAGTGTATGATGCATTTGTTTTAATAGGAGGCCACAATGTCACTAACATAAGTCTTAAAGGTAAATCGAGACTTAAGTCATTTGATTGGTCAATTTTAAGTTAGAATTTGGCCAAAACAGGTTGTCAGATTATAGACTTAATCTTAATTCCAGACTATAAGGAAGGGACCTTTTACATAGTACTGCATACAATTATGATTTTCAGATTTTGTGGCATTATTTGTAAGCTATAAGAGGTGATGTAAACAATGTTTTACGTTGTTTTAAATAATGGCAAAATCAAAGTTTGAGAGTTGCCTTTCAGGACAATTAAATGATTTTTGGACATTGATGTAATGATCTACTCGGAAAGATGGTCCCATTTTTTGTTTACTTTCGTCACTTTTATATTTTATGCACAGGTCGTTTCCAGCTAGTTAACGTTCCACTCTCTTTACCTTTTTCATAAGCTCTATATAACTGTTAATATGAAGTTGCAGCACAACACAATTAATATGTACATATATACATTTTACAGGAGATTCATTTTACCAGTATAAACTCTATGAACTTTTCTACATTTTCTTTTGGTCAAAATGAATAAAGGAAAAGTCGCAGTGCGACTGAAAATGTTATTTTGAATAGCCCTTCTTGTTCCAGCGTTTCCTACATTTGACAAACTCACAAAAATATATATCTTCTTGTAATGATTCTTAGAACAGTATAAAACAATACATTTAGTTTGAAATGATGGTACAATTAGAGGATAAACATATTCACCTAAAATACGTGATTAAAATTTGAAATTGATAATTGTGAAAAAAATTCAGAAAATGTAAAATTAAACTTTCTTGTTACACAAAATTCGTAGTACTTCCACGAAGAAGGATTATATTTTTTACCCCATCCTCCCTTGCCATTTGCAGTCACTATATCTTCACTGTCCTCCCTGATCCATTTGCATCTTTCTAAATATTTGTTCTCCACCAAAGAGATACCTGTATACCTAATTTCAGTCCATTTCCATTTAAATGGTCCGTTTAGTTTATATTCTGTAGGAATCCCCAAGGAGTTCCATTGTTTATTTACTTTCATGTGCTCTACTGTGTGTAACGGTGGTTATGGTCAGCGTCGATGATACCACCATTCTTTAAGCTAGGCTTTTTAAAAAGTTTCACTTGATCACAAACATTACTGGAATTCGTATTTTTTAGTGGAAACTTGTTGTTGACATAGAAGAGCATCAGGACAATTTCTGTGATGAGGCAAGAAACCCAATCTTGTATTATATTGGACAGCAATGAATATAATATAGAATGCAATGGTTCCTATATCTCATTTCAGATCTTAAAATGTGTATTGTTGTATATATTGGGCATTGTTAGTCAGAAGTGTGCCGTTGTTTAATTTATATACATATACAAATTGCATAATTTCTTATCAATAGGATGCTAAAATTTAAAAGGAACAGTAGTCGGCTTCAGTATGCACTCCGCTCTTCTATTTTCTGCCAGCGATTTCTATTGTTATTTCCTTTTTCAAATATGAAACATATATATTTATCTTTGCTATCCATATACACATGTACATTATGGCAGTTTTCTGTCAACATGATTGAAGGTTTCGTGAATAGCCTCGCAGGATATCATTTCCTTCACAGTATAAGTCGTTTTGTCTTCTATTGTTTGAGTATGATTATATCCTTATTATTTGTGTTGCGCTTTTATTGCTTGTGGAGTGATACTGGTAGGATCCTCTTGTCGAAAACTTTACATATTTGATTGGGCATGAAATCATTATTTAAACAAATATACCCAGTGCTTCACTTTATTTTGGGGGGACGGAAATTGCATGTTTTTGTATTTTCTTCTTTCCATTGAATTTGAACCTCGATGCTTTAAGCTTTTACTTTATACACGTGCATTGCTACAGTTAAGCCTGCAAACTTCAACAATAAGTGAGATCAGTGGAGCAAAGAATGCACACGTGTAACAAAGTGTTAAGTCTTTATTTGCCGAACCGTGGGGGTTTTATAAGCGATATGTTGAGTTTATTTTGCTTCTGTTGGTTTTAACGGCATTTTAACACACTATTGGCTATAATATGCCGAGGAAAAGGAAGCTAAGTGCCTTTCCCAAAGACAACACGGAGGCAGCCGACTTGGGTCGGCCTGGGCTGGTATCGAACCCGTGATCCTTGGATTATGGGTCTGAGGCTCTACCAACTGAGCTACTGCGGTTCCAACGATACAATGAGAATACAAGAATGAAACTGATAGTTGAAACAATAAACCGATATCACAATATCGTATAGGCGCTAATGTGATGCATCTTAGACTGTAGGATAGAGAAAATGAGCTTGTATCTTGTTAAGAAGAACCACGCAAATTGTTTTTCCTAAAATAAGGACACGTCTATATTTACAGTTTTGTCCGCATGGAAGTGAACTTTGAACATTATATACTTGTGTATATTCTAATCTGTGATACATATACTGTTTTTGTTTTCCTTGAGGTAACGTTTATCTTGGATTTATGTCCAAATACACAGAATGTGATAGATTATTTAAACTTGAATGATTTCTTATCGTGTAGTATTTTTAATCATATTGACAGATTTGTTTTATCGTCGCTTGTTGCTATTTTTATGTACAGTAAAACGTCAGCTATCGGAACCCACCAGGGGGCATATATTTCATTCGGATAATTGGTCGTCCAGATGATCAAGTTTTTTCAAAATGTAGCTCTGTGAATGGAAGTATCTGGATTGAAAGATTCCGATAATAGTAGGTTTAAATATATATGTATGAGTAATTACGTAAACAATACTATTTTGTAAACATTATATATGTTTATGAGCAGAAAACTAACATACTGAAAGTATTATTTAGAGACTTTTCAATACCATAATTTATTACCAGATTGTAGATGTAAAATTGAATACGTACTTACTTGAAGTCTATGAGCAAAGCATATCCTTTATCCGAATTTAAACATCCCACGTCAGAAACTTGGCAGACAGCGATTATATTCAAATAGGTTCTTAACTTTTATTACCCGTTAAATCACCATTGATCGTTAATTGACAGTTAGCAAGGTAGAACATCACCTTAGAATACCATTGATTGGACTGTTATAAATATTTAATCATGCTTGATAAGCTTGGGATTTCTATATGACAAATTGCCTTACTTACTTATCCACAGTCGGGTTTAAAACTCAAATTTGGTATTCATTGCAATTATAATTGCATGAGATTATATTCGATTGTGTTTGGTTCTGATTTATATAACTCTGTTATATGCCGGCGTGATCTGTAAATTAGATTCATTTATAGATGCATGTACATTGTATTAACTCAACAAATTCCGGGACACGATATTTGTCCATACGAGCAAATAATCCGAATAATTGGCCTCCGGATAATCGACGTTTTGCCGTATATAGTTAAAGTACAGATATATGGGAATCTTTATATAGAAATATGTATGTATGTATGATTGTATATATGCATTAGCTTTTATGTATGTAAGCCTCTTAATATATGGATAGAGGATTATATCTGATAGTGAGATAGATGGATGGATGAATCGAGATGAAGATATATAGGTAGATAGATAGATATGTAGGTAGACAAAGACATATGGAGAAATAATAAGTGCTAGCAGTATGATTTAAATACATATGTTCATGACTGCACAGATGTCTATAAATACATAATGCACAAGGTTCTGCGGCGTAGCATCATTATCTTAACTGCTGTTGTCACAGAGAAACAAAATGCGTTATATGTGATATGTAATGTACAGCAACTGTTTAAGAATTATTTTAATCAAAGCCATAGAAAACATCTATGTACCAATAATGTTAACATTTTATCTGGCCTTTTTCCTCGAAATAAGTTCCTTGGAAGAACCCACCAAAGCATATTGCTGTAGCTGCATCAGTATACAGCTCCATATCAATAGCAAGTGTTACATCTGAATCCGGGAAAATGGAAACTCCATTCAACATTATTATAAAATCAAGCGCCATTTTTATATCCAGTCTATAGTCTTCATTTAGTTTCTCATGATGAGTTAATTCATCATCTGTGGTTGACAATGATATGAGCTATGACAATCACAGGAGAAGCATAATTTAAATGACTCATGAGACCAAGCTGTTTTTTTTTGTACATGATTGTATTTCCTGAAACTTTGTATTAGTCTAGGGAATCTGTGCAGCTTATATTCTGGCAACCTTGCTTCCATTTTTGTATGAGTCTTGTTGAGGCTTGTTGGGGCTTGTGGAATAGACAAACTACTAAATATCGAAGTTATTAATGCCATGTTTCTTTCTGCTGCATAGTCAACCCCATCAATAGAAAAAAAAAGATAATCTTTTGAATCTAGAATTGATCACGTTGTTACTGACGTCTGCTAGTTAGGTCAAACGTACTATACGTCTCCCTTATCTCTGGCTTTTATTTACACCAAAAGAATGTATTTCTCTGTTGATAGTAACATAATGGACTTGTTATGATGATAAACACGTTTGGTCACTATCTTGTTATGTTCAAGAAATATTCCAATCAATTGTTCTCATCAAAAATGCTGAAAATATGTCTAAGTTAACTATAGAGGACACCAAACTACCATGTGATGACAGTGTGAAATTCCTTGGAGTAGATTCTGACTCTCAACTAAATTTTACCAACCACATATCTAACATCTGTCAGAAAAAAACAACAAGACAATTAAATGTCTCGCAACGTTTCAACAACGATTTGCCCAATAATATTATGTTAACAATCATCAAATAGTTTATTAAGTCAAACTCTAATTAAGCTTCCCTTATTTGGAATTTCTGTAGGAAACAAAATTCTGACAAAATGAAAATATACAGTATAGGGCACTGAAAATAGTTATTTATAATTGTAATTGCTCATATGATTTTCTATTAAGAAAAGCACATCTTCCTAATTTGCATATTAGTAGAGTAAGATACATGGCAACCGAAGTATATAACATGCTTCAGAGGTAAACACATAATTACTTACATTATCTGGTCACATTTTAAGAATGTAGCTATAATTCCAGACACCAACATATGACCATAATACAAGGGTACATATCACATGGTACGGTAGGCATTCTTATATATTTTAGGCCGCCATAGTCTGTATAGGTCTGCCCAACGAAATTAAGAACAAACTCTGATATCAACACATTTACCAGGCTGACTCAATCATGATCAGGACATCAAAGTTAATGTTTTTTGTGTCCTTTCATTTAGCGGTCAGTGGTAAACAGATTTTTGCTTATCAAGGTTTACTGAGTTTCTTTTGTTTAACCGTTCTCTTCTACTAATTACTTCATTTATTCCTTTATTTTTATAGTTATTTTCTCTTAAATTTAACTTTTTTACACCCTCATTTCTTGATATCTTAAGTATGAATTTGATCTGTTTGCATCCATTATACAAACAAATGTGGCATATTTGTTATGTACATGTTCATAGTTACACATTATGTGATGTATCATGTATGTTCGATATGTTTTATTTTATTTTTTAAATAATGTAATCTTAATGTCGTGTATAGTGTCGAATTTCTTTAGAGTTGTTGTTGTTGTTCGTATTTTAATGTTGTTGCTGTTGGTACTTTAATGTTGTTGATCTGCACTGTTTTGTTGTCAACGTGTACTATCTGCGTGCATGTCCGTTTCGATATGTCGTTTTTTTTTTTTCTCAAATATTTCGTCTTGAGCTAGTATTTATATGATGAATTCGTAATAGTTGTCACTTGCTTATCTAGTTTGAATAAAACGAGTTTGTGTGCGTTTATAAATCTCAGTAAGAGCTTATAAGTCTCGTCATACATATAACAATGATCCATGTGTTTGCACGACACTTAACAAATAATTGCTTACAGTTTGACCCAACTCTTGTCATGACATGCAAGGCCATGTTTGAGTTCCAAAATGACTTAAAATATTTCATGAAGTCTACAATAGTCTTTTCTTAAATTCACCAAATTCTAAATGCGGGAAACATTCCGTCCGAGTTGTATGCTGTGATACACAATTTACCTATTTTTGTAAATATTCTCTTCTTAATTTTATGAATTTATATTCCTTGGTGTATTCTATCATGAATTGTGTATGTTCGTTTCCTAATCTATATCAAGACACAGGTTACTTCTTCGAGAATAATATGCATCGAGGAGAAAGAGGGACATGGTATATTCATAATGCTAACCATATTGGGACGATTGTGAGACGTTTGATTGTATGATGTGACCAAGAAATCTATGAAGCCACTGTTTTACTAATTTATGCTAATGATGTTGTTCACTTATACAATTTATGTTTTGTCATAACTCAATTCTGAGCATTGACAATTGTGTCCATTGTCTCAGCCACGTTTTCTTGCACTGCATCTTTTTCTAAACCTACAGCTTGTACCATTTTGAACAAATTTATACACTTTTGCTAGTTTTCAGTTGTTCTTTTACTTTTTAACTAATACTTTGTAAGAAAAATTATTGTAAAATTCAGAAAATCCCACATAGTTTTGACTGAAAGCAGGTTTTGATGGAAAGTTGCTGTGAAACAGATACAATCAATGAATATATGTTTATTCCACAGGTAATACCGCTTTCTTTTAATAAATGAAACTTTTCTAAAATATGGCTTTGTTTATCATCCTATCTAGTCGTCTCTTAAAATATCTGGCAACCATAATACTGTTAAAGTGAGGGGTGGCCAATGATGGGGGGGGGGGGGGTCGGGCTCGAGTGAATGCAATTTAGGAGTGGAAGGTAATTTTTGCGCCCTGAAAGACAATTATATCGTCTTTATTTGGTACGATATTATGTGGAACGACTTTGGGGATAGGTGAACATTTTATGAAGCATGATTTGCAAAGGTGCCGCACCCTTCTCTAAAAAATATTGACTACTGCGCCGCATATTTAGAAGCTTTGCGAAGCAGAATACAAAGGAGAATAATGAATAATAATAATGAAAAAATAATGAATAATAATAATGAATAATTAACGTAGCCAATCATTGTGAGATAGAGCCTCAACTTCAAGCATCTTTACCAGTTGTAAGGGTCAGCAATTTCATCAATGACAGTGACCTCCACAATAAGAAGCCGTGCAGAGGATTAGACATAATTATAGAGAATCACTAACGGCTAACGAGAACAATATATATATAATGTCCACGTTAAACACAGTGCGACACAAGATAGTCTTTTCGGTCACAAATGAATTGAACTCTCCAGGCCTGAAGCTAATTTACGTTTAGATCATTCAATATGATTACTTCCCTTTGCGCAAAGAAGAGCAAAAAGATCTAATTTATACTGAATTTCATATGGCATATCTATGTACTACATTCTTATAAAATACCAAAGTTAAGTACCTTAAGAGACGGAGAAAATAAAAGAGATGTATAGTTTCTCTTCCTGTATTTTCTTTATTTATATTTCCTTCCTTGCTGTCTCGCTTCTACTTTCTTTGTTTCTCTCTTTTCTCTTCTTTAGGAAAAGTAGCGAGCCACCATTATTCCATTTAGTAATCTTTGGGGAAGAAAAATATGTTAAAGCAATAAAATATCACTGTACATATATCTGAATCATAGATTAGCGGTAGAATTTCCATTATCTTAATTAAAAATATTACGCTTCGATATGCCGCATTAAACCTTTCATTCAAAGATTGAGAACAGAAATGAGATTTTGAAATTATATATATATATATATATATATATATATATATATATATATATATATATATATATATATATATATAAGTATATTGCTGCACTCAACCTTTGTGACTATAATTGGCCGTGTAGCTTCGGATTTAAATCTTCCAAGTCTATGAGTGGTATCAATATCCTTTGATGGTGAGACCGCTTTAAATCGTGTAATTCGAAATAATTCCAATTGTTATGAATTGACTGACTTGTCTGCAATGTGATTGGATGTAAAAAGTTACGTGATACTGTTCGGAGATTTTTTTTACACATAGATACATTCTTGGGACTACTTTCGGTTCCAAATCAGTTTCCAGTGCGCTTTAAGTGAAGTTTTGTCCAAAACAACTCCTTACAACATAATAAGAACAACATCAGTTATCACCATCACAATTATTAAAACAAACACTAGATCGAAATCGAATCCATAGATTCAATAACAAATACTACCTATATATATACTATATATATATATATATATATATATATATATATATATATATATATATATATATATATATATATATATGTGTGTGTGTGTGTGTGTGTGTGTGTGTGTGTGTTCCAATTATCCAGATTGTGTTGCTGCTGAAATACCTTTACTCGCAAAATATACTGAACTGACACTATAACAACTGTATATTTAGTTTCGCTTATATTATAACACCTTGTTTAATTTTAAATTAATGTATTAGAAAAGCTAAAGTCAGAAATAAACGGAAAACACTCTAAAAGAAGGGATCTAAATCTGGTATCAAAATCTGTCTGGTCAATAGACCTGGAATGAATTAAACTTCTAGTTGCTAATACATTTAACTGAATATTTTAACTTTGATCTGAACTGAAACTATATATTGTTCAATCCCAAAAGAGTGACCAGAACAAAAACGTTGATTTACTCAAACAAACTTCTTACAAACGTACATTTAAATTAAACGTTCTCTTCTGAAACAGATACAAGCACATAAATGCCTATATAGATTTTAAACCTATGTGTAATCTAACAAGAAATTCTAGGCGTCATGCCTATTTAGGTCATTATTAAGTCTTGTTGGAAATGCTTTCTTTTCCAGTACGGGTATGATAATAGAAAGTAAATAGGTAACATGTAGAAAATCAGTAAATCATTAGTAGAAAATTAGTAAATCATTACTTAAAATTTTTGTAATCATTAGTAAATCGTTGGTAAAAATGACACAATACCCATTTAGTCAATATAGCAGGGTTTAAACACACTCTTTCTCTATTATACTGTGTGTGTATGTATGTATGAATTATTGCATGTATGTATGTATGTGTTTATGTATGTATATTTCGGTGTATGTCTTGATGGATGTATCTATGTATGTATGCTTGTCTCTCTCATACTGTTTATGTATGTATGTATGCATGCATGGCTGAATAGGTGTATGCATGCATGTATGTATGTATGTATGTATGTATGTATGTATGTATGTATGTATGTATGTATGTATGTATGTCTGCATGTACCTATGTGTCCATCCATCCATCAATCAACCGTATATCGATCTACGTTACTATCTATCTATCTATCTATGTACAGGCCCATTGCCAGCAAATAGAAACTGCTAAGGTCATCGAAGCAGATTGCGCATTTTGGAGGGATTAGGGGGGCTTGCTCCCCATCTACCATAAAGCTTTTCTCTGTCTCTATTCTGCTATATATGCATGTATGTATGTATCCATTCACCCATCTGTCTGTCTGTCTATCTATCTATAGGTCTGTTGCCGGCAAATCGAAACTGCTACGTCCATCAATGCACAACGCCGAGTAGGATTTGGGTTGGTGGGGAGTAGGGTTGGGGAAGGTGGGTGGCTTGCTCAATCCCTTTCTATCATAAAGTATGTTTTTGGTGTAATATACAATTTAGTAATATGATAATGATAGTATTTGTATTCGATAAATAGTTGCTTTAAATGGCCATTCATTTTCAAATGGCTACAGTCTTTGGCAACAAATTTTCTCGGAAACAACAAGGCAGACAACTATAGTGAGCTGGTGGAAAACCTCCTCAAGGCATACAAAAGCCTTGGTTGTAGCATATCACTAAATATACATTTTTTGCACTCTCATCTAGATTTTTTGTCACCGAACAGCGGAGCAGTGAGCGACGAGCACGGCGATCGATTTCACCGGGACACTGCAACAATAGAGAAACGCTATCAGGGCAAAAGGAGCCCATCAATGCTTGCAGACTATTGCTGGACAGTGACAAGAAATGCTCCATTTAATGAATACAAGAGACAAGTCAAGAAGCGCCGAGTAGACACTGAATAAGGACTAAACTATGTACTTATATATACATAATAGTTTTTTTTTCTTCTTTTGTTTCAATATATTTTTTATTTATATAACCCTTTTGCTGTTTTTTAAAGTGTTACATAAACATGACAGGTGACATATTATCATGTACAACAACCATAAACACATGAAAAGACCTAAGTTTACAATTTATGATTAAAACTCTACTATGCACACAATATACATAGACGTAAAATGTAAAAACTTAAATATCTTGAAAACAGTAGCCAATCAGTTGTTTTAATTGTCATATTTGAATTCAGCACATCAAAATCCCTAAAAAATAGCACATTTTATCTCTGAAGCAGACGACTTCGAAAAAATTGTAGACCAGTGTAATCAAAGTAAATGGTAATGTTTCACTGGATAATACAACACGTTTATTCCTTCTGTATCTATTGCGAGGTGAACGTCCCTTTAACTTTACACTGAAAGAAAATGTAAATATGCGAGGGGTATTTTAAAACTTCCGAATATGTTGTTATAACATTTTTGTTTCTTTGAACCTGTCAATAAGTTTAATGCCAATTGATAGACAAAAAACATAAAAAACAACAACAAAAAACCCCATAATAAAATGATATGCAGCTGCACGTGCAGCTTGCCGGACATCTGCATATATAGGCGTGTGACGTAACATAGGTAAATGACAATGACGTAACAATGTAGAAGGAGAACAATTCTGATACTGTACAAACAGCGTATGGTGAAATCCGAGTGCTCTCCCACTGATATCAAGACAGATGTGGATAAGGTTTACGGATGCAATTATCTGTCATATCCTACAATTTTGAGGCGGTTTAATTGTTTTAAAGATGGTCGCGATTCCATGGAATACAAAATGTCATTTAATAACTGGATAATCAGACATTGAAAACGGTTAGATGTCCACAGTGAGTACTTTGAGCGGATGCACTGACCTACTTTACACCAATAAATACTTTGTTGTACAGGGCACGAGTATTCAGAACATTTTGAATCCACCTAGTAAGAAGGCTGCTGCAGAACTTTGGTACAAGCATCTTCAAGTCAAAGAAAATTGATCTCTGAGGAACATCGCACTCTCTTGCAATATATTTGCAAATTATAAACTCGTTACAATCTCCCCTTGTAATAATGCTACCCATGTTACCCTCAATTGCTCCACAAGTAGAGTCAGGTACCATAATTGCCTGCTACATTATATAAAGTCTTCCAAGCTGTCTTATGTGCTAGGTAGTTATATATGCTAAATCGTGAGTTTGTTGATCACCAGAAGACTTTCTTTTACTCAGCATTTAATTTGTGTGGCAGGGGTAGTTTTTTGTATGAACTTTACAAGCCGAGACATAACTGTGATTGTATTGTCCACGATTTTTGTTTGGCAATGGGAACAAATTGCTACGTTTTAGTACCATACATATAGCCAGCTACATCATATTCCTACATCTATTCGTGGTTAATATTCATTCAAACGTAACAAAGACATTTAAGACTTTCGAGTTTTGCTAATGCCATAATTGCTTTATTGATGATGATTGAAGGACTGCTTTTAATAGCCACCTCGAGTTGGCAAAGGTCAACTTTGGACAAACTGTAACATCATCGTGACTGCATTTTTTAACAAAGGTACCTAAATATTATTCCATCATTGCTTCGTCTTCAGCACATTGGCGAACAAGTAATTTTTAAATTTAATGCCATCCAAAGGAAATGCATCGGATTCAAAATGAAAATACACCTCGTTGCAGATCCTGTCTAGCACAGAGTATAAAAGGAGTCAACACTATATGTTCATATTCAAAGAAAGTACTGCTGTGTTGCCAATTGTAGCTCTAAATCGCGAAATAGTTGTACAACCATGGAAATATTCTGGAACGAATTATACAAATTATAATCCATTACCACAATTGTCTATTAAATTGTAATCAGCGTTTAACGCTCGATTTAGAGACACAACTTTCTAAAAATTCCAAATACGTTTTCCTAAAATCCGGTTGCCCTAAAAAATCTGACGACTTTATTGAACAGTAAAATAAAAAATTTAAAAAAATTCGAGAAACCCGTTTCATTTGAGATACAAATTTTAAACTGACACTAATAGATTTAGCGTTAGGCGTTGATTTATTACCGCCTTACCTCTCGGTGTCAAAATAGCAAAAAACTAGTACTCAGAATTAAAAGTAGATATACAGAGAGAATCATACTCATGCCAGATATCTCTGATTGTATATTAATTATATTTATTAACAGAGTTAGGCAAGTGATGCCTTTCATTTCTTTCTAAAACTACGTTCTCTGTCTAAAAATGGCCTTAAAATCGTCTTTAGGCATCAGTGTTCTACCAAAACACACCTTTCTCGAATTATTTCATTTTATTATATGGCTTTGAATCACATCTTAATCATGCCCGTTTCAAAGTCTTATAATAATAATAATAATAATAATAATAATAATAATAATAATAATAATAATAATAGATTTAGATCTTTAGGACTCTGACGCTACTGGGATCCTCTATCCTTATACCGACGGTTCCGTCCAAGAATCCGTGAATAAACGCTTCTTCTATACATATGTACCAGCCGGGCCTGATATCATCCCACGAAAAGAACGGAAAGGGAATGGGAATTTCCAGATAGAAAATACAATATGTCTCCTTTCCCTTCTTGTCCTGGAAGAGAGAACATTCAGATTTTAAAAAATTCTTCAAAAATGCACTATTTCTATACCTTTGTTGATTTTTTTTAAAGATATATTTAAAGTTGTGGACGTCATTTATAGTAAAACTGAAAGAAATTTAAACACATTACATTAAAGACTTGTATAGTTATGCGTTGAAAAGAAAGAAAATTTATATACTTTGAGTTTATGCACTTATTTCTTTGAAATTTATTTTTAATGCTAATGTTAACCGAATCTAAACATCTTCTCTATTTGCAGTTTCAAAGGTTTGCTGGGCATCGGATGATAAGGTGTTGAGGTATCATTAATATTACCAGATAGTTAGCCACTCCAGACAGTCAGCGAAACATCTTTATGATTGTAATAGTCAACTAATCATTAAGAAGTCCTTTTTATATTAAGTTGTCACATGATCAAAGTTGACCAGAGACTAATTAGAGTCAGTAGAAGTGTTTATCTTTCTGTGCAAGCTATCACTTTTCTTTACGTTTACTTGGTGAACTATTTCCTCATGTTCTCAACTTAACTTTCGTCTCTCATTCCAAGATACTGTTATCTTCCCTTTGTTCACATGGTGGACCATTTTCAGTGACGATTCAATGTGCGGACTTTCGATATTCCGTTAATTCCTCTGAGTGTAATTGTTCTGTGATATGTACAGTATCAGGACTCGACAGCTGCATTTGTGATATGTACAGTATCAGGACTCGACAGCTGCATTTGTGATATGTACAGTATCAGGACTCGACAGCTGCATTTGTGCTACTTTCATTCGTGTCTTGACTTCGTCGTAGTTCAGCATAGGACGGATTCGTTCAAGCCTGCGTTTGACTTTTAGTGGAAGTATTGTGCCTAATTCGCAATTATCAAGTGGATTATTAATGGTTTACTACCTATTTCATCCGTCATTATGTCACCTACGAGGAAGTCTGCGCGGAACCGCACACAAGTTTCGGCATATGATCTATGCCAGAGAAGTGGACAGTGTTACAATTAAAAGTGAACTGTCTGCCAATGGAAATATATTCCTTTCTACTGTTAAGAGATCGCATTTCATTTCACTTTACACACCTTCTATAAATGACAATGACGGCGATGTGAACAATGGATTTAGCTTTAGCACCAACCAGCTTAAGCCCACTGTCTGTCAACATGCCGAGCACAAACCGCGTCAGCGGATCGTTCTTTCATACATACACAGTATGGTGTTTCTGCAGAATTATTACCGTGTCTAGAAACTGTCTCGCCACATCTCCGACGCAGCATCATCGAAGTTACGGACGTTAATTTGGCAGCGCTCATCATTCCCTTATACAGTGAACCACCTTCGTCTGCAGACAAACTGTGCAAACTAGCCCCCAGACTAAACAAAGAACTGACCTTTAGTGATCTTTCCAGATCTTTTGGATATATAAAAGCATCAAGTGTGAGGCTTTTCCTCGTCGCATGTCTGAGCTTGATTTGTAAGACAGGAGCATAATTGACATGGGTATCATGGTGGAAATAGATTTTTGACATATTATAAGCAATTCAATACGAGTGCTATATAAAAAGTTATAAATATTTTGTTATAACTATTGTTGTTTTTTTTTTTTTTTTTTTTTTAAACCTGTCAATGAATATAACCGCGATCGATAGACAAAATAACGTTCTTTAAAATGATCTACAACAGATATATGCGTGAGATGTAACATAGGTAAATTACAGTGACCTCAAAATGGCTGAAACAGAGAAATTCTGATAGCTATGAGCATGATGCGAAAAAAAATTCGGGCGCTCTTAGGGTACACTCCAACTGATATCAAAGCCGACTTGGATAAAGTTTACGGATGTAATGCTCTATCATATGTTACAATTTTGAAGTGGTTTTGAAAGATGATCGCGAATCCAAGGAAGATGACCCACGTTCTGGAAGACCGTTATCTGCGATTGATAAGCGGAGAGAGGCTGCTGTGAAGGGGGCAATTGATAAAGATGCTCGAAGGGGGCAATTGATGAAGACGCTCGATAAATAGCGGAAGATATTTCTATTCTCACGGGCATTTATTCGTCAGATGTTGTTAATATACTGAACAATCATTTGAAGTTCACACAGATTTGTGCAAGATAGGTCCTGCATTTGTTGACAACTGATCAAAAGAAGACTCGGGTTCAAATCGAAAAACAGCTAATCGCCAAATGTAAAAGAGTGACCAGAAACGTTTGAATGAGATTGTTACAGGTGATGCATGAGAGAAAACGAGCAGAGAACAAAAATCGCTCAACGTAGTTGGACTGCCAAGATAGTTCTATACGCATTATTTTTCGATGCAGAAGTGATCTGTGGTTGAGGTACCTTTGCCTGACTCTTCTAGTGTCAGTGGACATTTTTATGTCTCCAAAGTGTTGACAAAAGTTGTGAAACACTACGGAACCACCCGTCTGTGCACCATTACCAGAGGTATCCATCTATTCACTGACAATACACCGCCGCATAAATGCGTTATCGGGATAGACTTCTTAAAGGAGCACATCATCCAAACTGTGCCACATCCACCACACAGTCCTGAAATAGCTCTAAGTGATTTTTGTCGTAATACCGTTATCAAAGATTCCATGAGCGGGCGACGATTTAAAAGTCGCCATTGAAGTTTTGTAGGGTATGAACAACAAACCAAAAAGTGAATACAAAATGGCATTTCAATAATTGGATAATCAGTCGAGAATGTGCGTAGATGTCCACGGTGAGAACTTTGAGCGGATGCATTGACCTACTTTTTACCAATAAATAACTTTGTTGTACAGCGCACGAATATTCAGAACATTTTAAATCCCCCTAGTAAGAAGGCTGCTGCAGACCTTCGGTACAAGCATCTCAAAGTCAAAGTAGATTGGTCTCTGAGGAACATCACACTCCCTTGCTATATATTTGCAAATTATAAACTCGTTACATCCTCCCCTTGTAATAATGCTACCCATACTACTGTTGTTTGCTCTCAAGTGCTCCACGGTGATGATGAGACTTCCGGCAGAAAGAAGCTGCTTCAACAAGGTGGAAACAAGACATCTGTTGATATCAATGCCAGGGCATGCCAGAAGTTCCAAGGAGGTGAAATTTTTAAAATGTTCAATGGTGAGATGGTATAGTTTCAAGTGGGCCTTCTGTGTACGAGGGATCATCGTAAACATCATTGTCAAGATTACAAAAATGATTCACCTGTCATAAACAAGAATTACAAAAAGGGCAACCACCGGTCAATCTTCCAACTGTTTAAATCTTTAATAATACAGACAGACTTGAAATTACAAAGATACAAAGCTATCAAACAATGACATGAAGGCTGCTTCAGAGCACAGTACCAAAATAAGGACAGAATTTACTGAAAAACTTGCAGCAAATGTGAACAAGAGATTCCCTAAGAATTCCACTGAAGTAGCCTTTGGTTTCAAATGTGTAGCAAACAGTCCGTTGTCACTTCTTTCTGAGGAAGAGAAAGAATAATTTTGATATTGTGACTTAGATCTTCTTGCGAAAGTCTAAGGGAAGGATAAGAAAGCAGCAGATGGGACAATGCAAAAATCCATTGTAGATGCTGAAGCATGTAGAAGAGAATGGTCGCTTGTGAAGAAGATGGTCTTTTGCCCTATGGAAAATGATAAAGAAGTACCATAATGACACTTTCCCTAACCTGATACAGTTAACAAGGCATGCCCTTCTGACTGCTTTTCAGTCAGCTGATTGTGAACGAGGGTTTAGTCGCCAAAACAACATTCACATACCCTCAACAAACAGCTTGAAAACTGACACATTGCAAAGACCGATGACTATAATATTGGTGGGGTAGAAAATAGAAGAATTTGACTTTTGTTCTCGGGCTGTTAGTGCGTAGTTGGAAGCATCAAAGATGACAATCTTGAAATAAAGAAGGTAAATGATATCATTTTATTATGAGGTTGACTCATTATGATGGTGTATTTGTCCACTCTTTCAAATGAATGGGGCTCTTTGGCCCCATTTTCTCAAACCTGTCTGAAACACTGCTTCGTTATAGGTTAAAAACAAAAAAAAAACAAAGCATCAGATAGCTTACATTATGCGTGTTCTAGCTAGCCAAGGAATTTACAGTACGGCCCACTCGTCTCGATAAGTTTTGCAACTGTGTATTATTCGACTTCGCGTAACACTGAAGATAATTCATTGGAAAGTGTACACATACTATTATAGTGACTCTGGTTCTTGTAGAGTAATTGGTGCAAGTTCAAGTTCAAGGATTTCATCGAGCTCAAATTCCTTTTTATCGCTCTCTCACCCCACAGAATACCACGTATTTTTGTTCCTTATGACAGTGTAAGAGGAGAGAGAGAGAAGAGGGAAGGCAGAGGAATTTCAATTAAATTGTGTAGCATGTTTTATTAATTTAGAAAATGTAGATTAAACGGAAAGTTTTAATATTTTGTCTTGTTATTTTCTTATTTTATTAATCACTAATAACTGAAAAATCATCACTGGTCTAGAGAGTATTGAAGAGATAGTCTACGGTTGAAACTATAATTATATGCGTATTCATACGCCATGGGTGTGTCACAATTTCATATACACCAACACTTTATATATATATATATAAAGAGAAGAGTACAAATCATATAGCGAATAACAGTTCTTTGAAGTGCACTGGATACAGCAAGGGATCGCGCGTGTCAGGGATTGATTAAGATGAGTGCAATAAACTGACAACGAACAGTGCAAAACTAGTTTTTAACTAGTCTAAGCGCTTTCGACTCTAATTGAGTCTTTTTCAAAGGTAAAGACAAAAAGAGGCAAGACAAACAATAAAAACAAAAAAGCGTTGAAATTACAAAAGTTTACATAACAATTTCTGAAGGAATTATAGCTTGAAATTGTTTGATGTGTCGTCTGGACACAACAACCAGACAGATAGAAAACAAACTCCATACAGACATCTACTCAAAACCAACTGATAAACACAAGTATCTTCCCCCATCCAGTTGTCATTCAAAACATTGCATTCGGAACATCCCGGATAGCCAGGCACTGAGGATACGCAGAATTTACTCCGACGATGAAACAAAAAGATCTGAAGAGTTATCTGAACATTTGATAAACCGAGGCTGCGACAAAGACTTTATAGTTCAGGGAACACAAAGGGCTAAACAAACAAACCACAATGACCTACTAAAATATAGAGACAAGGAAAAGGTTGATCAAATACCATTTATCCTGACCTACCATCCAGACAACCCCAAAAGTTGGTAAAATCATCCAGAAACACTGTCCCATCGTGGAATCTTGTGACACACTAAAGTTAATCCTCCCGAACAAACCAATAGTAGCCTACCGCAGACCAAATAACATCAAAGACATTCAATTCAGAGCGAAGCTAACGCCAATCACAAGCCAAGACCACCCTAGCAAATCTTGTCCCTGTGGTGATAAAAGGTGCAAAACCTGTCAACATATGATAGAGACCAGCACATTATCTAGAACAGAATGATAATGTAATTTATCTCATAACATGTAATATATGCAGCCTTCAGTATATCGGAGAAACTAAAAAACTACACAAAAGGATCAATCTTCACAGATCTGATTGGATGACAAAGAAGTTGGACAGAAGTCCTGATGCAGAACAGTTCTCTTTCCCTGGCCACACTTTCAGCGATGTAACACTAACTGCACTTGCTCACAACCCCAACTGGAGTTCAGAAACCAGGAAAGAAAAAATTGAGTTGAAGCCAACTAAACGACACATAAAACATTTTCAAGCTGTAATTCCTTTAGAAATAATGACAGACTGCAGCCGCTTAGGTAAAAACTTGTATAGTTGTCTTATATGAGCCTGATCCACCGAGAGCCAAATATCGTCGACGACATTGATGAGATCACCTTTAGTCTCAATTTCGGTCAACCTTTTTGTAAGTTTTGTTTTATTTGTTCTCCATACGTTTTCAATGATGTTTATGTCGGGTGACTGTCATGGCTAAGGAATCGTCTGAATATTGTTTGTGGATTTCCATTGCGTTGCTCTCTTTGATACATGCACATTACATTTTTCTTGTTGAAGAATCCTCTCGCCCACCACCACCCCCATTTGAGAGTTCTTTGGCAACAACAGGCCATAAATTCTGATCCAATATAGTTATGTACCTCTCTGAATTGATGATACCTTCAACAGGTGTCAGTATGCCATTAAAAGATATACAATCGCAAAACATAGCATATATGTTTTTACGAGGAGAATGACTACTGTACATTCCCAAACATTCCGGTTTCCATTTTTCACTGTGTTTTCGCAAATCAAATACCTTCTTATTCTGGTCTAACATAACCATTGTCTCGTAACTGAAAATTATACTGGACCAATATCTCGCAACAGTCCAGTTTAGTTGCTCATAACACCACGAAACATGACATTAGCGAGTTTGTGTAGATTGTGGTCCTCTTCAGAACAGCCTATCTTCTAAAATCAGCATCTTAATTTGCTCTTGCTATTACTCTGCTAAACAGGCACTGGTATTGTATTATTAAATTCCAGAGTTAGATCAGCTAAAGTCTGTCTGTGGTTCTTGTGTACCAGACGACAAAGTACATTATCGTCTCTCTCACCACTGATTTTTGGCCGCCTGCTTCGAATCCGATTTTCACTATAACCACGTTCACCAAATCTTTTCAAAACTTTCTGAATCGTAGAGCTGGATATGCCTGTTACTTTAGATATATTCCTGCCAGTGAAATTATTTTCATATAAACGTAATATCTTGTTTCTGCTCATGTGACAGCCCTTTGCTGTGCGGCGCCATGGTACTACACTGGATGATTGCAGTCTAAATATAGCACTCAGAGACGCTATTACGTCATTATTTTACAGTAGTTATTGTAAACAAGCTACCTTGTAAATTTCACTGTCCTGCGTGCTGCCTTTGTGGACAAACATAACAACTAATGAGAGACGCAATGTATAACCAAAATAACGTACGGGCTATTCACTTATGACCCATTACTCTCTCTCTCTCTCTCTCCCTATATATATATATATATATATATATATATATATATATATATATATATATATATATGTGTGTGTGTGTGTGTGTGTGTGTGTATGTAGAGAGTGTTACGGAATTATGTATCATTTTGTTTTTAAATAATGGTATAGTTTTATGATTTTTGTATAATAGTCTAACAGCTGTCGTTTTGCAGAAAGTACATATACGGTACATGTGACCCAGTACATTGGTCGTCGGAAAATCAATATTGTCAGTTAAACATGAGTCATGTCACGTGATCTAGCGCGTGAGAATTTGTACTTTTGAACTTCTGACCTAGAGTTCGCAATCCCAGAGGAGTGATTCATTTTTGTTGACCAGAAATTAGAGTTTAAGATCACAATTCTGATGTGTTTGTTTGAGACGTAGAATAATTGGGTTTTTATTTGATTTGCGCAGTCAGAGACTATAAATAAGATGTAATCGCAGCGTTCGTCATTCTAGCATGGTTCGTCAGCCTGAGAGGTCATAAACGAGATTGGTTCATTTTGTGTGATTATTCTGCTTCAGAGATTATTATACAGTACCTTCTGGATTTAGTACTGATACTTCAAATTTAAGCATTATTCAGCTCCGTTGGAATTATTGGAAACATTTCTAAAACTTGTGTGATATTGCATATTCAAAAGATTATTTGGAATTAATAATATTTGGATATAACTGATTCTTGTAGACACATCAACTCTTTAGTGGTTTCATTCAGAACCTACTTCATTCGGAATATTTGGATTAACTTCCGGATCAGTGAACTTTAGAACAATTTAGGACTTTTAAGGATATTCTATACTGTAAGTTATTTTTAATTCTGTCACTTTGATTGTTTGTTCGATTATTTTAATATTTTAGGAAATTAAATATTTGTGTTTAAATCTTGAAAGATTGTTTGAGTTTTTTCTTTTGTTACATTACCCCTAGTCGTAACAAGAGAGAGAGAGAGAGAGAGAGAGAGAGAGAGAGAGAGAGAGAGAGAGAGAGAGAGAGAGACTTGCCTGAATGAACATTGCACGACGTCCTAACAGATGAGGATAGAACCTTGTCATGAATGCCAGCAGAACCCTATTTGTTGGGGGTGGTGGACCAAAAACAAAATCGGAAGGTAGTTCATCGAAGTCGTCAATAATTTGTTGTAAAGGGTACATCCTTTGAACAATTGTTTGCACCTCGCCAAATGACCTTGTGGGTCTCGATCTGGTCGTTTCACTCGTGCCAGTAAACATTCCAGGTGAGGGAAATGGATAAAATCCAAACCGACTTGGTGTACTCCAATCTGAACCAATCACATCATCCCTAGCAGCATTTGCCTCTGTTTGATGTCTCTTGAACCCCTCAGTTTCTATCTTCTCTTCCACCTAAAAATTGAAAATAAGATGTTGAAATATGCGGCAAACATCACCCCTACGCGTTTGTCATTTATTTTTCCACTTCTTCCTTCCCCCACCATCTCCGTAGCAATACCTTTTCAAAAATGACCCAGCGTAGACATGATATTTAGATATATTTGTGTTTAAATGTAAATGATCTAATTAGATTGTCTTGTCATTACAGACATTTTGTAAATCTGTAACACATTTATTTTACTTTTCAAACGGGATCTTGCCACAATTTTACCAACATAAGTCTTCAAGTCCAGACTTAAGATGTTTGAGTGATCATTGTTGAGTCAGACTTAAATTTCAACCAAACGTGTTGCTGGATTCCGTATTTAAATTAAGTCCAGACCTAAGTTCAGTTGGCAAAATCCATGCCTGATATGCATATTTGTAGGTATATGTAGATAGCATGATTAATTGCTCTTTCCATTATATTACGTTTTTACAGTTTGCTATAAATATTATGAAATTGTTCGACTTTATACGTCTAAAGTGGTGATATGCGTGTTTTACAAATGCAACTCTAGTTTGATCGAGTTCGATAATGAAGGCAAAATCCACTTCATTATGTATCGACGATAGTTGCTACAGACTGGTAAAAATTCACTAACACAGGTTATGGCACAATATATATATATATATATATATATATATATATATATATATATATATATATATATATATATATATATATATATATATATACGTGTGTATGTGAGTGTGAGAGAGAGAAAGATCACTGAAAAACATATGTCTCTCAAAGATTTTATCATATGCCGCATGAGTATGGACGAATGAACAGTGAACAAAAGGGGCTAAATTTCAAAATATTTTCCTAACAGGTACTGAATATATTTTGTACGCCTCACCATAATAAAAAGATAAAAGGCAAACAGGGAAAGAAATGGAATCATAACATACCTCCTTACATACCAATTTGTGGCGCCCCCAGTCACTTCTTTGGCACTCCCTTGAACAGTAATGTGTCTCTTTACAACGAGAGCAGAATTTTACAGTTACCCTGGATTTACAAGTAAAGCATATCTTAGCCAGTTCCTCTTTCTCATCTCGTTTTTGGACATCGGGAGATGAAGTGGAAATCAATGAATTGGGCGCTTCTGCATTTCCCAAAGATTTGTCGTCTGCGTTCTGGTCAGACTCATTCGCAGTGTTCCCAATGTGCACAGGACTTGCATGTGATGAAGACATGTCAAAAAGTTTTTTTTCGGTCCTATAGATTCTTGATTCTGCTGCAGTTTGTCGCTTATGAATAGGATCTCCCTTAGGGTCAGAAGGAGTGGATGCCTTAGGGTGCGCTCTATTCGTGCAGGTATCCCGATGTCCCTCAGTCCAGTCCTTTTTTTGGCAGTCCTTTGAGCAGTAGGCTACTTTATAGCATCCGGTACATTTTCGGACCATCCCTCCTTTCCCACAACAGATACAGTGAGGCTTAAATTTATCCATCCTTCCTTAAATGTGCTGAAAATTGTTCGAAAAGGATTTCTGACATCAAAGAGTATAGAAAATTCACTAGGGTATACTTTATCAGTCTACTGGCGTTTCTAACTATGATGCTAACAATCACTTTCACTTCAGTCAAAATACTTTTCTAATATCTCTCATTTGGGGTATCAAAAATTCTTCCGTCTTTTAGATAACATTTCTTCCTAGTTCTAAAATTATTTACATGACCTAGAGTTAACCCGCTACTTTGCTTTTGTTTTCTATCCGTATTTTCGACTTCCATTTTGATGGCGTCTTGATGTCCAATACTAATTTTTTCAAACTTTCATTTGAAAATCAATGGTTTTTGGGACTAACGTTCGTCACCAAAGGGATATGAATATCACCAGTTATTATCACAAACTAATATTAACTAATATTAACTTGTCCTTAATCAAGATATGTAGATGAAGAGCTCGGAAAATACAGGTGATCTGGAAGCTTGTAAAACTGTCAATTCTTCTAGCCCTTCACTTCCTTTCCCCTCTCTCAATGGGATGAAATATTTCTCCCGAAACTCAAATATAATTCAGTGAGAAGAAAGAGCAGTTCAATTAACAGGTATCAATATTTGTTTAACAGCCCTCCTTTAAATTCAAATGGAAAAGTGTCCTTTCTAAGGTAGTAGATTATTAAATAGCAAATTAGTGGGAAAAAGTATTTTTAACTTGTATAGATGTTAATATAGCAATTGATAATGTTTCGAGAGTTGGCTTGTGCTTTAAATTAGTATCCACTGGAGTATCTAGAAACTACTTTAAGTTACATAACCCTTACTAAAACATTAAGTAACGCGTCAAGGTTAATTCGGGCTTCTTTCATGCAATATATGCGAGCAGCAAGGAAAATATGTATCACCATTATTATTTTCAATTTTTGTGAATTATATTGTATCTTACATGAATCAGAATCAGAAAGACAATGGTTGAAGAGGTGTTGGTAATGCTGATACAATTGTTATCTATTTGAATGTAATAGTCCTTCTTTATAGTTGGTGATACTATTAGTTGTGTCACTAATAATAAAAAGGGATGCACAGTATATATTCAAGTATTTCCTTTATTGTTGTAAAACCTGAGTAATAACAAATAATACTGAGAAGATAACATTTGATGTGAAAAAACTGAGGTAACAAAATGATATGAATATTTGAGTGTGATTTTTCAAGTAAAAGAAATTTACTTCATCGAAAGAAAAAGAAAACAACCTAGTTAAATTGGCAAACATATTTTTTTTTCTTTCCATAGCTATGTTATCATTCGTGGTATTACATTTCTATGCCGCAACAAATACAATAAGCAATCGCTCATGAAATAGAACGGAAATAACTTTGCACTGTACAAGATCTATGAAATACCATTCGCGATATCCCTTTCTATATATACGTTTCAATCATTTCTCAGTATAAAACAACAAACTACCTGATGTATATAGTTAATAACTAATAATTATGCGAATCCATTACCTTCCAAAAAGAGAGCAAAGTTGTCCTGTTTACGTCTATGTCAGTGGTATGGTGTAACTTACCTGCATATTCCAACTGAATAAAGCGAAAGTAGAGCTACTGTTGAGTTACTGAAAACTATTTAAACTCTGGGCTTGCACTCAATATTATGTTTTGAATTCCGAAAACCGAAGCTCATTTTAAAGAAACCATTTGTATAACACGGCAAACCAGTTTATTTACCTATTGGCATAAATAGCGCTCAGAAATATACAAATATTGATCAGTGATGTGTCTGATAATGGATTATGACAGAGTTACTAGGAAAATGTATACGCATAAAGGTCCAAATTATAAAACACTGAAACTTTCGGGTACACGATTCACCAGATAACGTTTCAGTGCGATGCGCTGTTAATTTGCATACCCGTACAAATTTACACCAATAAGCGAAACAGTTCTAATGTTAAGTCAAGGCACAAACTTTCAACGAAATGTGATAAACTTCGAGTTAGAAGACTATTTATAATATTTCTTGAATATATTAAACGCAAATTAACTTTTCAAGTGACCGAACTAGCAAATGTAAATAAATGCCGAGTTTTAACATCCCGTCCTTCATTTATGATGAATGCTTTAAAAAATTGTTTACAGACGATAAAGAACAAGTTAGCGTAAGATTTAATTTTTAATTACGATCTGGATATTGTATGAGATTTAAACCTAGCAGAAACTGGGCACTGGAAATTATTACGTTTACATATCAATGCGTATCAGCGGCTGATGAATTGACGGCTACTCAAATGCACAAGAGTGACCTTGACGTCATAAAGGTAACAAAACCTCTTATACTTCTCATATATACCAGTGAATAAAAATCTACAGACTGACTGTAGACCCTAGGAATTCAGTAAGAGAATTAGAAACTATTTATATACGGAATGAGTGGCTATTAACAACTGGCACCATCTGTGTAGCTGTATGGCTATCTGCCTTCGTGTGCCATTGATAACAGCACGACATCATTGTTTTTTTTGTTGTTTTTTTTACGAACTCAATTTGCACTGCACTATTAGTTGATACAAACTATGTCAGGCTTGCAATTCTTTTTTAAAAACTATTTTGAACAGTGTGTTTTCACATATACTTGAATATTGTTCTGCATAATTCTTCCTGCCAGAACAGAATTCGGTAACTTTCAGTTTCTTTTTCCATGTTCAAAAATAGAGGGAGTAGTGTTTATTATGCAGAGGGTGTGTATTGGTATCTTCACCCTAAATATGATCTGCGTGTATTTGATCTACTCCTGGCATTATCGATTTGTAAAACAAAATGTGACATCTCTTGCTTTCTGAAACGACAAAGTATAAACCGTTGTGTTACCGAACTAAACACTTATCAAAATTATATGTTTCTAGACTTTAACACACATTGGAGGGTTTGGTTGCCCTAATGCAATAAAATAATTGTTTATGGGGTGTATTCCATAGCAACCATGTGCAAACCCTCTTTTTACGTCACAAAAGGGTTGATAAACATTTAATCAAACCTATTAGAAATGTCTTTACAAAACATAACATGTAAAGTTTGTGTCCAGTACGGTTTTTCTAGCAACAGCATGTCTTCCATAGAAGGAAGGTCCAAAAGCCACCTTTCTTTGAGTTAAAAAACACACACACACACACACACACACACACACACACACACACACACACACACACACACACACACACACACACGGGCTTCAACTTCAATGTGGGATCTTTGACAAAAATCTCTGAAGCTCAGGTCCCATGTGTCTGATTGAGGTATCCTCAAAATGCTGTCAAAATAAAGAAACAAAACTGGCCTTCTAACATTAGAAACACACTTTACTTTAACGATATTATTTGTACTTTATAAGAAAATAACTCCTGACAATTTTGACAGTAATCCCGGGAACTGGGGACATGGAAGTCGCTGATCATGTGAAAACTTCTCACACCTGAAATTGGAGTCCGGAAACACACACTTGAAACGGGGAGCATGAAAGCAAATCATCGTAGAACACATGGGAATAATGCAGTAAGTATCATTGTATGGTGCAGAATGAGATGATAGATGACCGAATTGGTTCGTTTGTACATCTGTGACACTTTGACAAGGGTCGTGCTGAAACTTTGACCAGTTTGCTGACCGTGGTCAATGACCGCTATTTTCATCCATTTGCATATTTGCATGATGAAAAAGACCGTGTGGACCATTATCTCGTCTTTAGTCAAGGCAGGTCGTAACTTATTGACAACATAACCGAATTTCAAGACCAGTTTCGGAAGAATCCATTCCGAAACACGCTGATCAGTACCCGATACAACGGGTGCCATTATGACAGGCTGTTTAACGGCAATATAAAACTTCATAACCGCCTAGAAAGTAGTTTTTTTATTTTAGTACTAAGACATATTTTCTAAAATATCCAATTTAACACTAAATAACTAAAAAATTCCACGCAATTTACGTGTGAAGTTCCAATTTCTTTATTATATGTACCACAAAGAAAATATGTTATTTTATCATTCCAATAAGTGACAAAATCTTTTATATTGTAATTTCTTTTTTTATTAATACTACAACAATACTATTATTACTACTACAACTACTAATAATAATAATAGCAAAATATGAAAGACAATGATATTAATAAAAAAATCATTGTGCTTTTAATGACGAATAAGAAAAGTAAGATATTATTATTATTATTATTATTATTATTATCATCATTATACACTTATGTGAATGAAGAAATAGCATATTTTCTTTGTGGTACTCATAATACAAGAAATTGGAATTTTCCACGTAAATATCATACATATTTCTACTTATGCAGCGTTGGATTGGATATGCCCTAGTTTAATTATATATTGTCATGAAGGTATAATAATTAGGCCGTTACGATGCTTGTTATTACCGTTGACCAGTCAGATAGCACCCATTGTATCTTAGACCAGTCAGCATGTTCCGGAACGGGTTTTGAAATTCGAATTTTTTGTGAATGCTTTACGATCTCCCTTGACAGAAAAATCTGTAAATGAATAAAACAATAACGAGTGTTTACAACGGTCAGCACTTTGTCGATGTTTTCCGTCTCTGTCTCAGTCTGTCGCTCTCTCTCTCTCTCTCTCTCTCTCTCTCTCTCTCTCTCTCTCTCTCTCTCTCCTTTAAACCATCTAATCTACGAGAGCTTAGTAGAAGGTTTTCAAATGTCAACTATCTTACCGGTTTTATAGCCTTGATCTTTAGCCGGATGGGGTGTACATATCCCATATATTTACCGATTAATATGATCGAGTTCAAGAGTGTTTGCATGTTAATACAGACAGGGGTATCTAGGAAAGGGGGAGGGGAGGCGGAAGGGTATGTACCAGTACGAGGTGGGAGGTCAATGGTGGGTATCGTGATTCCAAGTCAGAGTAGTTTTCATAATATTTGTTGTGCATACTCATACGCCATATTACCTGAATTGTTCATGGATATCATGAAGAGGGGTATCCAGCAGAGGGAGACCATAATATGTTTTGTTTAGTAATATACGCACACATTAAAATTGTAACCTATTCTAATTCGATATTTGTCGACTTATCTACATGTCTGCACATGAAGTGGAGAGTCTAGTACACCTAGTAAGCTGCTAATGCATGCGATTCCAAAACGTTTTAGCGCTATACACGTCCCTGTCATTTATAGTATGCGAGAGCACTGTAGAGTCGAAGTATAAAGTTGTAAAATTAAATTAAAACTTTGATCTCGTTACTTAGGTCTTATGTTTCGCTTTCGAAAAGAAATGGTAATATTTTCAGTAGAAAAGGCTCAACAAACATCCCCTGTCATTATTAATATTCCTGCAGTATAGCTGCATCATCATTTCTACCAGAAGTCATTTTGAAATGAATTTGAATTGTTTATGAGCAGATTATAAGTATCATCCATGAGCAAACAAAGGTACAGAATCCGTCCTTCAATCAGAGGTAATTTGCTAAATAAGACGTTGTACAACACTTTTTTTTATCTCGAGAATGCACCAGCCGAGTTTTGAAATACTGTTTTCTTTTCAGTTTGCAAATAAGGTACTACTCGTTTCTGTATTGTAGCGATGATGCTTGAACTAATGTGATAAAAGGAACAACAAAAAAAAAAAAAAAAAAACAAAACAAAAAAAAAAAACAACAAAAGACAGAAAACAGATGAATAGTTCCAAATGTAGAAAGCCCTCCAGCATTTTTTGTACTCTCAGTACTTTGATAACCAGTGAGTATGTCAGCGCTTATATCCATCCATATAAGTACTTTAATTATAAATACAAGGATTTGTGCATTTCATGTTACTTAATTTATTTACACGTTTATATTTTTTCTATAAAAATGGCAATAACCCCAAAAGGTCTTCACTCCTTACACAGCATTGATTATAAAATAAACAGTGATTTAGAAATCAGCTTGGTCATGCCTTGTTAATAATTTTGACATATTTGATTTGTCTACGTGAGTAAATGTTGTATGCCTGCAAGTTCTCACAGCATTAGAAGGAGACGACCCCTAAAAAATCAGCAAACATTTTTACGTTGCTAAATGTTTAGATTAGTACAAACATAATGAAAAGAAATGAAAAATATATATTGATATTTTGGATTTTAATTATGCTCTCTCTCTCTCTCTCTCTCTCATTTATCGTCCACTCTTTGAATCACGTGACTTCTTGTTCCTAGGAAAATTTGTAGGTAGAATGAGCCACAGATTATCCCATAGGTTTAGTGGAAGGTATTGGAATATCGTCAACCTTCCCGGTTATATCGCCTTGAACCACTTCAAATTAATCTTTAGCAGGGTGGAATGCACATAGCTTAGATATTTGCTGATTAATATGATCAAAGTAAATCAGTATTAACTGGTTCATACTGACAGAGATACCCAGTAGCAGGAGAAATGTACCAGAACTTGGGGATAGATGATATTATGGTATCGTGAATCCAGATCAAAGTTGTCTTGAGTAATTCAAAATTGCTTTACCCGAAATATTGACTTATTCGTTTAATCAGTTGTTGTTTAGTTTTCGTTATAATATAGGATATTACTTACTTAATTAGGTAAATGAATGCAAACTAAAATAGATAGGTCGTATACAGATTCTTGTCTACTAATTTTTATCCGGTATTTACGAAAATAAATGGATGAAAACCGCACTTGAAATTTCCGTCTTAATTATGTTTGATTAAGCCCTATCAATTCAGATAAACTTGGGAAAGCTGATATTAATGCCTAATCAAATGGTATAACATTCAGTTTATTTAGCAACGATTTAAATTTTTTAACATCAGTTGTTATACCTACCATAAAAATAATACTTGGTACAAGTACTCACCAAAATTTAAAAAGCAGATATCACAGATATACAATACAACAACGGAAACGTTGCGAGAGGATACCTATGAATGAAAGATGGTGTGCGCTATGTAGAAATGGCGATATTAGTGAAACATTTCATATTTAATCGAATGTGAATCTTCCAGCCAAATGCAAGAGTGTTGTTAGAGACGATACTTGTATTTTTACGTTAAACAAAATATTTCGAAATTTGCACAAATTATGAATATTAAAATCGTCAGAGAGCTGCTGAATTCTTTTTAGTCCTCCATAACCTCTACTATGTTTATACTACAGAGTCCTTATAAAACCAAACGTATCAATTATATTCATTGTTCCTATATTGTTTTCCTTGTATGTTCTTGGAAGAGCGACCACAGAGTGTGTACATTCCTATCTTACAATTATATTATGAGGTAATTTGTTACATTCAATGGGCCTTATTTTAGACAAATATGTACATGTCCTACATATGGTCTCTCTACCATTCCTAATAACAGATGAATATTACGGCGCCCTCCACTCGGAAACAATATCGCAAACTCCGCAAAATGGCGCCCCCCCCCCTCCGCCCGCCCCTTACGAATGTCCTGCATTAATGTATGTGCGTATATGGTTTAACGACATGTTATCACACTACTGTATATTTAGTACGGAGTATAGGTTAAGTTCTACATATTGTAAGCAAGATCAATAATTATTCGCGACATGAAACTCAAACATATTCTAAATTGAGAAATGAAAAACATCAAGATCTCCGTTAGGTTTTCAACTATTTTTTCTTCTGTTGCTATTTTGTCACTCATGGTATTATGTATCTATGTCTCTACAGATACAATAGGCAATCGTTCATGAAATTGAAGGAAATTAACTTGGCACTGAACCAGATTTATGACATACCATTCACTATATCCTTTTATATGTATACGCTTCAATCTCAGAATGAAACAATAAATTGCCGATGTATATAGTTAATAACTAATAATTATGCAAATTCCTTACCTCCCAAAACTGAGCAAAGTTGTCCTGATTACGTCTATGGCGTAGGTATAATATAACTTACTTGAACATTCCCAGAAAATAAAGTGAAACTAGAGCTATTGTTGAGTTACTGAAAATAATTTAAACTCTGGATTTGCACTGAGTTAACCTTAAAGGAATAAATATCACAAATACTCACAAAGTCTGACATTGGAAAGCATCACTTAATATTATGTTTTGATTTTAAGCAAACCATTTGTATAACACGGCAAAACCATTTGTATATACCTTCTGAGATAAATATCGCTCAGAAATATACCAATATTGATCAGAGATGTGTACAGAGTTACTAGGCAAATGTATACACATGAAGGCCGAAATTATAGCAACAATTCAAAATGAGCTTGCAAAAAGTAAAAAGTGTACGACTATGATTTGTTTCTATTTATTTCAAGTTTGGTGCATTAAAACTATTGGACACAAGCTGGGTTTCAACACAATCACACCAAATGAGCATAGTGGCCACTTATGAACGTTCTACGTACAAGCCCAACCGAAATTCTTGTCGTCAAGGATGAAAAAAAGCCACCTGATCAGGCGCAGGAATATCATAAAAATTCCTTGAAAAATGTTCACGCAGCCATAAACAGGAATTTAAAATAAATCGACATTGTAAACTCAGTTTGCACACTCTTCATATCAGCTGTTATTGTCGAAGATCATGGTCATATGACGTGGAGGAAAGGATTTGACTACAAATAAAGAAGGATTTGTTTTAATTTGTAAAATAAATTGCAGAAACCAAGGCAGCCAATGCCCAACAAGTTAACATAAGTCCTTCGGACTTTATTTACTTTTTGAGTGATTATGTACACTTCGATAAATACCCAACCATGATCATTTAATCCTATAATGAAATGTTGGGTACACGATTCACCATATAACGTTTCAGTGCAATGCGCTGGTAACTTGTATATCAGTGCAAATGTACCGCAATAAGCTAAACAGTTCTAATGTTAAACCAAAACAAAAACTTCCAACGAAAAGTGATAAACTTCGGGACAGAAAACTTTATAATATTTCTGGGACATATGAAACACAAACCAATTTTTCAACTGGCCGAACTAGCATACGTACATAAATGCCGAGCTTTATTAGACCGTCCTTAATTTTAAATGTTTGTTTAAAAATTTGTTTACAGCTGATATAGAACAAGTAAACGTAATATTTTAGTTTTTAATTACCTTCTGGATATTGCATGAAATTTAAATCTAGCAGAAAGTAGTCACTAAAAATTATTATGTTTACATATCATTACGCAGCAACAGCTGATGAATTGATGGCTACTCAAATATACATGGGTGACATTGGTGTCATAAAGGTAACAAAACCCCCTATACTTTTCATATGTTCCAATAAATAAAAATCTGCATACTGATTGTAGACCATTCGAATCGAGTCAGAGAATCAAAAACTACTTATATACCGAACGATTGGCAATTAATAACTTTTCCCACCTGTGCACATGTTTGGCTGAATAGAGGTAGATTGGGTATTTAAGATTGTCTTACTGACATCCGTCAGCGCCTTTTATACCAGCCTCTATTGCTATTAGTATTTGTTTCGCGATCTTCACTTATTAGCACATGCGCGGTTAGGATTACAAAATATAATCACACATATGCGTGTGTGCGCGCGTTCTGTTATGCAAACAATTACGCGACTTTTACTGTTTGCAAATCTACTAAGAGGTTCCGACAGCCCCTAGCGCAGCTGCTTTTGCAACCGCAGGAGCCGCAGCTGCTAGCAACGCTGGAATCACCGCAAGGAATGGAAATATTCTACCGGTTCTTTGCATTTGTGCCATATCTGACTTCGATAACGTTAATGTCGCTGAGATGTTTTTTTCGTTTAGCCGCATTAAGCTGATTAAGTTGTGTTTGGATCAACCACACAGGACAATTCCAGTTAATTTTGGCAAACAAAACTTTCAGTGTAACCCCACACTCGTTTCGTGTCCCTCTTCTGATTTTCGTATCGCTCTTTTGATTTTCGCAAGCTGGTTTTTCGCTAAGGCTAACCTTAACTTCGTGGTAGGACATTCTTATTTATAAATGTGACTGGTTCAATTGCAACCGCTATGAGTTTTCCACAGGCGCGTCAATAACCCTCATTCGACCACCAGCACCCTCCAACAACAATGTCGCGTCAGAAAGGATCAAAGCAAAGCATTTCATTTTTGTAACCACCATGGGCGGCGGGAACGGGCCCACCAACACGTGCATGAAAATACATGTCAACCATGGACTCTCTGAACAACTCGAGGTGTAATAAATCGGGTACAACGTACGAAGGTCATTCTGGGAAATCTGCAGACCTGTGTTTTTATGTCTTAATGCAGGTCCAGGTACGACCACATATTATGATATGCACGTGTGACTTGATTGTCTGTGAAGTTAAGCAACATTTCTTCGGAGTGTTCCTGATGACCGTTTAACCGCAGAGAAACTTCAGACACTAGATTAATCAGTGCTTTGTTGTACTGACAGTGAAGTGTATACTTTACGAGCTTTGCCAATAAGTACACTTTGTAATAACAACGTCGAATGCTCTATTGGCCATTTCAAGTTTTCAGCAATTTTCTCAAAGTGAAGAAAGTATTTATCTACTTCTTTTTCCTGAAAAGGGGGTACTAACCTAATATATCTGATAACATCAAAACCTGAACCTGTGTCTAAAGGGGAAGAGTGTCTTCCGCTTGCCAGTTCTAATTCTCTTAACTTAAATTGTATTTCCCTTTCTTTTGTCTCTCTGTCTCTGTCTCTGTCTCTCTCTCATCAATTGTCGAATATCATCTTACTATGCTCTTGGTTATTATCTTCATTCACATTTTTAAACGCCACGAACACGTGTTTTGGTGCGCTAAGACCATGTTGGGTACGTATTAGCCATGTAAACTGTACCTAAATATTGCTTGTTGGGTGCTCGTCTGTGGTATGCGCGAGAAACGACAGCGTTGATGTGGTTCCAGACTGTATAAACGACAACAAACCGTCTTATGTGACCAGCGAAGGCGTTAGCACAGGCATGCAGGCATGCACAATGTTAATGTCGACAATTCAACTTTGCCGGCATTACCTCCGGTACGCCAAATTGCATCGTTGGCCTTGGTCTTACGGTTAACTGTTTACCGCGACTGTGTTTGGCTCCAAAATAACTTTGCGAACATCTCTGCAAAACCCAAATATATGACTGAGAGGAATCGCACACGAAAACCTCAATGAGTCTTCGTGAAGTTGTAGTCGACGCTGTGCAAATCCAAGGTTGTAATTTGGGTTGGCGCCAAGGACTACGGCGGTGTGAGCAGCAAGGTGCGGCTCAAAAGAATCATAACAACAGCTGTTGTATACGGTCTATGATCTACATTATTGGATGAGTCCTTATAAGACGTCATTGACGGGCCAGCGGATGTCGCGTAATCATTGCTGTATCTGGCAAGTCCAAGAATTGTTGTGGCAATTTCAACGTTGGCGAGAATTGTTTCGATTTCCTTTCCATCAATCAAATATTTTTGCGTTGTTGAACAACTCCATGATGCCATTGATGACAAACCCAACTTGGGCATTGGCGGGATAATCGTTATTGTTGTCCTGTACAAGTTTTCCCTCAATTTCCAAGAAAGCCCCAGGCGGAAGAAAAAACCTAGACGTGTCTTTTACTTGCAATTCTATTTTTTGTTCATTAGGGAGCCTAATAGTACTGAAAATCTTCTTTACTTTGACCCACCAACACAGGCGCGTCCATATCAAACGCGGGATCGGTTGTATCTTTGAATCGGGCCATTGTTTACACTTATACATTAATTAGTTCGTCTAATACCTTTTTGTGAGACGGCGTTGGTGGCTTGGCCACTTGCGTCCAGTTTCCATCCACAACCGTAATCCGCTTCCCATTGCCAGATTTGCAATCGCTGATTCGGCGATACGTTGTTGGGCAGCTTCTTTGATGATTTTACTGACTGGTGCAGGCATTATTTCTGTCGATGGAAGTATAATTGATTTTGGTTCTACACGCGGTGCTCGAGTCACTAATCGTCGCAGTCGATCTCGAATCGATTGAACCGCTTGCAATCCAAGATTTTTTAACCGATCCGCAGCGAAGTTTTTGATGTTATCAACGACTTGCATTGCAACGTGTTTAGTAATTGGAGCAGCGTGCGAGGTCAGGACCGCAAGTAACTTTGGTGCGCCTGTGAATAATCCCAGGACAACATCACCAAAACCAGTTCAATAATATGTCGCGTGAACGGGTTTTCTCGCATTTATAACACGCACTGGTATCACACGTCCACGTAAAATTGTCATTATCTTTAAATGTCAGGTCGATCTCTAATATACAGTTGTATTGTCTCACCGCGCAGGTCAAACACGTGCCCGTCCTGGTCACAAGAGTAAAATGGGTATGTGCCAACCGAGGATTACAACATGGAAGATACACCAAATCACCCAGTTCCACAGTTGGGAAAACCCAAACAGTAGGTGACCCTGATCAGCTATGCCTTCCGCGGACATCTTAGTCGTCCCAGCTTCGCTTTCATAACTGCCACTGATGGCGTCACAGGTTAAATTAATTTGAATTGTTGTGGTAATATTAAAAGTATCAGGCGCGATATGGCATCCCACGCATAAGATTCGTTTGTCATCGGAAATATCTTCGGGAAAACCAAGAATTGTTCTTATTGATGACAGTTCGATGTAAACCACATACGGCGCAGATTCAATCGCGATGACAGAGCTGAGTGTGGGCTCGTGTTCACGTATGGAAATTTTAGAGTCTTTGCCGGTCACCAATGTGATTCTCCGTCGAATCTCTTCATTGATCCATTCCATGTCATACGCCCCAGCGGGAAGTTCAATATTATTCCAGGTGGCGCCACTGTCTGCCGTAAACACAAACGAGTTATTCGCGGAAAGACCCCCAAATGGTTGTGATCGGATATTGGGCCAACTGTAACAAACTCGCAACGACGAGCATGCAACCTCGAGTGTGCTGGATTCCCCTGCGGTGATTGGTGTCGAGAAAGTTACATCGAATTCTATTTTCGTTGAGGAGATCGTGATCATCAAGGTAATGTTTGGGGTTGTATTTACAACAAAACGTTGCAACACAGCATTGATTTTGCGGAGAAATGCCTCAGAACTCATCTTCGGTGTGGTGTAAATCATCGATGTCTTCAACAAGTTCATGCATTAACAAGCGAATCGTCCACGGGATCATGCTATCATTGGTGAGCAACAGCTGACAAATCGATGCGGCCTCATTAACGACTTTGGGTGCGTTATTACCTGCGCGAACCGATCCCACAAATGTGTCCAGCGATCCGCAAAAGTTCGTGAGGATCACACGGCCCACAAAGGCCTTCTCCTTTCGTTGCTTGTTGGTCTCGTGTTTTTCGAGCTTGGAATTTATCAATTTGTGCTATTGCGGATGCAGCTTCGCTTTTGGTGCAGTCGGTTGTTTTTCTCGTGCGGGTGTTTCTATCTGCTTGCTAAATTGTTTAACCTGTTCTAGTTGTTCTCTCCACGCTGCCGGTACTGCCTTTGTAAGCATTTGTTGTGGCACATATGCACGTCTTTCTTGTTGCGTGGGTTGGACTTGATACGATGGCGCGTACTAGCTCATATATTCTCTCCAGAATTCCCTGCTTTATTCAATTTTTCCACTGTGAAATGCATTAAATGTTTTGACAAAATGAATCCACTTATCACCGGTAGCCTGTTTCTTTTCCTGTGAACTCTCTGAATACCATCTTAGGCCATTCACCGTCCATGTATTTATCATGTGTCTTTGGTGGTATTTTCAACATAAAATCTTTCCAGTTGATGGGCCTATTAAGAGCGAGATATATAGGATTTACAAAGATGTGCTGGCGAGCTGCTTCGTTAAAGTATTTAGCCGGTGTTTGCATCTGCGATTTGTACTCGGGCGGTACTCGTGGCATTTTTAAAATTGCATCTCTAACATTTCGATCATGTGCCTGTGTGCCTTTTCCAATCACATCAATGGTTTCTCCAATTTATCCGGTGTCTTCTCTGATTTCCACGATCGTCTCTGGCAATTGTCCAATTGTCTGCGGTTGCCCTCGTAGTTTGTTTGATATATTTGGTGCATTTAGCTATCTTACGAACTGGGCCCTTTTCTTCTGTTCCCGTCAGCGCTGCCACCTGTTCTACGGTTTCTCTCGTGGCTTTCTTGATATCTTTGACGCGTTTAGCTGTCTTAACAAGAGAACCCGTCATATCCGCGATGGTTTCTGCAACTTTCTTTACCTCTTCCGCGGTTTCATGTGTGGGCTTGATCAGTAGTGCAAACGTTTGTTCGAAGCCCTCTGTGAGATCTTCTCGTACATATTGTTGCGACTGTAACATATATTTGACGGCTATAACATTGCGAATTAGTTCCTGGTGTTCGCGGGCAGCTTGACTGCGTCACTCCCCATACTCTGCTATGGTATCACTGGCGGAAAGTGGAGATTTCTTTGGCGGAGCTTTCTTGGCTTTTGACATTTTATATGTGTATCGTGGTTGTTAAATTGTTTTATCCAAACCCGCGCAATATTTTTCCCCGGTAGAGCCGGAGGCGAGACCGCTCTGCGGTCTACTAGTCAAGTCAATAGTGAGGAAACTATACGGGCCCGAGGTGGCCTCGGAAAACATATTTCGAAACACATCCCACGTGTGGTCGCTAACACACCAGGTCCAACGCGCGTCAATGCCGCGAAATATCATTAACATGTTACAGTTGTCTAGTATTACTTTAGGTACATGTGCGTATCGTTTTGTTAAATAGATCACATCTGTGTTTTTGTGTCGACCGTAGGAAAATATTCGTGCGGGATTTATTTGGTTTTCCAGCATTACGTCATCTAACACAACAAGATTATTCTCAGGTCATCAATGGTAGGAGCTTCGTCGATTGTGGAGAAGAAATCAACCGTGGACGTGGTGGCTTTGCCACTAAACGACGACGCAAGAGCGCCCGCAAAATCTTTGTCTACGTCGTAACACGGCTGATCGTCAGCCGACGGTGCAATCACGTACAACCGATCCCACGTCAGCCATTGTAAAATCATATTAGAAAACAATTGAGTTTAACCTGATCCAGCTGGACCAATGAGTAACGCACGAACTGAGTTTGGAAATATATCGGACTGTTTGGGCGCTGCCTGCGAAAAATAGTCAATGACAGAAAAATCTTTGACAACTTCTGTGTTTTTCCTTTAAATGTCAACACTATTGTTGTATAATACAATCATGTTTTCATATTGTGCCCGATGCCGCACAAAAACACATACTGCGAATCCAACTCGAGTTCAAACATGTAATGGTAAATCCGCGATTGCTGGAACTTGTGTTCGATGTGGAGCAAAAAAGTCCACATTTGTTTAAATAAAAACTGCCCTGGACACCATCGAGTTTCAATATCCTGGTGACAAGCATATTCCCGGATACAATTACTGTGAGCCTGGAACACTGCTGAATATACGACTTAATTCTAACAATTGAGCAGAGTCCGGGGAAGCACGCGAAAACCGCGTCAATGCTGCATGTTACCGACATGATCCTGCTTACAAAGCATCAAATGTCATCCGTGCGTGTCAACGTGCCGATATAGATCTCATCCATGATTTGAACGAGCTCAATCCTACGCTCGGAGAAAGAATCTTTAGATGGATCATCAAAGGGGATATGAAGGCTAAGATTGTTTTGAGCGGTGAATAAAGTCCACTCGGTTCCACCACTCATTTAAGGTAAAATATAGTGATATATTTAACAAACATGGATAAACAAAAGTGTAGTTCATGAACGGGCATTATCGAAAAATATACTACAGTCTTCGCGGGTATTGGAAAGGTGAAGCCGCTGTTGAAAAATTAGCAAACGCGGCATCGGTCAACCATGGTATTGCTCGAGAATTGCTATCTAAACAAGGGCTGTGGCAAATTTACCTACCTGCGCCAAGAAAGATTTTCCGTGGTCTATTTGATGTCCAAACACCTAATGAAGTTCGCTAGGCTGATCTTTTATTTCTTTCACATGATCGGGTACGTGGGCGTACTTACAAATACGCGTTAACTGTTGTAGATATCGCTAGCAGATACAATGAAGCGGAGCCGTTGACATCTAAAGATTCGGCTGGTGTCGCAGATGCGCTTAAACGTATTTACACACGCGGACCACTAGCAAGGCCACGGTTATTACAAGTGGATCCAGGTAAAGAATTTCTCGAATCTGTTCATGCGTTGTTGACAAAACAACGTGTGCAAGTTCGTGTTGGACACGTTAATATACATCGTGACCAAGCTATCGTGGAACGATTAAATCGCACACTTACGGAACGATTTTTTTAACATCAGTACGCACAAGAACTGTTAATGAGGTCTCGGTCTCAAAGTGCTCGATCCCGGATCGCAGAGCGATCACGCGAGTGATTAACACGACTACCATTAGTCATACAATCATTAAATAATGAAATCACACGCGTGATTAGATTAAAACCAGCTGATGAGATTCGCCAAAAGACTGTTACCCGGAAAAATGATTTCACATCCACCGCCGTTAGAATCACTCGGAAAAAATTGTGTTAGGTATTTGTATGTGTTATGTATGATGTTTATATAATATTATAAATATTTTAGGAAATTATAAATGTTTCTTGGCTTTAATATTTGCTTAAACCTTAATGTTAAGTATATTGTTGACGTGTTTAGCTATTGTTTTTGAATTAGGTTGTTTACTTAGTATTTGAGTTCAATGATGGTTTTGGTAAACAAGTTGCTTATACCATTGAAGTCAGGGTTGATTTTTTTTACCGATAAAACCAGAATTTTCTTTAGAGTTATGTGTCAAAAGTCACATACACCATATAATATTCTAAAACATTCTGACATGTGACCTATCTTTATATATACCATGTTTAGTGGACAGTTTTTGAGTTTCGACCTTAACATCAGTCTTTAAAGAGTCATTACAGTTGTGAAAAATCATTCCAAATTCAGAGAGAGGAATTATTTAAAATATTCATTGAATTATAGTGCTCATAGACCCTGGTGCATTGGTATACACGCATGTGATATTCTTTACTCCTGATCATGTTGGCTGTATATGCGAATTCGTGTCGCTCGAGAAGACATTCCTTATACATCTCGTGTGTGAGATCTTTTTTAACAACAACCTTGATAACTCCTTTCGCCCTCTTTTTGTTTTCGGTCCCGACCACAATCGAGTAAATTTTGGGGTGCAGTCCCACGTATTATTCGATAGTATCACCCGCGCACTCATCTTTGAAGTTTCTTACAACGTTTTTGTTGGTGTTGCTAAACAACGGGTGTGCTTTCGGATAATCGTTGTTGCCAAATTCGTTTAGAAGTATATCCGATGCGATATTCGCGTACACATCGTCGGTGGTCTATATGCATCAGCAGCGAGTCGGTGTCGGTGTAAAGCATCTTAACACGATCGCAGTAAAATGGTTTTATTTTATCATAATAAAACTCATGCATGAGCAGCTTTGAAAGATCAAGCACGGAGTCCCCAGCGTACATTGGCTTTGTCAGCTTTGAAAGATCAAGCACGGAGTCCCCAGCGTACATTGGCTTTGTCAGCTTTGAAAGATCAAGCACGGAGTCCCTAGCGTACATTGGCTTTGTCAGCTTTGAAAGATCAAGCACGGAGTCTCCCGCGTACATTGGCTTTGTCAGCTTCAGTTTCGATTTTTGTATTATGAACAGCAATGAGGCCGCCATCGAACATCTTTCGGGATTCGAATGCAAGGTCAGCAATGAGCCTTCGAAGCTTGTCTTGCTCGGTATCACAGACAAGATTCACGCGGATTCGCTTTCGCAGATTCTCCATCGTTTTCCCGTATACAGAATTGTTCATTAGTTTAAAGAATTCTTTCTCAAACTCGTTAGTGGCCTTGGTGCGCAGATCCGTATTAATTTGGATATAAGGAGCCATCCAAGCGTCCGATGAATTCTGCTTACACGCATTCCCAATAGCAAATACAACTGCATACTTCGTACATGAACTACATAGATGGTTTTCCGCCAAAGACTTGGAACAAGTTTGCTGCATTCGGCAAACTTGCGTCCGGATTTGTCCACGATCATACACTGATACGGGGACAACCATTCGCGGGGCACCGACAACGCTTCTGGTGCCAGCGGGTAGTCGTTATGAGTGTGGTGAAGCTCATCCGGGTACTCCATGTCAACTTCAAAGAAGTATCCGCAGTCGCTGTTGCTGTCGTAATCGTATACAAGTTTTTATACGTCCACGTCCGCGGGATTATTCCACTCAAAACCACCGACGGCTAGGGGCTGGATCAAGATACATGATGCAACTGTTTGGGACAGCGGCGTCATATCCGTCCACGTTCTGGTTATTTGGGAGAACGCGACGATGACTCACCATTGAAATCGCGCTGCGCAAACCACGCTCGATAAACAGATGCATATCTATATCGGCGAGCAGTTCAAACTCTACTTTTGTCATTAACAGCAATGCATCTCAGGACATTCCCGGTGACGTAAAATAGTGCGCGGGGTCGAGATTGTACATTCTCTTGGCGGTATCGCGAAACGCTTCAAAAACATCCGCGAGTAGCAACACATCGGTGTGCAAATGCAAATCGTAATAGTCACCGAGGTTTTTGCATTCGAATGCGGACCAAATCGCGTTTGCGTGTGCGTAGTCCTCGGTGGAAATACCTTCGCGAGACAGCAACGAATAAAATGCCTCGATCAGTGGCAACTGAGTTTCGACAAACCTTTCCCATCCACTCATGTACTAGTATGGGTACACTCCTTTCGCGTTATCAACTTTAACTTGTCACCATATTGACTGGTGATTTTTAAGCTTTCCACAGCAAGGTATCTAACTAGCTTTTCCAAGCTGAAATTCAAAAACTGCAGTGAATCAGTGAACTGCAACTGACCCAGTCTAAATGTCATATATTGTTCCATCGTGTTGGGAATGACGCTTATTGGCGATTCGTTTAATTTGCAACCGCAGATTGAATGCTTCATGTGCGGCTCCTCTGTACGCGCCTGTTATATGGCAATGACCGCGAACGTTTGAACTTTCAGTTCAAAGGGACCATCACAAATCCAGCAAAGAGTCCTCTTGGAAAACTCATTAATATCATCACGGGCCATAATCATGTCTTCGGGCAAATAGAGCTGTTTGCGGATCCATTTAGCTGTAACCTCAAGTGATTTAAGAAACACCTCAACCGAGTTCTGCCAGGATATACTATTAATGGCTCCACTGCTCCGTAGCATCGGACAATAATGTAGGAAAACCCATGCGAACGTTGCTGCATTTATGTAGCTCTCAACAGCTACTTGACAATAATGACTTTTATTGTGGCTGAATCAGTGGAAAAACTCAGCGTACAGTTATGCCAGAACTTGGCAAAATCATTTTGAAATTTACCGCACAAGATGAAAGTAGTGTATATCATTTATGCGGCCTTTGAATGTTTGAATGTTCCAGTATATGTTCGTCCATTTTTACAACGTGTGGAAAATATGTTCAGTACCTTCATCGATTGCTTCATTGAAATCCTTGGCGTCGTTGAGGTTTGTGGTTATAAGTGGACCACCATATAGCCACATGGTTGTGGTTTTAAATCCATCCTTGTCTGATGACTTGCGATTAAGCGGCATAGTCAAACGCGCATGGACATGAATATCCGCTTTAATACTGGAAGTGTCGAGCGTTGTAACGTCGATACGATTTCTGGGCGTATATTCGATCAAAGTTGTATGTCTTTGCTTGGCGCGTAGGTGTTTGAAATAACCGCACGGTAATCTACATAATTGTCCTTACGCTTGTGTAGCTCAAACTCGTGGGCTTCATGTTCGCGAACGTAAGCTGCTGTTGCTGGTGTAACTGGTTGTTGCTGTTGTGGTTCAGTTACGGGTCCTAATAACGCAAGTATGTCAGCTTTTCGCATACGGCTTGGTATTCGTATCTGCCTTAGTTGATTCACAGTCGGCATACTGTTATATAAGGGAAAATATTTGTCTAATTGTGAATGCAAATGTGATTTACAGTATTCCTAATGACATGTTCTGCCGCAGAGTTCAAGTTTTCATAAGCATACACTTTTGCATTGATTTCGTCCTAATACCTTTGAACATCTTATATATTTACAAATTTTATTCTCTAATAGACATAATCATCTGTGTTTTCATAGATATATTAATCTATGTTTTCGATTCATGGTGTACATAACTGCAGGCGTATGTACTCTGCACCTGGTACAATAGTTAGTGTAGTTGCTCTGAGTTAATAGTATTTGATTGCATGACCCTTTGCTGTAAACATCTTTTCATCTGTCATTGTAATTACCAAATTCTTGGAAGTGCAACGTGAACAAACACGTTCACCAGGCGGCAGCAGCTGAGGATCAAAGCCAATAGATTTTTGTGTTCAAATATAATTTTCATCAATTCGATATTTGGCCAAATCACCGCATACTCATCAGTACGCGGAAATACTATACCAACTCGTAAATGACCGCAGCTTGTACGATGGCATCCAATAACATAAAATGTCCTGTACTGTTTATGTATATTGATGCCATATTTACTGTGTCTTTGCATGAGAATCTCTTAGAAACCTTCAGATAATGCATATCCCGCTTACGCTCTTCCCTTTCAAAAATTCTCACAGAATTACATAAACGTGTCGTTGGTGATTCCATTTATTAGACAAAAAACATTTCTCTAATTGCTTTGGAACTATCTTAGAATTGCAACAACGCAGACTAGGAGAACAATAAAACAAAAAATCTGAAATGTCATTGTATGATATTGTGCAAGAAAAGTTGAAGTTGCTAACGTTGACTACACCACCTAGTACAGATAGCAAAAGGAGCAAATGCTATAAAGACAATGATTTTGTTGTGATGGGTTTAACGCCATTTTGCAGCACATGATAGGCTATATGTGGCGGGCCAATATATTTGGTGAAGGAAGAACCAGAGGAAATCCCGGTAAGAACCACCGACCCACGGGAAGCTACTGGCAAGTTTTCTCACATACCCACGTTGGCCGATCCCGAGACTCGAACCCATGAGGACAGAGGTGAGATGTCAACGATTTGTAAAGGCGAGCGGCTTAGACCACTCGGCCACCTGGGGCCCCTATAATGACGATGACGATGACATTGAAACATCAAGCGAATATTCTAGCAGTAGCTATTTTAGAGAATTTTAATTTGTACTCTACGGAGATTCGAACCTTGATTCCGCGGTTACGGCACCCATCGCCTTGGCATCACAAATCCAGCAAAGAGTCCCAATACCATTTCGACCATGCACACATCGCCATATAAGATTTAAGCTGGTCCCTATCGGGCAAAATATCAATGTTTTCAACAGTAACATTTCAGTCAGTATCTTCATGAAAAATCTAAAAGTAATCAGGTTCGTTTAATATAAACAGACGCAAACGAAAGATAACTCCGCTTACTCATCACATGGCCCCGCCCAGGTGAAACCTAGGACACGCTAAACGACCAACAATCACAAACTACCTAGATTCAGCGCTCTTCCCGATGATTTATCTGAGAATTGTTTACCTTACAAAGCCACCTTTCGCGAGAAAGCAAGATGTTTTAGTAAAGGTTGGTATGTAAAGTCTGTGACAATTTCTAAAGTTGGAGATAATCGGGTTGGCATTTCTGCCAGAATAGTTCGCAGTTATTGCAAGACCGAGGAACTACATATGGTACGCATGACCGTGCATCGATCAGAAAAACCACAGAAGCTTATAGTATATGTGTCGATCTTCAATTATACAATATATTGAAACCTATGATTAGATTTGTGCATTCACATTTTAAAAAAACACCCCCACACCATCTCTCTTTCTCTCTCTCTCTCTCTCTCTCTCTCTCTCTCTCTCTCTCTCTCTCTCCTTTTAAACCATCTAATCTATGAGAGCTTAGTGGAAGGTTTTTAAAAGTCAGTATATATAACTCTTTATAATAACCTCTATATACCTTGATTTCTGTCGTCTGAATCCATAGTGACTAGGTACTTAGATGAAAATTAATTACTGAGTCGACATGCTGGTGTGTACGTTCATTTTTTGTGTATCAAAAGTGTTGCTTCCAAGTGGGAAATGAATATAAGAAACGTTTGGCTGTACACCAGGCTGATATCTAATGTGTTTTGTTACTCTTTCTATTGTCTTAAAATGTATGCCCTGGTCGCACTTACGTCAGCTTGTGTACTTTTATATTCTATCTCTTTTGACAGTTTCATTGTAGCAAAATGTAGTGACTATTTGTAATTAAAATAACGGTTTAAATTTCTCGTTGGTTTCCATACCGATGTGCAACGTTCATGCAACTTTGTTAACAAATGTATTTTATGCTTGATATTTGATATTTTCTTTTCCCAATTTACCGCTTAATTTTTTATCTTTCATTTTTTACGTATTTTGTATGATTTATTGTATTATTCGTAGCATGGGGGAAAGAAATACATCAATCAATCAATCTCTCCCTCATGATCGTTTGAATTATTGTGTTCTGCATCTTTGCTTTTTATTTTATGCATTTGTTTATCAACTGATTAATTGATTGAATGCTTCATACTTATTTATATATTTATATATTTTTAGCAAAAGTGACTTAACAATCTCCAAGCGCAAGAGATACCAAACATTTGAGTATTCACTTATTGTATTTAATTTTATATGTGATGTACGTTGCACTAAACCTTTTTAATGTGTTGATTTGACAGTTTGTTGTTATATAAACACCAAACAACATAATGAGTAGAAATAGCCCTAATTTTTTAGGTCAAAATTCTTTTCAGTACATTTCTCTCTGACTATACGTGGATAAAAACAGATGGTATTTTCATCGACTATTTACGTTCAGCTTATCGTGGGGACGGTTTACAAGCTTTGATTCACATCAGGGATTTCTAGTGATTTCGACGAGGTTTCGAGAACGAAATAAATTTCACACCGCCAACAAATCGTTCTGGTATCCACTGTCTGAGTTACAAAGGCTCAGGACACACCCTTGTACTAATGTGGTTTATCACGCGAATTGACCAACGAAGTCCACCATTGGCAACGTATTGTTTTTAAGCGTTGGTCGGAGGATAATGGCGGATGACTATGAGGCTGAATGTGTGTCGCTTACACGTACGCTGTTTGGTCCAGCTTATTAGAGTGACTGTCAGTTTGCGTATGGTCAATTGAAGGTTTAATGCAAGAATCATACTGTAGTTGACAAATAATAAGCGTGCACATTTACTAAAGTTTTAGATGTTTTATGAAAGGGGGACCGGGTTGTTTATATTCGTATACTATTGACCATGTCAGCATTTCCTATACAAAGACTTTCTATATTAAACTACTCTGTGGCACAAAATATCAAAGGAACATAATGAATAGCGGTCGCCTAGGTTATCATCCCTGATGTTTTGTTGGCCTTTTTTTTAGTATCGATCCCTGTTGAAAACGGGCATATATCCTAAACTTTTAAAAGAATGAAATAATTGAGAAATATATTACTAAACGGATTTACACCAACATTTTTCGATTTCGATTCAGTCACCACATCATATACAGTGCCATTTTAAAATATTTTAGTCTTAAGTCAGTCCCCCGGATTTATAGATTAGTTACGACTTTCAAGCGAGGTAAGCATACATTATCACAGTCTAACACAGCTACAGTTTGTTTCCTTTGTTTGTTGGAGAAACAGCGAAACAAAGCACACCAATTCTGGTGGCAGCTTTAAGAGTTTTGTTTAAGTCTATTTTTAGAGGTATTCATCTACAGTTGATATAAGAAACAAACATTATTGTATTAAAAATACTTGTTTACCTACGGTCTTTCAATTCAGGCTTGATTGTTGAAGAGTACTCAAAAATGAAAATGCTTATTACTATTGGAAGCCTTAAAGAATCAATATCTTCATTCTGGTTCGATTAGGTCAGCTCCTTCTCGCTCTCTCTCATTTTTCTTTTCCTCCATAAAAAGTAACCAACATTTGTATATGCCCTTAGTTTACATATATCAATGCATTATACACTTTACATATAATAATTCCTTGCAAAACATGCAAATCTATGGCTCATATTTTTCATTTATAATAGTGCTGTGTAGTAAAGGAGGTGGGGTGCGGAAGTTCTTTGGATTGAGCTGATTAATTTACGTGCTGCTTTACACTGTGAGAAGTTATATAATTTTGACTCTTGTTTTAACCACGATACTACAAGCCTACATTAATATATATATATATATATATATATATATATATATATATATATATATATATATATATATGGCTTTTAGTATCGTAAGCATTTTACTGCTAATATATTCATTTACTAATTTATAATAAAGTAAGCTTCTGGCAATACGGTTAAACGCTTTTTCATAATGAACAAAAAGAACATAAAACATTGTTTATTCAAAAATGTAGAGATCAATGTGCTTAGGGTAAATATATTATCTACAGTGAAATATCCACTTCTAAAACCAGCTTGTTCTTAACCTAAAATATCATTTTTTTTCTTTGACCCATTTAGGTGAGCACTTGTAAAAGGCCAATCCCTTTATAATTTTCAAGCATATTTATATTCCCCTTTTTGTGAATGTGTGCGATAGCACTTTGTTGTTCTAACACTTTGGGAAGTATCGAGATCAAATAATTTATTGAAAATAGACACAAAAATAGGTTCCGTGATGATTCCAATTGCTTTTTGAAAAATCACTCGAAAATCAATACCACCGGATTTTCCCGACTTTAAACTTTTTATAGCATGTTGCACTTCCTCTTCAGCTATTTTATCGTCCAGATGTTCATGTAGAACATTAGTTGTTTCGTTTAATCTGAAATTTTGGTCCAGATCATAATATATATTAAATAGTTTTGAAAAGTACTGGTACCATCCGGTGCTGTTTATTTTTCCATTCAACGTGGTATTTGGACATTTTAAAACTCTCTAGAAGTGTTTCGAATCTTTGTCTGTAGGTGCTTTTTCAAGTCGTGCCTATTCCTTTGTTCTGTATAGGTTGCGTTTGTGCAGGGTTATGTTTTTGTACATATTTGGATGGTGCTTATATATATATATATTATTATTTCTAAAGTTTCTAAGTGCATCAAGTGCGCGATGTTTTGCTACTTTGAAGTCTGCATCATACCAAGGTTGTTTGTTGACCGAAACCCGATCACTTCCTTTATTCATATCATTTTGATCTGATTTCATCGTCTGTGCTGATTCATTAATACTCTCCATGAAAGAATTCAAAGCGGTATTGAGTTGATTTTGCTCCATCATTGTGAGTATAGTATGAGATTTTTCTGATAATGAAGAGCTGACGTTTTGGACAAATATATTTCTTTGTGTTTCATTCCATATATATATCTCTCTTGGATGAATACTTTCATTATTTTCAGCTCTGAGTGTAATGAGATCAGCTAGACCCAAGTGAAATATTATTGGATGATGAATAAATTCAATTATATTACCAATCCTGAAGGTACTTATACATGCAAATAATGATTGATCTAATAGTAAGTAGTCTATGGTTGTATCAGATTTATCTTGTATACATGTAAAGTTTCCAATACTTTTATCATCCCCACATCTGCCATTTGCAATCCTCATTCCAGATAGCTGACAAAATTTCAGTAAATTCTCACCATAGTGATTTAGCTCTTCTGTCCTTGTTAGTTCTTCCCCCTCAATCTACATCCTCGACATAGGCTATATTCTTATCAATGATATTATTACTATCATGTATAATAAAATCAGGTTCTTTGGAGGTATAGACATTGAAATCTCCACCAATAATACATGTGTTGTTTGGATACATAACTCTATAATGTGCCGATTCGTTTTCTATAATGGTAAACAAGTCTTCATCTGTATGTATAGTCGAGTGTTCAGGTGACACATATACTATACCCAAAAGATATACATAATTTACTTTATTGTCTTTAATATTTCATACCCTTTAATCTTTCACGCACCATGAATCAATAAAAATGATAAATCAGTTTGGTCCACTAATATTGGGTACATAAAATATTTAAAAAAAGAATAAAAAAAAAACAATAAAGCAAATGTTTGGTACCTATGAAAATTATAATAAATTGTATTACCTGGAATTATTTGTGTGCCTGAAATAATGAATTATTGACAACTGACAAACAATTTCAGGCCATTCCCTGGCAGATTGTGTTTTTACAAACTAAGGGGAAAACCAGGGTGCATGTGTGCATCCATGTAATTCAAATTTAGCCTGACTCTCTTATAGAATCATGTCAAATAGAGCACCAGATCTACATTCTTGGTTAAAAATAAAAATTCATGTCACAGATAATCAGAAAGCTGTATGCTTCCTGGGCTTTAATTTTATAATCAGAGGTCACAGAAGCCATACTCATGGCAACTAATGATCGCTTCGTTACCGTATAAGTATTGATTACATCCTGCTAACTTCCCAACTTCGACTTATTTCATCAAGTATATCTGGCAACTACCTTCTCATCGTGGAGGACATCATAGTATGTATTTTTATGGATTTGATATTAGAAAAGCAACTTTCAACGTATGAATATATCGATGGAGCTGCAAGTAATGATTGCACTATTTAAATAATAAATTTGATCATATTTATCTGTTACTCAGGTTTTTAATTTATATTTATATTTATTTTTACACATTTATGCAGCTCGGTTTACACAGTACAAGCTGTATATTGCTAGTTGGATAATAGACTAAGAAAGATTTTGCTGTTTTCGAAGTGAAAAGGAATGATATTGTCAACATGTTTTATTCGATGGTGCAATGTCAGAGACTGCTTATCTTTAACCATGATTTGTCTTCTGTTTACTTTCGTTGGTAAAAGTCTATTTTATTAGTAATTCTATTTCAATTATCAGCTATAATAATAATGAGCATAAGTTGGTTTTCATATAGGACCGGATTTATGGTGAAATATAGAAATACTGAGGGTATAATAAAAAAATTTTGTTTAATTGTTGGTGTCATGTTTCTACATATGATACATGCAAATTAATTTCGTTGCGATGCATATGAAGTCAACAAAAATAAATTCTTCATCACATCAGCCATATGAAGTTGACAGAAATTTATTTTCTTCATCTCACCAGCCAGGTGGAATATTGATATGTAGGACAAGACTTCAAGTGGTAATATTGTCCTGTTCTAGATATACTTCATGGTCATTATGGTAACTGTCAGCAGTTTATGAAATTTACAATGAAATAGATGATCATTTCATAGAAGACAACATAAATTCATCAGTCCATAATCTTGATTTTCATTATGTCTACATTATATATACTGCATCTTCGCACTAACATTCACCGACCCTAGTCTGTTTGAAAACACTCCTTGCCTTCTTTTGGCTACTGGTTAGCTAAGTAGCATGCAATTTGGCTAATGTAAGGCACTGACTCTCTTACTAATGATGCTAACAAGTATTAATTGGTCTCACCTTAACATTCAGCTATTCAGTGGTCATAAGCGAACCTTTGGGGCCGTCTTTTGTATCCGTCCAGCAATTTCCTATTGATTGTCATCTTTCGTGGTGTCTTTCATAATAGAGTTATGTATGATATAATTGATGTTAAAGATTATCTTTGACCAATTTGCAGTATTCCTCTCTCTCTCTCTCTCTCTCTCTCTCTCTCTCTCTCTATATATATATATATATATATATATATATATATATATATATATATATATATATATATATATATATATATATATATAACAAACCTTAATAACTGCAATATGTTTCAGATTTCACCTCTTGTGTCACACCCCAGAGGGAGAAGGGGATAATAGTTATGTAGTTTGTTAGTGACCCGCTATAGAATGACACCGAGTTAGTAGGATAGTTACTGGAGCAATGGATTTTGGCTGGGAGTGGGTCGGTTACGGTGATACTGGCTGTGGGTTGGTGGGTAACGGTAATATTGACTGTGGTTGGAGGGTAAGATGATATTGGCTGGACATTGGTAGGTAACGATAATATTGGTGGGAGGGTAATGGTGAGGCAGGCATATGCTTCATAATAGTCAATATGTGTCACACCCTAGAGGGAGAAGGGGATAATAGTTATATAGTTTGTTAGTAACCTACTATGGAATGACACCGAGTCAGTAAGATAGTTACTGGAGCAATGGATATTGGCTGGGGGTTGGTGGGTAACGGTGATATTGACTGAGGTGGGAGGGTAACGGTGATATTCGCTTGGGTAGGAGGGTAACGGTAATATTGGCTGTGGTGGGAGGGTAGCGGTGAGGCAGGCACAAGCTTCATAATAGTCATTATGTGAAAAGAATGGGATTGTTGAATGCAAGGTATTAAAGATGCTATTGCATTAGAATGCATTTATTTTAAAGTTACATTGTTTTACGTTTTTCTTTTGTTGTTTTTTATATTTTCCTACGGCAGAAATATGTCACATGCAATATGAAATCCTCTTGTTACATCCCATAGATATATAGATGTATCAGGACTGTGTAAGTCTCAGTTTAGATGTAAACATTGTGCTGCCTGCCCCAAAACTAGTCCCATCTATTGTTTTGAAATATTTTCCAGCATAATATTGGTGTGCAGTGTAACAAACCAAGATAAAAAGCTAATAATTCTTCTTTAGTTTGATTTGATATTGATGTTCCGAAAATCTAACTCTAAAAAACAAAAAATTGCATATATAATCTGATCAAAACAGATGATGATGGAGATAATGATGATGATGATTTGGGCTAGCCAGGAACGTTTCACTCAGTGCCGTCGAGCTAACGATGACTTTTCTTTCAAACTTAATGACCACGAATTCTTGGATATGCACGCACTATGCGGATCATATAGCAAGGGTCATAAGAATTTGGTATTGCATTCCTTGTACAATATTTACAGACAAACAGACTGTATAGGGTTTCCTGCGCCAAAGTTGAAAACAACAGTGTGTGTGATATATGCTGTGCTGAGTGCGAACGTACCCCCAAAACTATTGTAATACCAACCGTATGTCTTTGTACATGAAGTATGTGTATGGCAACCATCTCCAAGTAGATTATAACTTTTGGCTAACTCCCTTGAGGTTCATGGGAGGGTGCCAGTTATCAAATATACAACAAATTATTATTACAGTGATATTTTCCGTATAATTTTACCAAACATCATATATGCAGCTATAGCAGTATATATATATATATATATATATATATATATATATATATATATATATATATATATATATATATATATATATATATATAACATTTCATATATAAGCCTCACCCTCTCCTCTGTGTGTCACGGTCGTGGGTGCAAGGGTGGGCGGTAATGGTGGCTAGGTAGGTAGTATGTTTTAAAAGTCATGGGGATTTACGACGAAGAACCATATAAGTTGCTCTAGTTATTGAATCATAATAAATAAATATTGGAGTTTCATTTAATTAATAGGAGAGCACACATATATCTGTTGACTTTTATTTAAATACTGTACTATTAGATTGCAGGCACACTAACTAATTGAAAAAGCGTGAGTAGGAATGCCTAATGCCTAATGAATCTGTTTTTTTAAAAAAAACTATATGTCAATTCATAAAATAAGCTGCATGTACATGATTCTGTACGACTCGTTTGAATTGTTGAAAGTCTGATGAAAATTAAATGTTCGCTTCTGAAACGACCACAAAAACACACACACACCTGTATACATTTTGAATTTAAATGTAAATAAAACAAAAGCCTTTGCTTCATACCTATGCTATTCAAAATTAAGATTTGTTGGAAATACTTTTTTTCCAGTATTGTTATCATGATTAACATTAACTGGTATCATATAAAAAAATAATAGATTATTGGTAAAAATCACACGAGACCCATTAAATCGACAAATGACGATTTACCGCCTCCAAAATCTGTTTCTTTCCGCCATTGTATGTATGCATGTAGGTACGTACTCATCTATATATCTAGCTTGCTTGCTGTTTTAACTAACTGATTCAGCTAGAGGTCTGTAGCAAAGCGGCAAGTGCAGTCCTTTCTCAAGTTGTTATTGCTCCCATTCATTTTCCTCGTTTAACACCAACCCTGCCCATCAGCATCGTCCCCATAGCGAGCGGAGCGAAAACTACCGAACCACTATTCGCATCTTATTCCAAAGTTTCACCTTTGTATCTAACCATGGCCGGATTAAGACCTATAATAAGGGTTATAAGAATTTGGTATTGCATTCCTGCTACAATATTTACAGACAAACGGACTGTAGAGGGTTTCCTGCGCACAAAATTGAAAACAACAGTGTGTGTGATATATGCTCCGCTGAGTGGGAACCTACTCCCAAACTATTGTAATACCAATCGTATGTCTTTGTACATGAGGTATGTGTATGGCAACCATTTCCAAGAAGATTATAACTTTTGGTTAATTCTCTTTGGGTTCCTGGGAGGGTGCAGTTATCAAATATACAACAAATTAAGATTACAGTGATATTTTCCATATAATTTTACCAAACATCATACATGCAACAATAGCAGTATATAACTGCTATAAAAAATTTAATTTTATGCCTCACCCTCACCCTCTCTTCTGTGTGTCACGGTCCGGGGTCCAAGGGTGGTCTGTAATGGTGGCTAGGTAGGCAGTATGTCTTAAAAGTCAATGGGATTTACGATGAAGAACCATAGAAGTTGCTCTAGTTATTGAATCGTGCGAAATAAATATTGGAGTTTCATTCAATGAATAGGAGAGCACACATATATATGTTGACGTTTAGGTAAATACTGTACTATTAGATTGTAGCCACACTAACTAATTGAAAAAGCGTGAGTAGGAATGCCTGATGCCTAATGAATCTGTTTAAAAAAAAAACTATATGTCAATTCATAAAATAAGCTGCATGTACATGGTTCTGTACGACTCGTTTGAATTGTTGAGCGTCTGATGAAAATTAAATGTTCTCTTCTGAAACGGCCACAAAAACAATTTAAATGTAAATGAAACAAAAGTCTTTCCTTCATACCTATGAAATTCAAAATTAAGATTTGTTGGAAATGCTTTATTTTCCACTATGGTTATCATGATTAACATTAACTAGTATCATATAAAAAAATAGATTATTGGTAAAAATCACACGAGACCCATTTCATCGACAAATGACGATTTACCGCTTCCAAAATCTGTTTCTTTCTGCCATTTTATGTATGCATGTAGGTACGTATGTTTTAGCTAACTGATTGAGCTAGAGGTCTGTAGCAAAGTGGCAAGTGCAGCGCTTTCTCAAATTGTTATTGCTCCCATTCATTTTCCTCGTTTAACACCACCCTGTCCAATCAGCATCGTACCAATAGCGAGCAGAGAGAAAACTATTGAACCACTATTCACATCTTATTCCGAATTTTGACGTTTGTATCTAAATGATTTAAGAGATTATGTACGACTTTATGTACTCATTACTTCATATATATATTTGAGAATGCACACAATGAATTAAATACGGCATAATATTGGACATATTTACGCTCTGGAAGTGTAATTATTCTTAACAACTGAGAGAGAGAGAGAGAGAGAGAGAGAGAGAGAGAGAGAGAGAGAGAGAGAGAGAGAGATTTTATGGGAGATCAACACAGAAGCGACCCACTGGCAAGTAGCTTGTAGATAAAATAGGTTTACATGCTTTGGTGAGATAAGTAAAGTTGCCCATGCGCACAATATCTTGTAACTGGAATTTTTTAGATCGATTTAAAACACTGTAGATATCTTAGATATATTGGTATCGATTAAGAAGTCTTTATAATTCTCACATTTCTATAATGACTAGGAATAGTTACCGTACCGGTTCATTCCGATGTGTACTTTCTTTCAAAACAGGACTCCAGTGCAGGTGCACACTGTAGTTCCATACATAATAAGGTTTGTTTTATTTCAATTAGCAGATCCGTAGATCTCGATTTACAAGTACCTACCGCAAAAGGCAGATCTGAATTTGCAGTGAAGAGCTATTGTAAACATATATATATATATATATATATATATATATATATATATATATATATATATATATATATATATATATATATATATATACCGTATGTAGCTATGTTACATACATCTCCAAGTTGGACCAAAACAGCAAAACAAATTACCTCGCACCATAACCGCGAGGTAAATATTTGTAACATTCACAGTCCATTGTATTCATATCATGACTGACTAATACAAACAAATAGGCAAATAGACAAGAACTGAAGCAGACTGAAAGCAAAATATTTTAAAATTCGTGTCTCGTGTATGTGGAGGGAAAGGGGTCGGAGTTTGTGCACCTGCATTCGTTTCTCAATGGTACCACGACAACGCTCACTCATAGACTGCTCAATCTTAAGCTAAAACATGTTAAAATAAAAGCAACTGATACGTTTAACATACATATAATTCTCCTTTGAATAACATTTCGTAGAAAATTCTGAAAATGTAGATAATCTGTATAGGTAATCGATAAATTATAGCCCATCACTGTTGTTCATCTGTTCTTTCATCTAATATCTATCCATCTATCTAACTGTCTCACGGAGAAATAACATCCATCCATCCATCTGTCTATCTATTTATCTCACGCAGAACTAATTTAGAAATATTAAAAAGATAAATAAAACGATACAGCTTCCTGGAAGAAGACAAATAATATTTTACTCAACGAATTTTATAATATCATCCTGACTTGATGGTTAATAGTGGAATAGTGTGGCGATGTGGGGACAAAAATGGCACTTAGGGAACAATGTGAATTTAACATTATATCCCCATTGTGCCTATTTGGGATGGGTATATACCAAAGATGAAGGCAAGATTAAAAATGGCACTTGGGGGACAATTGGAAATTAACAATATGTCCCCATACTGCCATTTTAAGATTGAAATACCGGGAAAATGAAATATTAACAATATACACATACAGACCAACACCCACATCTATTTACCAGAACCCACACATACTAACCAACACTCCATATTGCTGACCAGCACCCCCGTTTACTAACCAATACACAGTATCACTGACCAGGACCCACATCTATTGACCGACATCCACACCTACTGACCAACGCTTAGTCTGACTGATCAACCCCCTGACATACTGACCAACACACCATCCTACTGACCAACACCCACACATATTTACAGACAAAGATGCAAGGGTGGTATGTAAAATAAGGGGGTGAAATAGAACCCAAACCCTTATAAACAATACTAAAATCCTACATACAACTCATACTGATATACTATCATTCATGAAAAGGGTAGGGATTTAAGTTTTAGTTGTGAAAGACAAAAAACATAGAAACAAACACACATCAAAACAAAGATTCGCAATCACTGAGTAGTATCTCTATTTCTGATAGACCTGTGTGGACCTGAAAAATGCCGTAGCAGATCAACAAAAGATTGCTCTTCTTCGTAAGGCTCTATTCACTTTAGGTCCATTCACCAATACTTGAGACACCCTAACCTTTCTACGTAGATTATTCTTTTACATACAGCCGTATCCGTGATCTTAGTGATGGCCCACGTTGCCTTGACATACACTAGGTAGTCCAGATTAAACAACATAGTGCATAAACAGTAGAAGATTCTACACTGACATTCATCTTGACTTGTCTCGAGAGCAGATGACACAAAAACAAAACAAATCCCATCACAAAAATGTGTGTGTGTGTGTCAATATCAACAATAACAAAAAAAGAAATCAACACATTGATACTCTAACGTTTATGGTATATTCTCGTGAATAAGAATGGAAACAAAATTTGAAGCAAATTACAAAAATACATTTTTGCCTTCATCTTGGAAATGTCATGCTTTGAATTTCTTCATTCGAATGAGTTTTTCTGCTTGTCTTGCCCATAAGTTCTTCGCTTGAGTCGAGTGGATTCTTCTGTTTATTTTTCTGCTTCTGAAAGCTCCTCTTTTTTTCTGTTTCTTGGGACACTCTGAAAACCAATGTCCTTTTTCTTGACAATGATAACAGGTACTTTAATTTTTGTCTCGGGACCTGATTTCTACCGGTTTTGATGTTCCCTCTCTTTGACCATGTAGACATTCGATAGCCCAATGTCCTTTCTCTTGACAGATATAACAGGTATCTTAACTTTTATCTCGAGAGGAGTAATCTTGTGTCTCTCCATAAGTCTTGTTGAATGTGTATTTTCGAATGTCTCTTTGTAAATTCTGACTAACAGTGTGATCTTTTGTAGCTCTTCCATCTTTATCCTCCTATGTAGGGGTTCTATACCGGTAGAGAGGTACCCTAGTTCAATCAAACTTAAATTGCCTGCCGTCATGAAATCCACAGTACCGAACGAAGGGGTGGAGGGTGGGGGTACAAACAGATATAAAAAAAACTTTAAACTTTAGATCAATTGGGAGATCACCCCATAGGTCTGCTAGTTTATCATATCTGGAGGTCTGGAGGTGCCCACACACAAAAAGAAAAATGATCACACCATGCTATCGAAAAGTCAGACACAAAGCGACGACAACAACATTCTGTGTCACCAAACAGTCGCGAAGAAGTTTTGGTAGAAGTCTACCCTAGCGATTTTGAAGAGGAAATGTCGGATCCACATCCAACACCATCCTATTCTTCCTCAATCGACCAAGAAAGAAAGTTGTTAGGTAGCGCCTAAAGATTGTTTTCACATTCAAGTCATATTGTGACTTCCAGAAAATCTAGAATTTAAAGAGTTCAAGTCCCAAGTCCCTACAGAGAAAGCAGTTGCATTTATTACCGACTTATTCGAGTCTATATTAGAATTTGAAACGACAGTGCCAAGCTGATGATCGAGATCGTTTGTGATGGTCTGTTACTTGCTGCAGTTTTGAAATCTCAGGTATGGATTGAATATAGTGCACCTTCGGAATTAACCTCTTCCAAAATCATGGACAAAATTCAATACGTCCAATAATCCAACAATGAGTTTGACATGACCGATGGAAAAGCCTCCCTTCATACGATGCACATTTCACCTCCTTCAAGCAGCGGAAAACGCAAAAGATTTTTTATTGGTGGAGCAACTCACGACTACCAAACGAAGTATCGTCTAGATTAACAATGACAAAGATCAAATGTGTTTACCCCGCGCGATTGTAGTAGCTCGAGCTTATGCAGAGAAAACCGATAGAACGGAATGGAAGTATTTATGGGAGAGTATTAGAAAATCGGGCAGAGCAAAACAACGAAGAGAAGCAGAAATCCTTTTGGAACACGCAGGAATTTTGAAAGAGACCGTGTGTGGATATCATGAATTGGAGAAAACTCAAGACGTGCTAGCCTCTCGGTATACCTTGAAAGTGTACTTTCAAGTCATTCGTTGAAATCTGATTCGAGTATCCCATTTTCCAGACCAAAAATACATTCACGTCTATCATCAGGAAAATCATGTCGATGCCATTACCAGTATCACATGATTTCTTAGATACAGTTACTATTGTGACAAATGTGACACGGATTTATCAATCGGGAACAATATATTTAATGCGGAGAAAGATGTTGTGGCAGTTTAGCATCAAGACATTGTGTTCCTAAACGACACGAAAAGATTCATTGCTCTACCCGTTGACGAACATTGATGAGTCAAGCGTGTTACGAGCAGCATCGCATGAAGCAATATCAACCGCAGAAAAGTGCTTCTGAAGTATTGACATTGTGTCCAACCTGTGGATATAATATTAGTACCAATAACAAAGAGTCACATTTTTGTCCAGGAAGGAAACGACGTCGGATTTGTGGCCAAGTCATCGAGTTGGATCATCAGTGTTACATTCATAGATATGACAACAAAACCGAGGGATTATTGGATGACCAGAACAAGAAACAGAAACTTTACTATCACGTAGATTCTATGATGTTTATTTACTTTGAATATTCTCAAGAGATAGGGATTGACATTCCTAGCTTTTGTGTGGCTCATCGCGCTTTCGACGAATGTACTCAAGAGCCTTTATTTCATCACAGTCGGAATTGTAACGTGATTACAGGGGGACTTTGAAAGATATTTCGTTGCTCCGATACACTTTTCGTCAGCGGGTTTTGGACGCTACGGACGACACCTGTGACGGGGATGAAATCAATCGTTACGGTAACTGTTATCAGTACACTACAGTCATGGCTCATAATTTCTCGGGATATGACGGACTCTTTCTTTTAAAATAATTTTCAGAACAAGGAACCGAATTTCCAAAAGTCACCATGGATGGAGCCAAGATCATTTACATCAAAAGTGGGAAACGTACAGTTTAAAGATTCTGTGAGTTACTTGGCCATGCCTTTGAGTGCAATTCCTAAACCATTTGGAATGACGTAAAAGGCTATAGGATGATTTCCTAACGTTTTCAATACCAAATAAATCAACACGTCGTGCTCCTGCATTTGCATAAAGCACACTAATACGACTACGACAACGGTATGCAAACATAATAACGAGAAATCTCTCTACGCCAAATGCCAAGTCCACCCATCTCACCCTTTGAATTTTCAAGACGAAATGTTGAAATATTGTGGAAATTTTCGACAGTTATTTCTCGAGCGTGGAGCTATCAATCTATTCAATGAAGTCTCCACCATTGATAAAGATTGTGGATTATTGTACCGAAAAAGAAATTTAAATTTATGCCGAATAACAAACTAGCGATTATACCACCTTAATCGTATCAATCTGTCAGCCGTCGATATTCAGTCAAAGCTTTGCGTTGGCTACATTACTGGTGCCAATCTCAAGACAAGTAGATATCACATGCCAGAAACTGTGGAGAAAAGAAGATTGTTCTGTGGACGGTTGGGACCTAGAAAACCCACAGATCGTGTACAAATTTCCGGGATATTTATTTCGTGGATGTCCCACGCGTTATCCTTACCGAGAACTGAAAACTCCATTGACAGAGTAGAGCATGGAAGATTGTTACGACAAAACTTGCCAACGACGCCAGACGTAGAAAATTCAAGGATACCGCGTGAAAATGTGGGCACACGACTGCGATCGATGTTTTGAAAACAGATCAGGAATTTCGATTTTTCGTTGAAGAGTACGATGTGGTGGACATTGCACCTTTCAATCCTGCCGACAGTTTATTTGGATATTGGCCTAATGCCACATGCTTGTTGTACTAAGCAGACAAATATCAAAGGGAACAGATCAAATATATCGATGTGTGTTCGTTCTACCCTTATGTGTGTAAATATGCTTGATTTACTACCGGCCCCCCTGAAATGTTGACAGAACACATTGATGCCAAATACATTCGCCAGTACAAAGGTCTGGTGAAATGTAAAGTTCTTCCAGCGACAAACTTGTGCCATTCCTTCTTGTCTCATCACTGCAACGGAAAACCTACATTCACGTTGTGTTGTACGTGTGCTGAAACGTGTATTCAACGCCATTCCTGACAGGAATGTGGGTAATGAAGAATAGAGTCATGCTCGCGATCGTGGATACAATTTATTAAAAGGTTACGAAATTTGGTACTTTCCTACCGCATAAAACTACAAACAGGACGACGACGCGAGTGGAAACATTTTCTCAGGCCATTTTAACGAGTTTCTCAAACTAAAACAAGAAGCGAGCCACTTTCCCTCCTGGTGTCACACTCCAGATGAAACAGTCCATTTCAAGCAATCGTACCGATCCCTTGAAGGCATCGACTTGGAACACGTAGAACAGAACGTAGGAAGACGATCGTTGCTAAAGTCATGTTGAATTGTTTGTGGGGAAAAATTGTTCAACATCCGCTGTTGTCTAAGACCGAATACTTTCTGGATCCAAGTCAATACTCTCAGCTCATTGAGGATAAAGGAAAACTCACCAAACACGTCGAAATCAAACGTGAAGATTTGATCTTGATGAATTACAAAGCGGGAATGGAGTTTGTTCCACTCGACGATTTTGGTAATATCATCATTGCCGCTTACGTGACGTTCAATGCTCGTTTAAAATTGTATTCAGTGTGGAACCTTTTGGAGACCGCGTCCTTTACTTTGACACTGATAGTTGTATGTACATCGATCGATATGGAGCCTATCACCCTCACATGGAAGACGAACGTTTAGGAGCGTGAACCGACGAACACCCCGAAGAGACTACTTTGAGATTCGCTAGAGGCGGACTTAATAATTACGACCACCCTGTACCGAGATAAGAAAGGACAACATCATAACAACTGCTAAGTGAAACCCTCAACTATCTTAAGAGTCAAGTGGTGAACTTTGACGTATTAAAAGATGCATTAAAGTCAGGTAAAGTTCAAGACTTTCGCCTCAAAATGGTCGACCCTCACTAAATGGTACGTTTGTGCGATCACCAATTCGTTAGTTGTTTACAAGAATCGACTACGACTTCTGGATCACAATACGGTACCGTACGGGTACCAGTTTTCAGAATAAAAAAGTTCAAAGTAAGAAAGATAATTTTGAGAAAAGTCGTCCACCGAGAAAGATGAATTCGACACAGAAAATAAGCGATGGACCAACACACCAAAAGCTGAATGAAGACACATGTAATCCTGTGTCTTGTGACCAGAGTGATGCAACACGATCTTGCTTCACTATTGAAAGGAATACCGTCCTCTTGGCCATCTATGGATATCATCCATGTACTCATAGGCCACATTTGACACCACAAGCTCATTGTTAATCACGACTCAAAGAACAATACACGTTTCCTGTAACTTTGCCTGACTATTGTTATTTTACTAATCGATTTTAATATGTTCAAAGGGAGAACGCCCAAATATTTGAAAGGACCCACTTTCAAAACTTTAAAAAGAGCAGGATTGGTCCACTTGGGAGAAGGAGATAAATTACAGCGTTTCATTTGTGGTGTGAAATTCCACGAATGGGAGTAAGAAACAAATTCCAGATGGTCTCCGGTCTGTCAGTACATTTCCCTGTTCGGTCCCGATTATGATTCCTATGAATACTTTAGAAAAGCACCTTCAGAATCTACCTTTTGAGCTGCGAAAACGCATTTACAGAGACTTTGTACAGATTAAAGTGAAACTCTAAGAACAATTGCATCCGAAATGGCATAGATATTTTAATCATTGGCATATGAATCCTATGAAAACGTTGATTACCTAAAACGTTTTAAAATGATCAGACATTGATCAACGCCCAACACGTTGTAGGACCTTTGATGCGACGCCTTCAACATAGAGTATTGCATCAATAGACCGAATTGCATGGAAGGAAGTCAATGAAAAAGCTTAAAGCAAACAGGATCACAAAGTCCTTTAAAAAGAAGTATTGCCTGAAGACAAGGCTCATTTATAACGTCTCGCGTGTAAATTATTGACTCATTTTGTTGAATATGGTGTACTGGCGGACTCCCTTTGGCACATGGTTCAGTAGTCCATTAAAAAGACATTCATATACATGGACAGTTTAGAAGAACCCATTGAATATTTATTGCCAGAGATTGATCAACTGCAAACACGTTATAAAACTAGCGATGCCACGACTTTTGCAATCAGTGTTGCATCGAATTCCAAAGGAAGAACTTAATAAAACGATTCAAGACTTAGAGAATTACCACAAGACGATACGACTCCTTTGAATTTAGGACGATGTGTCGTGTGTGTATTAGTAACTGAATTTCTTTAATTTTGCTTACCGGCAGATTCCGTTTGGCAAACGCATGACCATGTCATGCAATGGCATGACCACAACAACTTTGTCTGCGCACGAAAAACTCATTTTGTCAAAAGTGCTGCGATTTGCAATGATTACTTCTTCTTTACCTTTGTGTGAGGAACAAAGTTGTCGTGCTTTGTCTATTTTTGATACTTACCAGGAAGTGTGTGTGGCTAGTTGTCTATATCAACAGATTTACCACTGGAAGAATGTAGGTGACTGCAAAAGTCTTGGTATCGACACTTGGAAACAAGAGGTCACTGACTATACCCATGACGTGTATGATTGAGTCACAAGAAAGAAAGTAAAATGAACTTTTTGAAATTTTGACATTTTGTTGGGACATGAAAAAACAAGTATAAATAATATAGGAAAACAAAATAAATAAACATGTTGTTTTTTCTGTATATAATGTCTTGTGTTGTTTGTGGTCATCTTTGAATTTTTAAAACCACTAGAGAGTTATGCCTGCGTCCTACGTTCTCAAAATGATTGAAGAAAAGTCAGATCGTCAAAGCTGGGAGGCACTATATCTTCGCCATCCTTTTAACATGTTAATTGCTGGACAGAATGCTTCAGGCAGAACCGAATTTGCAAATGTTTGATGAAACACAATCACCTACGGTAGTCGGCTTACTGAAAGAAAGCTAAGGACAATTGATTTCGTTTGTAGAAGAGTTTATCGCGAAGACGACGGGATCGTGTCTGACTTTACTCAGACGCATCTCGTCATCTTCGATGGCATGTTATCAGAAGACGAAGAAGAAATTAAACTTTGGTTTACACAAAAAGACACGATAGTTAACGCTAGTATAATTTACATCACTCAAAATTCATATAAGCAAAATAAATCTCATCGCACGATTACTCTCAATGCTCATAATGTGGTGTTGTTTAAAAGTCCAAGAGACAAATCTCAAGTTCAAGTCTTATCTAAGCAATTAGGAACACTTATGGCTGTATTATGCCTATGCCGATGCAACTTAGTTGTCATATGCGTATTAACTGGTCGATTTAAAACCTACCAATCCAGATTATTTTATATTTCGTACGGATTTGTTTCACGACTGATGTCAAGAAGGAGATCTAGTAATTTACTCGTCACCTTCCTCGTTTTCGTCTGTCAAAACAAATATAAAAACAAGTATTTACTTCCATTTTCTCTGACATTATTCAACATGATTTCTTTTAATCGCACCTCCTACAAAACTAATTTGTTCACTATATACTATCAATAGCGAAAAAAGCACAAGTGTGTTCGCATTTGTTAGAAGTCAGTCCCAAAGAAGTTTTATGATAGTTTACTTGGACAACACGTCAATTACTACAAGGATTTATTCATATTTCCATGAAACACAACGTGTATTGAAAAGCATAAAGTACCTTTGACATTACTAGCAATCCAAGAATCGATACTCAAACAAAGACACCAACAAATTATCTTAAAACTGAGTGGAAGTGGATATGTGATTCTTCCTTTGCTTCTACGATGGGATCCTAATTCCGTAGCTAAAACAGCAAATTCCCGATACCAAAGCAAAAACAAATAAGAACATGAGAGTAGCAGCGAGTTCGTTCACACCCCAAGCTCCCCTTTCCCAGAAAGAAAACCAAAAAAACGACCTCTTCACCATCAGAACGCACACGTGCTCACGGAAACCGCGACTTGTAGACACTACATCAACAGCTAAACCTGATTTAAGTCAATTGTTTCCGCATCTGATGAAAAAAGAGAAATCCATCTCTAAAGAGACTTCTACTTCTCCGTCATCGTCTTCTTGAGCTCTGGCTACGGTTGCTGCGGCGAAAAATGTCGCATCCGCTAAGACAAAAGTTAATTCCAGTATACAAGAAGAAGTGTAAGACAAGAGTCATTTCAAGTTCACAACCACACCACCATCGTAGACGTCCCAAAAAGTCTATCAAAAAAGGAAAACAAACCATTCCTTCTGGTTCAGCCAAACGTTGGGATGTCTTGTCAGTGATCAGCAAAACAAATACCCCAATGAAATAAAAATATCATTCTAAAGGCACCTTAAGAACTGCGAATGTTGTATGAACATATTGAAAGGAACGGTTCCTTTTGATCCAGTCACAGAAACAGCGATTAGGACCACATCGTCACGTTCTTTGACAAATGTGAAAAAGAAAATTCTAGTTATTCAAATGAAAAGAGTATTCATTCAGCGAGGAGGATTTATCCCCATGCTGATAGGTCCGTTGTTAAAAGTCGCTGTTAAGATCGATTGCTGGACCTGTTTTAGGAGGAGTAATAAGGTGAACATTACCAGGACAGACTTTTCTGGAAGGACATCACACCTGCACATTTGGACATTATGGAGGGACGAAAAGTAACCTTAGTTCTATGCAACGCTGGATGGAACTCCACTCCACTTATCCCCTAATCCTAATCTCACAGAAATGGCACACTCACAACATGAGTTACAAAACAGAAAATCAGATTTAGAAAGGGAAATATCGCAACGTACGGACAATTATTGCAACATCTTCAACTGTTTCACCAGAAAGCTTTAGACGAGACTGCCAAACCTACTTTGAGATTTTAAGAATGTCATGAGCACAAAAGGAAAACCTGCTAAAACACCCAAGTTGACACCTATATCAAAAATGTATTGGGTCAACAAGTTGATGTCGACGTCCTCGCCAGGAGAACTAGAGAGAAAGTCAAGATATCAATAATAAAAGAACCTTTAGGCATCATCGTAATGACTCCTATTGCTCGTCTGACACGTACAGCATTGGTAATATTTTAAGGTATATACAGTATGTAGCTATGTTATATTGACCCCCAAGTTGGAGTAAAACAAATTACATGAACTAAGGTAAATATTTGTATATTAGTATGAGTTGTACGTTTGTGTGCGAATATTCCTATCATATTCTCTCCTTTCACCTTACTTATAGGGATCATTGGTGTGGTAGGGATTTCTAAAGTGTTGCTATAGGGTGATAGAAGTGGTAGAATTTTAGCTTTGTTTGCAAGGGGTTTTGGTTTCTATTTCACCCCATTGTAACATCCTCCCCTTACACTTCTGTCTCTGAGTAGGTATGGGTGTTGATCAGTAGATCAGGGTGTCGATCAGTTAGTCTTGATATTGGTCAGTGGCGGTAGGTGTTGGTCAGCATATATGGGTGCTGGTCAGTAAGTGTATGTTTTGGTTAGCAGATGCAGGTGATGGTCAGTAATACTGTGTAATGGTTAGTAAGCGTGAGTTCTAGTCACTCAAACAGTGCGTTGGTTAGTATGTGTGGTTGCTGCTCAGTAGATGTGGTTGCTGGCCAGTAAGTGTGTGTTAAATCTATTCACCTTTTTAACATTATATTCACCCTTGTTCCCAGAACACCATACTAATGTTAATCCTATGGAGATTTTAAGCATTATCGTTTCTCAATGTTCCCATTTACTCTCGACTCCATAAGTACAGAAATGTTACTATCGGGTAGTACTGTTAATTTAGTATTGTCCCCATATTCCCATCCCAAAAAGGCACTATGAGGACATAGTGTTAATTTCTCGTTGTCCTCAAAGTGACGTTTTAAATCTTCTCTCCTTATTCCCTTCCAAAAGTGTTAAAATTCCCATTGTGTCCCAAATGCCATTTTTGTCCTCATATTGCACGACTATAGTGCTGATAACAAGTATAGTATAACTACTTTCTAGATATTAATTTTTCATCTTAATCATGTACGAACTTGAAGACTATTACTAGGCCGTTCGCTTTACCTTTGCACAGTACCTGTGATGAAAGCGATAAAATCATTGCTAAGTTGTCTGATTTTTACGAGACGCTATGGCTGAACGATTGACGTGCTGAAATCGCGGCCGAAAAGGTGCAGATTCGAATCCTACCATCGGATCCGTCCATGCCGGCTATCCTGGTGTGTCCTTGGGCAAGGCACTTTGCTCCAATTGCAATTGGCACTAAATAACCTACCTGTGTTGCTGTGCCGTAAAACATCAAATCAAACCAAACTAATTTTAAATAGAGTAGGTCCGTATATTTATATATCATCAACTTCCCTCTCTAAAACCTTATTTCACATGCGGCAACGACATATATCCCCAAATAATATAATACCTATGTCCCCGCCATATTCTGTACAACAGTCATATATAGTGAAATAAAATCCATTCATCCATTCATCACATTGTCAAGATTGATTTTCGACTATTCTTTCCCAAACCTCACAGAGTAATGGCCATGTCATACTGAGAAATTTGAGACTGCATCTTTAGCAAAAATTTCCTTACAACATACTGGTGGGTGCTTTCATTTCATACTTAGGTCAAATGTTCCCTTGCATGAATTATTGATTTTAAATTTGGATATATGTTTTGAAGGACCTGAAAGATCTTTAATGCAATGTTCGCTCTTTCCACGTTGTGAACTTCGAAAGTTTCAATTGAATATATCCTCCAATTCTATATGTTTTATAAAGGCAGCACCTGGGCAAACATTCACAAGAGGACATGAATACTCGTTGATTAGAGGGTGGGTGGATATATATATATATATATATATCTATATATATATCTATATATATAATTGTTTGCATCATACATTTCCATTTCCACTACATATTATACTCAGATCATGCGCCATTGTAACACTAAAAAGAATTTAACTGAACGATAACTAAACCATCAATAGGTACATTGTGACACTGAACGGTATCAGACACATTAAAAATCATACACACACTCACACACATGCATCTATGCGAAAATAAATGCCTTCGAAATCAAAGTTTACACACCTTAATCCTTCCGTACCGAGAATGCCAGCTCATTAATGTTTTAATATCCCAGCCTAGTTTCTAGAATAAACAGAAATAGGTTCTTTTTCTTAGGACGAATGCTATATTTAGTATAAGTGTATCTAATTTTATTCCTGGTAGGTATCTGTGCACTTTTCCACGACTTTTATTCTGTGTTAACTCGATGACAGATTAGTGTTATTCAAATGTACTAGGGATCCCAGCAGAACAATGGGAAATCGTCTTAAAAGTCGGTTAGAAAGACGATGAAGGCAGGTAAGGTGACATCTTGTTTCACTAAATTCTCGACCACCTTTCTGCTTTAAGTCTCTGTTTTTCCATTAACAGGACATCGGTTCTTAATATTAATTTGATTTATAAAATATCACTATGACAACACAATAGATTGAATACTGTACACGGAAAAGTTGAAAATGTTTGTAGGGGTATAATTTTGATTTTTCTTTCAGCATTTTTCTACAGTCCTGGTAGTGTGATTTACGAAAGAAAAAAGCTTATTAGATAGGTTTCACATTTCTCTAAATCCAAAAATTCATATTTGTACGACATCTTTTCTAAAGGTGTGTATTTCTGCAAGAATATAGTATATAGAGAATTGTGCGAGTATGTATATAGATATAGATATTAAATTTATTTAAGGGTTGAATAGCGATAATAGACCATGGAATGCTGGAATCGAGTGGCGTAATTAGAGATCTAATGAGCGTATAGTTTCTTATGGACATGTGTTTGAGTACCAGATAATCATATAATATATTTGACCTTGCAGTTCTTAATGAAATTGTAACTTGACATCGCTGGATGTTGTGTTATAATCTATTTATGGCACATATAAATATGATAATAATGTGAGATATTAACGTCTTATCACAGACTTGCGGGTTATACAACTTTTTAGCGTAATCTTTGCATTGAATTACAGCAACAAAATAGCAGATCATATTTCAATCCGACCAGATTTTTTTTTTTTTTTTTTTTTTTTTTTGGGGGGGGCGGGTTGTGGAGTAATATTTTAAGGTATTTATGGGCTCTAATATTGTGTTTAGCATTTTGCAAATATGAGCTGAGCTTCAGATTGTGTGGAAAATAATGTTTCAGTTATTAGTAGACAGAATGAGACTAATTTTACGTCAGCGATAATATTAATATAGACACAAAATGGTGTAAGAAATGACTCATTAGACGGCATCGGCAGTGTGGTAGTTGTGCGAAAGAAATTAAGCTTAGCTTAGGCAGAATGCTACGATCCAAGTTGGGGTTTTAAGTCTCAGATCATCGCATCAGAGAAAACTTTTGTTGCAAAAAACAATGATGACGATTATTCCTTGTACATGATACATCAGAGAGAGAGAGAGAGAGTATTCCTTGTACATGATACATCAGAGAGAGAGAGAGAGAGAGAGAGAGAGAGAGAGAGAACATGATGCTTTGGTAAAACAAAACACATGTAGGATAGTTATGAAATTGACAAATATTTTTGGTATGTTTGTGAGGGACGGTCATTTTTAATTTACACCAGACCTCACAAATTGAATAATTTCCAATCATAATAAATGAGTCACAACTTGGGTAGATTCCAAGTAAGTATTACGAACGTCTTTCCACTTTCTAGAGCTGATCTATATGTAGATAATGCCATTCAGTTACCTACAGAGAACAGTTAGCCATTCAAACAAAGTATCATATCATATATCACCAAAACAGTATAGTTAAATAGTGTTATTGGTGTTAATAGACTATATGTTGTTATAAAACAAACCAAATTCAAAAGAGAATACTTGTAAGCTTCGAGATAACGTCATATCAAGTTACGGTCATATTTACCTCACTGGATATGAATAAAGATTGAGTCTCTGTCATCGGTGGAAACATTATTTAGAGCAAAATCTTTTTCTTTTGTTTGGAGCACAGGTCTCTGACTACTGAACGAACACTGCCCCCCCCCCCTCCCCTACGTCTTTCTTTCAGTATTTATGTACAGCTCATTGAAGTATAGGAATTAAATCTTTGGTTTCGAGTATTTTTACAATGCTCAACTGTGAACTTATAGAGATGGTGTATATGTGTGCCTTTTTTGTACCTCCTTGGACGGTAAATGGGGGTGGGTGGAGGTGCATGTGGTAACGTATATTCAGGTTAATCTCCTTATTCAAACACAACCAATAGGGCGGAAGGGTAGAGTTTTGTAATTTACGATGACAATGCTGAAATATGCACAGAAGTACAAATATTATAAAGATTGACTCACATCAGTGGGCAGAGGAGAGCTAACAGATGATTAGGTATGTGCGTTTTTGAATATGAGCAATCAAAGAGCCGTCAGTAGTATTTGATGGATGAGAAGAGTGCAACCAGTTACTATCTCATCACCAGCACTATAGTAGGTTTATGATCAAGCCAAAATACCGATATATGTTGTAATATAAACTGAAGTTGAAAGTAAGGTTAAATCTCTGAATTGGGGAAAGACTTTGATACTACTGTGAATTTGCCCAATTTTAGTCTCTGAGAGAGAGAGAGAGAGACAGAGACAGACAGAGAGACAGAGAGAGAGAGAGATCTAAGGCTGAGTATGGCAATATTAATGTGTTCGGGCAGGTTGGAAAATACGCTGATATGTATATCAGGCACAATGACTATGGTTATATATGCTTTATATGCGCACAGTTTCTTGTAAAGAATGTTGTTTACCTTACAAGGATATGAGATTAAAATTCTTTCTATAGAGTTCAAGATTTGGTTGAGTAGGGTTAGTATTGTATGGAATAATATGTTATGCGTAGTCTTAAATTTACTTCCTGGTTGTATTCTGATTATCTGCCATTGGTTATTAACAAATAATATTTAAACTAAGTTCTTCGAGTAACTCGAATTCACCAGACAGCTAGGATGGTAAGGGAGGATACGTTATGAAAAGGAAAGCAAACACAAAGTTCAGGTAAGGACGAATTACTTGTTATGCTGATAAGCCACCTGGCTGTCTACGACTTAAAAATGTCATCAAGTCAATGTTTATTAGCAGCTAGACCTGCATGTAAATAATAGTTATAAGAAAGATTTATGTGACCTTCCTATGACTAATTGCTAAAACAGTTGAGCAAGAGAGAGAGAGAGAGAGAGAGAAGTGGGGGTGGTTAGGCTTGAAAGCGATTCAGCTTAGCCTATACTTATAGCAAGTTGCCGCGAAAATAGTTGGGGTGGAGGGGTTAAAGACCCTTTACATCCATCCATCTATCCCTTACCGTACATCCATCCCATCCATCCATCCATCTATCTATCTATCTATCTATCTATCTATCTATCTATCTATCTATCTATCTATCTATCTATCTATCTAATTCTCACATTTCTATAATGACTAGGAATAATTACCTTATAGGTTCGGTTTGTACTTTCTTTCAATACAGGACTCGAGTGCAGGTGTATATTGTAGTACTCGATAGAACAAGGATTATTTTATTTCAAATCCGTAGATCTCGATTTACAAGCACCTACCGCAAAGGTAGATCTGAATGTGCAGTGGACGGAGCTTTTAATTATTCACACACACACACACACACACACACACACAGACACACACATACATATATATATATATATGTATGTATATATATATATATATATATATATATATATATATATATATATATATATATATATATATATATATATATTTTTACAGTATTTAGCTATGTTATATTGACCCCCAAGTTGGAGTAAAACAAATTACATGAACTAAGGTAAATATTTGTATATTAGTATCAGTTGTACGTTTGTGTGCGAATATTCCTATTATATTTTCTCCTTTCACCTCATTTATAGGGGTCATTGGTGTGGTAGGGATTTCTAAAGTGTTGCTATAGGGTGATAGAAGTGGTAGAATTTTAGCTTTGTTTGCAAGGGGTTTTGGTTTCTATTTCACCCCATTTTAACATCCTCCCCTTACACTTCTGTCTCTGAGTAGGTATGGGAGTTGATCAGTAGATCAGGGTGTCAATCAGTTAGTCTTGATATTGGTCAGTGGCGGTAGGTGTTGGTCAGCATATATGGGTGCTGGTCAGTAGGTGTATGTTTTGGTTAGCAGATGCAGGTGATGGTCAGTAATACTGTGTAATGGTTAGTAAGCGTGAGTTCTAGTCACTCAAACAGTGCGTTGGTTAGTATGTGTGGTTGCTGCTCAGTAGATGTGGTTGCTGGCCAGTAAGTGTGTGTTAAATCTATTCACCATTTTAACATTACATTCACCCTTGTTCCCAGAACACCATACTAATGTTAATCCTATGGAGATTTTAAGCATTATCGTTTCTCAATGTTCCCATTTACTCTCGACTCCATAAGTACAGAAATGTTACTATCGGGTAGTACTGTTAATTTAGTATTGTCCCCATATTCCCATCCCAAAAAGGCACTATGAGGACATAGTGTTAATTTCTAGTTGTCCTCAAAGTGACGTTTACAATCTTCTCTCCTTATTCCCGTCCAAAAGTGTTAAAATTCCCATTGTGTCCCAAATGCCATTTTTGTCCTAGCTACTTTCTAGATATAAATTTTTCATCTTAATAATGTACGAACTTGAAGACTATTACTAGGCCGTTCGCTTTACCTTTGCACAGCACCTGTGATGAAAGCGATAAAGTCATTGCTAAGTTGTTTGATTTTTACGAGACGCTATGGCTGAACGATTGACGTGCTGAAATCGCGGCCGAAAAGGTGCAGGTTCGAATCCTACCATCGGATCCGCCCATGCCGGCTATCCTGGTGTGTCCTTGGGCAAGGCACTTTGCTCCAATTGCAATTGGCACTAAATAACCTACCTGTGTTGCTGTGCCGTAAAACATCAAATCAAACCAAACTAATTTTAAATAGAGTAAGTCCGTATATTTATATATCATCAACTTCCCTCTCTAAAACTTTATTTCACATGTGGCAACGACATATATTCCCAAATAATATAATACCTATGTCCCCGCCATATTCTGTAGAACAGTCATATATAGTGAAATAAAATCCATTCATCCATTCATCACATTGTCAAGATTGATTTTCGACTATTCTTTCCCAAACCTCACAGAGTAATGGCCATGTCATACTGAGAAATTTGAGACTGCATCTTTAGCAAAAGTTTCCTTACAACATACTGGTGGGTGCTTTCATTTCATACTTAGGTCAAATGTTCCCTTGCATGAATTATTGACTTTAAATTTGCATATATGTTTTGAAGGACCTGAAAGATCTTTAATGCAATGTTCGCTCTTTCCACGTTGTGAACTTCGAAAGTTTCAGTTGAATATATCCTCCAATTCTATATGTTTTATAAAGGCAGCACCTGGGCAAACATTCACAAGAGGACATGAATACTCGTTGATTAGAGGGTGGGTGGATATATATATATATATATATATATAATTGTTTGCATCATACATTTCCATTTCCACTACATATTATACTCAGATCATGCGCCATTGTAACACTAAAAAGAATTTAACTGAACGATAACTAAACCATCAATAGGTACATTGTGACACTGAACGGTATCAGACACATTAAAAATCATACGCACACTCACACACATGCATCTATGCGAAAATAAATCCCTTCGAAATCAAAGTTTACACACCTTAATCCTTCCGTACCGAGAATGCCAGCTCATTAATGTTTTAATATCCCAGCCTAGTTTCTAGAATAAACAGAAATAGGTTCTTTTTCTTAGAACGAATGCTATATTTAGTATAAGTGTATCTAATTTTATTCCTGGTAGGTATTTGTGCACTTTTCCACGACTTTTATTCTGTGTTAACTCGATGACAGATTAGTGTTATTCAAATGTACTAGGGATCCCAGCAGAACAATGGGAAATCGTCTTAAAAGTCGGTTAGAAAGACGATGAAGGCAGGTGAGGTGACATCTTGTTTCACTAAATTCTCGACCACCTTTCTGCTTTAAGTCTCTGTTTTTCCATTAACAGGACATCGGTTCTTAATATTAATTTGATTTATAAAATATCACTATGACAACACAATAGATCGAATACTGTACACGGAAAAGTTGAAAATGTTTGTAGGGGTATAATTTTGATTTTTCTTTCAGCATTTTTCTACAGTCCTGGTAGTGTGATTTACGAAAGAAAAAAGCTTATTAGATAGGTTTCACATTTCTCTAAATCCAAAAATTCATATTTGTACGACATCTTTTCTAAAGGTGTATATTTCCGCAAGAATATAGTATATAGAGAATTGTGCGAGTATGTATATAGATATAGATATTAAAGTTATTTAAGGGTTGAATAGCGATAATAGACCATGGAATGCTGGAATCGAGTGGCGTAATTAGAGATCTAATGAGCGTATAGTTTCTTATGGACATGTGTTTGAGTACCAGATAATCATATAATATATTTGACCTTGCAGTTCTTAATGAAATTGTAACTTGACATCGCTGGATGTTGTGTTATAATCTATTTATGGCACATATAAATATGATAATAATGTGAGACATTAACGTCTTATCACAGACTTGCGGGTTATAGAACTTTTTAGCGTAATCTTTGCATTGAATTACAGCAACAAAATAGCAGATCATATTTCAATCCGACCAGCTTTTTTTTTGGGGGGGGGGGGAGGGGCGGGTTGTGGAGTAATATTTTAAGGTATTTATGGGCTCTAATATTGTGTTTAGCATTTTGCAAATATGAGCTGAGCTTCAGATTGTGTGGAAAATAATGTTTCAGTTATTAGTAGACAGAATGAGACTAATTTTACGTCAGCAATAATATTAATATAGACACAAAATGGTGTAAGAAATGACTCATTAGACGGCATCGGCAGTGTGGTAGTTGTGCGAAAGAAATTAAGCTTAGCTTAGACAGAATGCTACGATCCAAGTTGAGGTTTTAAGTCTCAGATCATCGCATCGGAGAAAACTTTTGTTGCAAAAAACAATGATGACGATTATTCCTTGTACATGATACATCAGAGAGAGAGAGAGAGAGAGAGAGAGTATTCCTTGTACATGATACATCAGAGAGAGAGAGAGAGAGAACATGATGCTTTGGTAAAACAAAACACATGTAGGATAGTTATGAAATTGACAAATATTTTTGGTATGTTTGTGAGGGACGGTCATTTTTAATTTACACCAGACCTCACAAATTGAATAATTTCCAATCATAATAAATGAGTCACAACCTGGGTAGATGCCATTCAGTTACCTACAGAGAACAGTTAGCCATTCAAACAAAGTATCATATCATATATCACCAAATCAGTATAGTTGAATAGTGTTATTGGTGTTAATAGACTATATGTTGTTATAAAACAAACCAAATTCAAAAGAGAATACTTGTAAGCTTCGAGATAACGTCATAGCAAGTTACGGTCATATTTACCTCACTGGATATGAATAAAGATTGAGTCTCTGTCATCGGTGGAAACATTATTTAGAGCAAAATCTTTTTCTTTTGTTTGGAGCACAGGTCTCTGACTACTAAACGAACACTGCCCCCCACCCCACCCCCCTCCCCTACGTCTTTCTTTCAGTATTTATGTACAGCTCATTGAAGTATAGGAATTAAATCTTTGGTTCCGAGTATTTTTACAATGCTCAACTGTGAACTTATAGAGATGGTGTATATGTGTGCCTTTTTTGTACCTCCTTGGACGGTAAATGGGGGTGGGTGGAGGTGCATGTGGTAACGTATATTCAGGTTAATCTCCTTATTCAAACACAACCAATAGGGCGGAAGGGTAGAGTTTTGTAATTTACGATGACAATGCTGAAATATGCACAGAAGTACAAATATTATAAAGATTGACTCACATCAGTGGGCAGAGGAGAGCTAACAGTTGATTAGGTTTGTGCGTTTTTGAATATGAGCAATCAAAGAGCCGTCAGTAGTATTTGATGGATGAGAAGAGTGCAACCAGTTACTATCTCATCACCAGCACTATATTAGGTTTATGATCAAGCCAAAATACCGATATATGTTGTAATATAAACTGAAGTTGAAAGTAAGGTTGAATCTCTGAATTGGGGAAAGACTTTGATACTACTGTGAATTTGCCCAATTTTAGTCTCTGAGAGAGAGAGAGACAGAGAGAGAGAGAGAGAGAGAGAGAGAGAGAGAGAGAGAGAGAGAGAGAGACAGACAGAGAGACAGAGAGACAGACAGACAGAGAGACAGAGAGACAGACAGACAGACAGAGAGAGAGACAGACAGACAGACAGACAGAGAGAAAGAGAGAGAGAGAGAGACAGACAGACAGACAGAGAGAGATCTAAGGCTGAGTATGGCAATATTAATGTGTTCGGGCAGGTTGGAAAATACGCTGATATGTATATCAGGCACAATGACTATGGTTATATATGCTTTATATGCGCACAGTTTCTTGTAAATAATGTTGTTTACCTTACAAGGATATGAGATTAAAATTCTTTCTATAGAGTTCAAGATTTGGTTGAGTAGGGTTAGTATTGTATGGAATAATATGTTATGCGTAGTCTTAAATTTACTTCCTGGTTGTATTCTGATTATCTGCCCATGGTCATTAACAAATAATATTTAAACTAAGTTCTTCGAGTAATTCGAATTCACCAGACAGCTAGGATGGTAAGGGAGGATACGTTATGAAAAGGAAAGCAAACACAAAGTTCAGGTAAGGACGAATTACTTGTTATGCTGATAAGCCACCTGGCTATCTACGACTTAAAAATGTCATCAAGTCAATGTTTATTAGCAGCTAGACCTGCATGTAAATAATAGTTATAAGAAAAATTTATGTGACCTTCCTATGACTAATTGCTAAAACAGTTGAGAGAGAGAGAGAGAGAGAGAGAGAGAGGGAGAGAGAGAGGTGGGGGTGGTTAGGCTTGAAAGCGATTCAGCTTAGCCTATACTTATAGTAAGTTGCCGCGAAAATAGTTGGGGTGGAGGGGTTAAAGACCCTTTACATCCATCCATCTATCCCTTACCGTACATCCATCCCATCCGTCCATCCATCTATCTATCTATCTATCTATCTATCTATCTATCTATCTATCTAATTCTCACATTTCTATAATGACTAGGAATAATTACCTTATAGGTTCGGTTTGTACTTTCTTTCAATACAGGACTCGAGTGCAGGTGTATATTGTAGTACTCGATAGAACAAGGATTATTTTATTTCAAATCCGTAGATCTCAATTTACAAGCACCTACCGCAAAGGTAGATCTGAATGTGCAGTGGACGGAGCTTCTAATTATTCACACACACACACACACACACACACACACACAGACACACACATACATATATATATATATATGTATGTATGTATATATATATATATATATATATATATATATATATATATATATATATATATTTACAGTATGTAGCTATGTTATATTGACCCCCAAGTTGGAGTAAAACAAATTACATGAACTAAGGTAAATATTTGTATATTAGTATGAGTTGTACGTTTGTGTGCGAATATTCCTATTATATTCTCTCCTTTCACCTCATTTATATGGGTCATTGGTGTGGTAGGGATTTCTAAAGTGTTGCTATAGGGTGATAGAAGTGGTAGAATTTTAGCTTTGTTTGCAAGGGGTTTTGGTTTCTATTTCACCCCATTTTAACATCCTCCCCTTACACTTCTGTCTTTGAGTAGGTATGGGTGTTGATCAGTAGATCAGGGTGTCAATCAGTTAGTCTTGATATTGGTCAGTGGCGGTAGGTGTTGGTCAGCATATATGGGTGCTGGTCAGTAGGTGTATGTTTTGGTTAGCAGATGCAGGTGATGGTCAGTAATACTGTGTAATGGTTAGTAAGCGTGAGTTCTAGTCACTCAAACAATGCGTTGGTTAGTATGTGTGGTTGCTGCTCAGTAGATGTGGTTGCTGGCCAGTAAGTGTGTGTTAAATCTATTCACCTTTTTAACATTACATTCACCCTTGTTCCCAGAACACCATACTAATGTTAATCCTATGGAGATTTTAGGCATTATCGTTTCTCAATGTTCCCATTTACTCTCGACTCCATAAGTACAGAAATGTTACTATCGGGTAGTACTGTTAATTTAGTATTGTCCCCATATTCCCATCCCAAAAAGGCACTATGAGGACATAGTGTTAATTTCTCGTTGTCCTCAAAGTGACGTTTACAATCTTCTCTCCTTATTCCCGTCCAAAAGTATTAAAATTCCCATTGTGTCCCAAATGCCATTTTTGTCCTCATATTGCACGACTATAGTGCTGATAACAAGTATAGTATAGCTACTTTCTAGATATAAATTTTTCATCTTAATAATGTACGAACTTGAAGACTATTACCAGGCCGTTCACTTTACCTTTGCACAGCACCTGTGATGAAAGCGATAAAGTCATTGCTAAGTTGTCTGATTTTTACGAGACGCTATGGCTGAACGATTGACGTGCTGAAATCGCGGCCGAAAAGGTGCAGATTCGAATCCTACCATCGGATCCGTCCATGCCGGCTATCCTGGTGTGTCCTTGGGCAAGGCACTTTGCTCCAATTGCAATTGGCACTAAATAACCTACCTGTGTTGCTGTGCCGTAAAACATCAAATCAAACCAAACTAATTTTAAATAGAGTAAGTCCGTATATTTATATATCGTCAACTTCCCTCTCTAAAACCTTATTTCACATGTGGCAACGACATATATTCCCAAATAATATAATACCTATGTCCCCGCCATATTCTGTACAACAGTCATATATAAGTGAAATAAAATCCATTCATCCATTCATCACATTGTCAAGATTGATTTTCGACTATTCTTTCCCAAACCTCACAGAGTAATGGCCATGTCATACTGAGAAATTTGAGACTGCATCTTTAGCAAAAGTTTCCTTACAACATACTGGTGGGAGCTTTCATTTCATACCTAGGTCAAATGTTCCCTTGCATGAATTATTGACTTTAAATTTGCATATATGTTTTGAAGGACCTGAAAGATCTTTAATGCAATGTTCGCTCTTTCCACGTTGTGAACTTCGAAAGTTTCAGTTGAATATATCCTCCAATTCTATATGTTTTATAAAGGCAGCACCTGGGCAAACATTCACAAGAGGACATGAATACTCGTTGATTAGAGGGTGGTTGGATATATATATATATATATATATATATATATATATATATATATATATATATATATATATATATATAATTGTTTGCATACATTTCCACTACATATTATACTCAGATCATGCGCCATTGTAACACTAAAAAGAATTTAACTGAACGATAACTAAACCATCAATAGGTACATTGTGACACTGAACGGTATCAGACACATTAAAAATCATACACACACTCACACACATGCATCTATGCGAAAATAAATGCCTTCGAAATCAAAGTTTACACACCTTAATCCTTCCGTACCGAGAATGCCAGCTCATTAATGTTTTAATATCCCAGCCTAGTTTCTAGAATAAACAGAAATAGGTTCTTTTTCTTAGAACGAATGCTATATTTAGTATAAGTGTATCTAATTTTATTCCTGGTAGGTATTTGTGCACTTTTCCGCGACTTTTATTCTGTGTTAACTCGATGACAGATTAGTGTTATTCAAATGTACTAGGGATCCCAGCAGAACAATGGGAAATCGTCTTAAAAGTCGGTTAGAAAGACGATGAAGGCAGGTAAGGTGACATCTTGTTTCACAAAATTCTCGACCACCTTTCTGCTTTAAGTCTCTGTTTTTCCATTAACAGGACATCGGTTCTTAATATTAATTTGATTTATAAAATATCACTATGGCAACACAATAGATCGAATACTGTACACGGAAAAGTTGAAAATGTTTGTAGGGGTATAATTTTGATTTTTCTTTCAGCATTTTTCTACAGTCCTGGTAGTGTGATTTACGAAAGAAAAAAAGCTTGTTAGATAGGTTTCGCATTTCTCTAAATCCAAAAATTCATATTTGTACGACATCTTTTCTAAAGGTGTGTATTTCTGCAAGAATATAGTATATAGAGAATTGTGCGAGTATGTATATAGATATAGACACTAAAGTTATTTAAGGGTTGAATAGCGATAATAGACCATGGAATGCTGGAATCGAGTGGCGTAATTAGAGATCTAATGAGCGTATAGTTTCTTATGGACATGTGTTTGAGTACCAGATAATCATATAATATATTTGACCTTGCAGTTCTTAATGAAATTGTAACTTGACATCGCTGGATGTTGTGTTATAATCTATTTATGGCACATATAAATATGATAATAATGTGAGACATTAACGTCTTATCACAGACTTGCGGGTTATACAACTTTTTAGCGTAATCTTTGCATTGAATTACAGCAACAAAATAGCAGATCATATTTCAATCCGACCAGCTTTTTTTTTGGGGGGGGGAGGGGCGGGTTGTGGAGTAATATTTTAAGGTATTTATGGGCTCTAATATTGTGTTTAGCATTTTGCAAATATGAGCTGAGCTTCAGATTGTGTGGAAAATAATGTTTCAGTTATTAGTAGACAGAATGAGACTAATTTTACGTCAGCAATAATATTAATATAGACACAAAATGGTGTAAGAAATGACTCATTAGACGGCATCGGCAGTGTGGTAGTTGTGCGAAAGAAATTAAGCTTAGCTTAGACAGAATGCTACGATCCAAGTTGAGGTTTTAAGTCTCAGATCATCGCATCGGAGAAAACTTTTGTTGCAAAAAACAATGATGACGATTATTCCTTGTACATGATACATCAGAGAGAGAGAGAGAGAGAACATGATGCTTTGGTAAAACAAAACACATGTAGGATAGTTATGAAATTGACAAATATTTTTGGTATGTTTGTGAGGGACGGTCATTTTTAATTTACACCAGACCTCACAAATTGAATAATTTCCAATCATAATAAATGAGTCACAACTTGGGTAGATTCCAAGTAAGTATTACGAACGTCTTTCCACTTTCTAGAGCTGATATATATGTAGATAATGCCATTCAGTTACCTACAGAGAACAGTTAGCCATTCAAACAAAGTATTATATCATATATCACCAAAACAGTATAGTTGAATAGTGTTATTGGTGTTAATAGACTATATATTGTTATAAAACAAACCAAATTCAAAAGAGAATACTTGTAAGCTTCGAGATAACGTCATATCAAGTTACGGTCATATTTACCTCACTGGATATGAATAAAGATTGAGTCTCTGTCATCGGTGGAAACATTATTTAGAGCAAAATCTTTTTCTTTTGTTTGGAGCACAGGTCTCTGACTACTAAACGAACACTGTCCCCCCCCCCCCCCCTCCATTACGTCTTTCTTTCAGTATTTATGTACAGCTCATTGAAGTATAGGAATTAAATCTTTGGTTTCGAGTATTTTTACAATGCTCAACTGTGAACTTATAGAGATGGTGTATATGTGTGCCTTTTTTGTACCTCCTTGGACGGTAAATGGGGGTGGGTGGAGGTGCATGTGGTAACGTATATTCAGGTTAATCTCCTTATTCAAACACAACCAATAGGGCGGAAGGGTAGAGTTTTGTAATTTACGATGACAATGCTGAAATATGCACAGAAGTACAAATATTATAAAGATTGACTCACATCAGTGGGCAGAGGAGAGCTAACAGTTGATTAGGTTTGTGCGTTTTTGAATATGAGCAATCAAAGAGCCGTCAGTAGTATTTGATGGATGAGAAGAGTGCAACCAGTTACTATCTCATCACCAGCACTATATTAGGTTTATGATCAAGCCAAAATACCGATATATGTTGTAATATAAACTGAAGTTGAAAGTAAGGTTGAATCTCTGAATTGGGGAAAGACTTTGATACTACTGTGAATTTGCCCAATTTTAGTCTCTGAGAGAGAGAGAGAGACAGAGAGACAGAGAGAGAGAGAGAGACAGACAGAGAGAGAGAGACAGACAGACAGAGAGACAGACAGACAGACAGACAGACAGAGAGAGACAGACAGACAGACAGACAGACAGAGAGAGAGAAAGAGAGACAGACAGACAGACAGACAGACAGAGAGAGATCTAAGGCTGAGTATGGCAATATTAATGTGTTCGGGCAGGTTGGAAAATACGCTGATATGTATATCAGGCACAATGACTATGGTTATATATGCTTTATATGCGCACAGTTTCTTGTAAATAATGTTGTTTACCTTACAAGGATATGAGATTAAAATTCTTTCTATAGAGTTCAAGATTTGGTTGAGTAGGGTTAGTATTGTATGGAATAATATGTTATGCGTAGTCTTAAATTTACTTCCTGGTTGTATTCTGATTATCTGCCCATGGTCATTAACAAATAATATTTAAACTAAGTTCTTCGAGTAACTCGAATTCACCAGACAGCTAGGATGGTAAGGGAGGATACGTTATGAAAAGGAAAGCAAACACAAAGTTCAGGTAAGGACGAATTACTTGTTATGCTGATAAGCCACCTGGCTATCTACGACTTAAAAATGTCATCAAGTCAATGTTTATTAGCAGCTTGACCTGCATGTAAATAATAGTTATAAGAAAAATTTATGTCACCTTCCTATGACTAATTGCTAAAACAGTTGAGAGAGAGAGAGAGAGAGAGAGAGAGAGAGAGAGAGAGAGAGAGAGAGAGAGAGAGAGAGAGAGGGAGAGAGAGAGGTGGGGGTGGTTAGGCTTGAAAGCGATTCAGCTTAGCCTATACTTATAGCAAGTTGCCGCTAAAATAGTTGGGGTGGAGGGGTTAAAGACCCTTTACATCCATCCATCTATCCCTTACCGTACATCCATCCCATCCGTCCATCTATCTATCTATCTATCTATCTATCTATCTATCTATCTATCTATCTATCTAATTCTCACATTTCTATAATGACTAGGAATAATTACCTTATAGGTTCGGTTTGTACTTTCTTTCAATACAGGACTCGAGTGCAGGTGTATATTGTAGTACTGGATAGAACAAGGATTATTTTATTTCAAATCCGTAGATCTCGATTTACAAGCACCTACCGCAAAGGTAGATCTGAATGTGCAGTGGACGGAGCTTTTAATTATTCACACACACACACACACAGACACACACATACATATATATATGTATATATATATATATATATATATATATATATATATATATATATATATATATATTTACAGTATGTAGCTATGTTATATTGACCCCCAAGTTGGAGTAAAACAAATTACATGAACTAAGGTAAATATTTGTATATTAGTATGAGTTGTACGTTTGTGTGCGAATATAAATAAATAACAATAAAAATAAATAATAATGATATTAATAACAGTTAAAAAATTGTTTCTAATTTATGAATCACAATCACATCTTACGTAGCTTTCGATATATTGCCGAGGCCTACGCTAGACTAGAATCAAGTTAAGGAATCAATCTATCTAGTTAGCGAGCTAGCTAGCTCTTTCCCTGTTTATCGTCTGTATATTTGTCCGTCCTTCCATCCATCCACCGGTTTTATATATCCAACTGTACGTTTTATTTGTATCTTATACGCGCGAGAACTAAGAGCGTTATATAGTCATTGTTACAAAGTACAGTAAACTACTACCGTTACGTACATGTGATAGAATTTTGACCATATCTTCATTGGCTAAGCCGACATCCTTCAGTTGGAAACGCTTATTTATTTATTTATTGAAGCCAAACGATGATTATTTAACAGTGAACTTGATAAGGTTTAAGGTGAATTTTAAATCTGTGCAAGGTTGTTTTTTTTTTTTTTTTTAGCATGTTTCGATTGAAAGAACTGAGACTTACAATATGTTGGATCAAAGTCGGCGGTGGTGGTAAATCCCACTTATTGTCAAATGCCTTATCATCTTCATCCTCTGTTGACTCAAACATTTCTCATTGTACTTAAATATAACTGTATATATATTTCCGTACATAAACAAGAAGGAACTTGCATTAGAGAAGGACACTGCTCATTAGTTCTATCGACGGGCCACATGGTTGCGTGAATTATTATACGAGTCTTTCGAAGTTACTAATGTTGGAGGCGACGACCCAGCCTAGCTCTATCGATTTTGATATTTTATCACCAGGTATTTTCCAGTTGTGTATCAATGAATTCGTACACAAGAGCTGTGATGTCCTCAGCGGGGGTTTTAGTTTTCTGAAACAATATATATTGTCTCACATGTATTGGACAGTGAAATCATCAAATTCTTCCATAAAACTTGTATTCTCAATATGCAGAACATGTTGCTCTTCTTTTGTAGATGTCATCTAGGCGGTCACTTGATGCATTTGTCTCTCAGTTTGACCATTCTTTAAGCCCATCATAACCCTTTGACCCTCATGGGCTCCACCTTGATATATTGCGTACATATATTATCTTCCTTGAAATTCATCCTTACAATTTTGGAGGTCACAAAGTTGATTTGTGTGTACATGCAAACTAAACCCATCCGCGTAGTCGACATTGGTTCCACTGACTGGTAGGTGTTCAATTTGGGACTCTAAACCCAGAGAGTTTCACCCAAAGTTGTTCAGTGTGGAGGAGATGAACTGCCCTAGTTTTTAACATGATCTTTGACGTGATTCATACTCGTGCAAGATGCTACAATATTTTTTGAAGCTTTTCACGCGTGCTTTTCTTCAGAAGACGTGTCAGGGACATACAATACTATTGAAATATTCTCAAATTAGCATTTTACGTTGTTTATTTAGCATATACACATTTACTGTTCTATAACACAGGTTTCAGGTTTGTGGACAAACACTGCTTATGTACGTCTCATGGAAGTATATGTATCTATTCTCATAAAACAGCATATTTGGATAGTGTTAATAGACTATATGTTGTTATAAAATGGAACCCGATGGAAAACAGAATACTTGCGAGCTTCATGATAACGCTATAGCAAGTTACTGTCACATTTACCTCACTACGTAAGAATAAAAATTCCCTCTCTGTCATCTGATGAAACAATTTTGGGAACAAAGTCGTTTAGAGCACATATGTCAGACTACTAGATTACCGGAAGAGCACTGGTCACCCCACCCCCACCCCCGGGGGCGTTGGGCTTGAGAGGTGTTGGGCTTGGGGTTCTAAAGTTGAACAAATGGAGGGTGTGGGTCGAGTACACTCCTCTCATGGGGATCTATTTGGTATAGAGCCGGCCCCACTCATTTACGTATAGGAATTTAATCTTACGTTCCGATTTTTTAAAAATGCACAGCTGTGAACATACAAAGATGGCGTGCGTGTCTTTTTTCTCTTTTTTTTTTTTTGTTCTTTTTTCTACCTGCTTGGGTGGAAAATGGGGTGAGGGTGGTTGGGGGTGCAGGTGGTAACATATATTCAGAAGGAGCAATTTATTTAATCACAACCAATAGGATAGCAGGGTAGATTTTTGTATTTTGGCCCCTGTCAAAGTTCCTAATTTGAGGCTATTATGTGATTTATTTTAGCTATTATTGTTTAATAGTTAAAGACACTAATATATTTATTAATTAGGTGTTTCGGGCTTATGTTGCTGAAATTGATTTGATACATGTACAAGGTCAAAACAGTGGGAATGATGGAGAACTGAATTTCGACGACAATTGATCACATAAATCATAATAAATTAATTGTTCATTTTACTGAAAGTGACCAATTCCGGACCAAGCAGCAATAATATATTGTCATAGTCATCTTTACATATAATCTATACCACTAACTATTGAGAGTGTTTTAAAAGTTGTTTTATAAGTGATGTGCAGATCGTACCTTTTTAAATTATGAGATATTGCTTAAACATACGTTGACTAAGACACTTTATAAAAGCGGGGGTATTCCTGATGATCACTTAAACAATTTTAAACTGAAGCTAAACCTCCAGCCTAGATTGAAGTAAATTTCCCATCTCACAAATGTCACTGAATTTCATAAAATCACAGTTTGATACACGCGTATAACTTCAGACTGATCCTCTTGCACGAGACGTTTCCAGTTTTTTAACCGATGCATTTTCAAGCTACACAATATAAGCTGCATCAATAATAAGTTGTTCAATTAGTTTGATTGCATCAGTGTGATGACGAAATTAGGAGATGGCAATTAAAGTTGAAATGTCTCGTGAAAGCTGGGTATGATTTAACACGTCAGGACAACACTAAACGGTGTCACCATGAATTTCTGCTGCATAAAAACCACATCGATTATAGAAAGAGGATTTTGTAAGCTACTCGTAACCTAAGGAACGCCAGGATATTTCAACATTAATCTGAAGTATTTGATATCTTTCAGCTATCCATAGGTACTCAGCAGAGTCCAAATTCAGAGAGAATGAGTTTGGGGGTGAATTTGCCGATTTTGTATATAACCTAAGGACGAGGTAAAACTTACATATTGGATAAATGTGAACTTCCTGCTATGAAAAGAAAATATCAATAAATAAACGGGTTTGTCTTGTGAGTAGATGTTGAAGATTTACAATGATATGGCTGAAATATACACAGAAGTATACCTATCATGAGAATTGATTTAGATTATTCGCTAGGAGGAGCTAACAGATCAAAAGTTTTGCGGTCCTCAATATTAAAAATTAAACAATCTTGAATAACCACTATACATGTATTAGGTTCTAGTACATGCCAAAATAGCTATATGTGCTTCTAATATAAACTGAAGATGAAAGTACAAGTTTAGTCTTATAAGATCAAAACATTTCGGGAAATCACACATTGAGATTTTACCTTTAGATTAACCAATTGCAAAAAGACGTGCGACTTTGAGGAAATAATCAACTCAGATTTTCCGAACCTTGATACGTATTTGCAATGCTCAATGACTTCTTTACATTAAACATGATTAGAAAAGAAAAGCTAATCGTCAAGGATTGTAGTGTTCAGAAAGAAATTCATCAGTATAACTAAACGCAAATAACGCGGACGGACCGTTTCAAGTTGAATACGTGCTCAAAGTTGAAAGGTTTGTGTTCAAGGGGAAGATATTAGGAAAAATACAATTCACTTGTATCAGGTGCGAGACGAGCGCTTTAAAAATAGGGGTTGGGGTGTGATAATTCTGCTGATTGAGGTTATTCATTACCAACATCACTACCACCGCCAATAGAATAAACAACAAAAAAAACAAAAAACAAAAAAAAAACAACAACAACAAAAAAGACACTGGAGCTCTGGCTGGCGGAATGACTTTGATACTATTTTTAATTTACCCAGTCTTAGTCTTGAGAGAGAGACTCAGATCTCTCTCTCTCTCTCTCTCTCTCTCTCTCTCTCTCTCTCTATATATATATATATATATATATATATATATGTGTGTGTGTGTGTGTGTGTGTGCGTGCGTGCGTGTGTGTGTGTGTGTGTGTGTGTGTTGGTTCTCTATGTGATAGACACAATACCCCGCAAGAATGAGTTGAGTAGACTTTGTATTGTGTAGAGTCTGTAGACTGTAGTGTAATATATTTTTGCGTAATATCTTTTATTATCTTTTATTTACTTCCGGGTTGGATTATGTTTATCTGCCCATGGTTGTTAACAAATGATATTTAAATGAAGTTATTCGAATAACTCAAATACACCAAACAGCTAGGATGGTAAGGGAGGATTCGGTAGGAAAAGGAAAGCAAACACAAATCTCTCTCTCTCTCTCTCTCTCTCTCTCTCTCTCTCTCTCTCTCTCTCTCTCTCTCTCTCTCTCTCTCTCTCGCCAAGACTGAAGACCCTGTAGCATACATTTATTTAATCAATAAGGAGACGCCATAAAAAAAATGCCTAATAACCAATTCCAAACAACAAAAAGGAGGCCCCAAGTATTAATTCTCTTAAAATTAGGTTTCCACTTGAACCCAGGAAATTTTTAGTGACTGAACTTGCATGTCACTCATACAGTGTGCCTTTAACAACCATATAGTGTGCCTTTAACACTCTATGACAAACGGACACACTTGTTGGAAGAAACTTTTGGCTAAATACAGTAATACAATATAATTTAAATATACATACAGATTAATTCTCTTTTTCAGGTGCAACCAAAGTTTTCAAGGAAATATAAATTGCACATATTGTAGACTGCACATGTTTATGATGAGTCTATGCAGAAGAAGAGGGTCGGACAGCACAGATCTGTGATGAGGGAAATCGCATGACAAATCAACATGGGTAACAACCCAAGTACAACTCAGCCCCCAAAAGCAAGTAAGTAATTATCAATAGAACAGCTGAACCTCCATTATCCTACCTGGTCGGGTACAGACAAATAGATTAAACAATGGACATTTCCGATTATAGAGTCTGTATCGAAATGTTTTTAGGACACGCTACATTCATGTCCAGATGAATTGGAAATACGGATAGCATAGGCTCTACTGTAATAATTTCATATTAATGTCCACAATATTTACTAAAAGATCTCAAGACATTTATCAGTTTACCGTGGTCTGATATAAGTGCTTTTCGCAAACGTTTTGTAATGGCTGTGAGTGACGAGTGTAGGTCCAGATCTCTGAGATATTTATTGCTCTATCTATAGGTGAGACGCCAAATGAGTGCCGTTTTATTAAACGTTAAGGTCATAGTGTCAAAAGTTAAGGTCATAGTGACTCCAAAATTAAAGTCATAGTGACTCAAACATTGTTTTCTGCACAATAACTTTTGTTCTAAATCAAGTTACTCGACCAAATTTTGTGGATGAGTGCGTTTGAATTAAGAAAGAATCTCTTATATTTTTGATGTAAAGGTCAAAGGTTATGATCACGAGAAGTTTAATTAAAAAGTAATGGTTTATAAATATTAAATTTAGTTGTAGACCGTATACCTTGACCAAACCATGCGGATAACTTGTACGTGGGATAAGAAAAAAATCTTTTGATTTTGTGGACAAAATATTAAAGTTCAAGGTCACCAAGACAAAAATGTAGAGAAACTTTCACTACACATCACTAAATGACGCCAAACTTTGAAGAGAGCTTGCTGATATAGGAATGAAACATGCTACAGACTCTGGGTTACACAGCTGAGTGGTCATGGTTACATTGACCCATATATGGGGAGCTGGTTTTTCGCGTCATCTTCTTTCAATAAAATTCACAAATGTTTTGCCTTTAGGGCAAGGAGTAGGGTCGAAAGGTCAAATTTAAGAGCAGTGGGGCAAATTGGTCAATACTGTCCGGAGTCAACCATTGCCTGCTAGTGCCTATTTACAGGACTTTTTAAACACAGGGCGGGTGTATTATACACAATTTACGGTACTCTCTTTAGAAAGTAGTATATAATGCAATATGTCGTTTATGTTTCAATTGTCTCAAGCAGCATGACTGATTATTGTTTCTCTTTTGTACGATAGAAATTCAAGAAGGAAAACATCCAGTACTTAGTAACCCTGCCTTCAACAATTTAAAATTTCATAATGTTTTTGGACGCAATATTAAACTTCTGGATGGGCAAACAAAGGCAGTATGGCAGGAAAATCTGAAGGGGAGCGTAGAAAATGTAGCGTTTACAAGCCAACCAATCAAACTTGGACAGACACTTCAAATTTCTTTTCTGAAGAAGGGCTATGTCAATATTGGTGTACTACACTCGGACCCAAACAACGTGAATGTTGTTGATCATGCACCAATGTTTACAGAGACATTGTCGAAAGAATATTTGCGTAAACAATTATATTTTATGCAGGATGGAGATCAAATGAAAGTATGCTATGAAAACATCGATAAGCCGGAAGAAAAAAATCTCGAGCGCAAACCAGTAGATTCTGCCGAGGCTTGGGTTTACTTCGAGATTGCACATGGAGATGTGGAAGTGAAATTGAAACTCTTGCAGGAGGAACAAGATTTGACTTTTCATACTAAACATGGTCAGCAAATTGAACTCGATAATGATGGATATACTGCATATTTAAAGGAGGGATTCCTGTCAATGGCGTGCATTGTGGAATATCCGATAACCAGTCAGAAAACATTTCAGATCGGTGCGCATTTTCTGCACGATATAAATGGTTTTGTGTTCTTTCGTTTTGGGATTTTGACGCAACCGCCGGACGAAATAAAAAACTTCAGCGATCTTTCCAAGGAGCTGCGCGTACAGAAATTAGATGCCAAAGTTGAGAAGATTTGGTTTAGAGAGGTGTTGATACAGAAGGAAAATTACAAAGGTCACTTCTATCTACGCTGGACCAAAACTGGGGACCTGACGCACAACATAACAGAGGATTGTAGCGAGGAGACAGACAGTCCTCAAACGGACCTTACAAAAGAAGCATGGCTTCTGCTTGAACTTTTCCAAATGGAGGCTACAGTCCATATTGGCGAAGTAGTCCCGCTACTGCCTGGTATCGTTATTTATACATTTTGTTTCTTTCCAAAAGAACGTGTCAACATTAATATTGAAATAGTTTTCTCACCCTAGGTTACAATGCTCAAGTTAGGATGCTTTTCTCCAATTAATAATCACACAACAAACGTTCGCGTGCGTTAAAGTGATTATACTTGTATGAAAAATACAAAACTCTGCGTTTATTTCTGTATTTTTCTAATACAAATATATGGACAAATCGTAACAAAGCTCCGTCATTGAAATGACAGACACTCTTTTGAAACTGGTAGACAGCAAAATTTTGACTTTTCAAAAGTAAATGTTAATTGTGTGCCTCACAAGATATTGGTGATGAATTTAATTACTTTTTAAAAAAACTTTTGCTGAATCCAGGAATCCTAATATAAGTAAAACAATACCACTTATCTTAAAGTAGTGATTAGATTAATTAAGTGTATTAAATTTATTGTAAATCAGTCTGATTCCAATGTCACGCGATAATCCACTATTGACCTCTTTCTCTTTCTCCCCTATCAATATGTTGATACGTATTTGCACATAACATCTTTACTGTTTCAAGGCAACTCACACTTACTTAGCAACTCTTAAAACGTGTGTGTATAAAGCATATTGAGGATAGAGGAAAAACGTTTATGTAATATTGATCAAAACACAGGCATTAACAGTTGGGCTACTTTTAGACATTAAAAGTTCTGTGCATATCTGTTTAATTTGCAGCTATCACTGAATACACTGGTAAATTGTATTACTTTCATCAAGAGTTGTACTGGATTCATGAATGTCTATAGCGCATCTTCGCTATAACTTACTGAAATTTGTTTTCTTTTAATTTTTGTTCGTTTGTTATCGTGTCTTGTTAGGTCACTAAAAGAATGTAATATATATATAGATATATATATATATATATATATATATATATATATATATATATATATATATATATATATATATATATAGACACAAAAATTGATAACGGTGCAAATTCAGAACGGTTTCCCAACGTTTCGAGCTAAACAAGCTCTTCGTCAGGGGAATAAACAGGTAACATACACAAAACAAACACTAAACACAAAATCTACGAAAATTTTCGGGACTTCTACATGTTAGGGGGAATTTACAACAAGAGATATAAAAATAAAATTATGTTTTGACATAATTCCAGGTTGTGAACAAAGTACGGAAACACAGCGTGACGAAATATTAACGCCATCTACAAGATTTGCTTAAAAAATTATATCCCAGTAGAGTTATGCATTGAGGTTCTAAAGGAATGATGTCAAGAGACTGGTGTAGTGGAATAATGGACAATAATAATAATAATAATAATAATAATAATAATAATAATAATAATAATAACAATAATAAATCTAATTACTTGCGTAAATATTATGGCATAATTTGCATGCCGATGAAAAACTGATGACTTGCTATAATATTGATAAGACTACAACGGGACGGTTAGACTTTTTCATTTAGGCCGAACTCATGAGTTTTCAATTGTAGTATCCAATATCGTTCCTTACATTCGTTCTATGTCGGTCAACACCCCAGGTTTGATTCAATAGGTAGCATCTCAAGGAACTCGACCGAATGTCCCGTCGAGTTTTAGTGGTTGTGGACTTTTGCGTTGAATGTGACTTTTGTGATTATTCATTCACTTTCTGAAATCAACGGTTTCGCCAACATATTGAGTGACACAGATCTTGTCATAAGATAGATTGCATTTTTGGCTCGACATCCTAACTTCTGATATATATATATATATATATATATATATATATATATATATATATATATATATATATATATATATATATATATATATATATATATTTGTGTGTATGTGTGTGTGTAATGCAACTTAGTGTGCACGCATGTACGTAAAACATTTGAAACATGAGACTTCAAAAGGACAAAAACAGAATCTATAATAATTTTACGACTTCTAAGTGTAGATTGTGATATCCAGGAATAAGGTCATTAAAGTCTACATTTATGGTAGTATTATACACTGTGTCATCATTAAATATTTTTTCCACGCCTGGAAAAATTAAATTGAGGTCATAAGACAAAACTGATCTCAAGTTAACCTCGAGTTGAAAACGCCATAAAAGGTTTGTTTTCTACGAAGTACATCAGTCTTATGCATTGTATTTCCAATGGTGTTAGAGTACATGCGTCTAAGCAATTATTTACCTAATTCTTCAGTAGGTTTCTAATTTGGCGGATACGAATCAGAGAAAACTTTTTTTATGACAAAAACTGTCCTAACCTGTACTTATTCAGATTTCTAAACACAGAGTGTTTTAGAAAAATTACATTCTTTTAAAAACAATATATTGCTATTTGTTACATTTTTATCGTAAATGTCTGTATAATTTAGGGCAATTATTCTTTAATTAACCACGTACTTCCAGGAAACTAGGATCTTTGGGCCAGTTTCACTTGGTCACCAATCACAGCCACATGTCAACAATCTTTGTATCCATGAAAAAGGTGTTTTTTGCACTCTTTAAAACAGTGTTTCTGAAACTTTTTTGTCTTGCGGCGCACCAGAAAGATCTAAAAAATTTCACGGCACGCCTGAAAAAATTTAACAATTTTTGTGGTGAAGAACTTATTTAGTTTTACATTATTAGCCAGAAGCGCCACCGACTGTCAGGCATTGCGTTTTTATATATGTTACTTTTTAACTTTTGGGGCATTGATTTACCATTTAATTTTTCGATATGTTCAAAACGCTAGCAATTTTAAATATTTTTCAAAACTCCCACGGCACACCTGCAAATCTCTCGCGGCACACAGTCTGAGAATCACTGCTTTAAAATCACTGTTTATGTCATTAATAATTACGCTATATTCAAACTCCTTAATTGGCTCAAAGAAATCAGTCATATATCTACCGAAGGTTTAACTATGTTATTCACGCTTTAGAGGAGCATGTGGTGATACACTCCTATTTCCCTCGGTCTGTCCGTAATTTGTTTTTTCTTAATCCGCAAGATGAAACATTAATGAACTTGGTACATAGGTTTCCGATGTAATAAACATCCGTGAGAGGGTATGGTTTGAGGCTCCTCTGACTGGGTTCATAGGAGGTGGGTCAAAGATAAAATATAGAAAAAGAGCAATTACATTGATATTTTTTCAATTTGTTTTCTACTTTCTACTGCTAGCAATTTCAGGCTACAACCCTGGGTTCGTGGTCCGTAGGGGTGTTCAGGACCAGGAGATGGAAGGAGTTTGTAATAAAATGATTGGGGATTTGTCATCACCAGTCAGAGAATTAGGTCTACTTAATGTTTTTAGCCTTTTGCGTTGAAATGAACCATTTAATTTGTCAACTTTCTCCTTTCATTGAAAACACGATTTCTAAGAAAACGGTAACGAACAAATAAAATATGACACATGATATGCCAACGTCCTGCCACTTACTTGAGACGTTGATATTGAAAAATATTCTTCAAGTTTGTTTTTTGGGGCGTTTTTTCATTTGTACGCTGGAATAACTTTTTTTTTTTATAAATATTACAAGGTGTCACGCTCTTTCTTCTTCACCGTCAAATGTATATAATTTCATCGATTTTCGGACATTTACAATAGTTCTGTTTTTACTTTTCTGGGCAAAGTTGTTTTCTCTGCTAGAAAGGTAGAGACTAATGACTATTTGACAGGTGTTTATTAGCATTTTCAATTTGACAGGTTTTACTTTTAAGCTTTTTTTTTTTTTTGAACCTCAAAAAAGAAAAAGAGTTCATGAGAACTCTCAGGATTGGAGAAGCAAAACAGAGTTTTTTCTTATAAATTATAAATCATCAATGTCAAGGATAAAATAAAAAATAAAAATAAAACGTGAGTCAGTCCTAAATTGTTATTCATCAAATTAGTTCAAAGCTTTTAGTAAGTGTTGATATCCTCAAGATATTGACGGCATAATGTACATGATGTCAAAAGGACGTGAGAATAATATATGACTAAACTGATTTGACATCATTTATCCTGCCTGATATCAATTTTCCTTTTGTTTACCTTAAAGGTATTAATTTGCGTGCTTCATTTTCAGTATTAATTTAATTGTCTTAAGTCAACTCTTACAGTAGCCCCGTTTCTCTCTCTCTCTGTCTCTCTCTCTCTCTCTCTTCATCCGCCCCTCAACCTCTTATAATAGCCCCGTTTCTCTCTCTCTCTCTCTCTCTCTCTTCATCCGCCCTTCCCTCGCCCCCCCCCCCTTTTTTTTTTACTGGTTTGACTTTCTAGTTAATGTAATATTATTGTCGATACTGGTGAGTTGAACGGTGTATTAGTCTCAAGTGTGATATTTTACACATCACGTACAAAAAAAAAACAAAACGTTAAAAAAGAGCTACTGCCTTGGCACGCCATGGCAAATTACCACGCTTTTGATTACATTTCCTGGCCACACCCCGCCCCCAAACATCGACCTCCAAAACCAGTAAATCTAGTATGTTTTCTTTCGATGTGACTGCATGCATTAAGTTTGGTAAGAAAAAAAGCATTCCAAATTGTAATTGCAGTGAGTTTTGCCGTTCACATCAAGTGCCCCAAAATGACCGTATATGGTTGTCACACCATCTTGACGCTAAGACGTTTGGTTGAACTGCCGTTTGAATGGACATAGAGATACATTTTATACAATCTAGACTGCTGTTTTATAGAAGCGGGTAAAGTTCAAGCTTTACGAGAACATCACAGCTTATAAAGATATGTATGTGCCATAACTACTCCTAAACGAAAATCAGTTATTTTGCCGCTAAGAAAACTTTACTAGAAGCAGGTCTGTCTACGCCATCGTTATTGTATGATGTCGCAAGCAAACATAGGTAAATAAAATATATTATTTGTGTATTTGACCTTTTGATCCTCTAACAGGGAACTGTGGTACAAGAAACCCAAATTATAACCCTCTCGAAAATTTAACCATATTGGCAACCCTTGTACCAAGCTTGTGAATCTTCTTCCAAGGTTTAGAAAAAGATAGAGTTATGGACGAATGGATGGACAGGGAGCCGATATGTATCAGAATATTCCTCGTTGAAACGCGCGGATAATTATGAAGCCAGTTTGAATGGTTCTACGTTTATTTCTACATATTGTCAAGAAATATTTCTATACCATGGACGAACAAATGAACGTTTTGAAATCTCTTACAGACAAGCGGAACAGAGAAATAACCGAATCCAGGATTGTGATGATAACTGGACTGGGAAACACTGAAAATAAAGATATCCTGAAGAAACGTTTGGAAAATGCCTTAAACCACAAAAATTCAGTGGAAAAGATTGTCTATGGTAGCAGTTCAGATAAAGTGGTTGCCATCTTTAGTGATCCAGTCAGTAAGTATAAACGTCTATTATTCTTTGTTCAAGCTAATATTTTATTCTTATTTCATTCGAAACGGTGTAGCAGTATTAATCTGCAGTTGAACGAAACTAACAATAAACCTAGATATTATTTCCTTTGCCTGAGTCTTTTGTGTTCCAAAGTCGATGATTACATAATCTAGAAGTTAATAAAGGAGACATTTATTGTAGACAGGTACCACTGTGTTATGGCTGAAGAATTTTGTGTATTTGTATGAATCTGGAATTATACGAAATGAAATATTCATCGACAGTGGTGACACAGACAATGTCCAGCGAACAATCTAATTAGCAAGGGTTTCTTTAGAATGTATATAATCCATCTAGGCAGCAAAATTTACTCTAAAGCCTTCACTTCCTGTAATATCGTCAGATTATATAAGATCTGTAACCGTTGTAAGTTTTTTAGATTTATATGAATATTGGAAATATCTCCTTAAAGTTTTTTTTATATTTTTTATTTTTATTGCTTTTATTTCGGATGTTCCTAACGGTTTGTAAAAGCCCACTAGCGGATGGAGCAAAAATGCATACGCTTTTGGAAATGCATGTGTAAAAATGTGCGTACATAGGCGAATACATTTGAGAAATATGTCATGAAGTAAAACAATTTCTACAATTTTCTCTGTGTAATCATATTTAATTTTTAAAAATCGCACTTAATAAAAATTATTGTCTTTAAAATATGTACAAACGAAATCCAGGTTATGCTATGTACAGCAACATATGGCGGATTAATATAAAAATATATTGAAAGTTAAACGATAGATGTAGAGATGTGTAACCATGAATGCATCATTTGAGCGAGAAGGTTGAACAAGCTGACCGTAATCGTAAGGATAGGAAATGCCGTTAAAAACAAAGATAATCTACCTCTAAGGTATGCGTTTAAAAATATATACATGTATAGATGTGGGAATAATACAAATAAACACTGGGTGAAAGTATACAAAACAAAAAATCTGGAATATTCAAAACGTTTTGCATGTTCTTTATTTTGATCTGGTTCTATTTTGATTTAATCTTTTAATGGATTATTTTATCTTGTGCATTCATTTTACCGCTTACATAAGTGAATACTTATGGATGAAAAGCATATGTTACTTCAATTTATAGATCCCAAGTTCCTCGAGAAGCTATTAGAAAAAAATTCCCTTGGCTATAAATTTGAAACAATTAAGGAGCCAACAGTGGTACAAGTTCTCGACATCCCACCAGGTAAAAAATACTTGGAGGTTGTGAAACTGTACTTGAGAAATGAAGGAAAATCAGGAGGCACAAAAGTAGCTGACATTTATGGAATACCTGATACCACCTGTGGCTACTGCTTGATCGACCTAAAAAATCCGAAAGGTATGGAGCATTGTTAATTTTCCTCTGCATTTGAGAAGACAGCGTCATATATATATATATATATATATATATATATATATATATATATATATATATATATATATATATATATATATATATATATATATATATATATATATATATATATATATATATACAGTTGAAAAATAAATCGTGGTTTACATCATTATTTGATATACATATATTCAAGCTGTTTAGATAATGGTTTAATGTTGACGTAGGCATATTTTCAAGTAGTAAAATATCTGTAGACATTTGGGAAAAAATATTTATGTGCACCTAAAATTAATGAGGTACATATTTTTAAAAAAGAGAATAGGATTTTCAAATCCATTCATTTTGTTGCAACATCGATAGAGAACTCATTAATTATTTGTTTATTGATATATGATTTGCTATTGAATTTTGCCATACAATTTTGAATATCTTTGTTTCATCCATGTAAGCAGAGAGAGAGAGAGAGAGAGAGAGAGAGAGAGAGAGAGAGAATTACAAATATACACCAAACAGAGCTGAAAGTGCTAGCGAATTTTAATTCGTACTCTACGGAGATTCGAACCCGGATCCGCGTTTTATGGCACCCATCGCCTTGCCTGTAAGCACCAACCCCTATACCATCTCGACCATGCACACATCACCAAAAAATAGGAATAAATAATATCATCATACAGGTTAGACAATTTTAATTCGTACTCTACGGAGATTCGAACCCGGATCTGCGGGTTACGGCACTCATCGCCTTGCCTGTAAGCACCAACCCCTGTACCATCTCGACCATGCACACATCATATATATAACCCGCGATGTAGAAGAACATCCCTTCGAACAATATGTCGTCATCGTGCAAAACTGATGGTTTATAAAGAAATGTATAAACGTCATTATACAGTATACACGGAAACTATTATAACTGCGTTATACCCAGGAATATTATTCTTTTCGAAGTACACAAACTGTCAAAACGTCAATGTTCTACTCGAAGTGAAGTTTTTCTGGCAACACAGTTTACATACATACATATATATATATATATATATATATATATATATATATATATATATATATATATGGATAGATAGACAGATATGTATTTGTAAATTCAACATGATATCAGTTATGTTCATCCTTTATTCCTCCCAACGCTTTCATGGATGCTCTTTAGGTAGATACATTATACATTCAAAGTATTTTTGTAAATACACAATTTAACGTGATTGTTATGTAAATTACGTCATTGTTTGTGGGGCGAGATAACAACTTCTTAATATCTATATACAACACTTGTATACAAAAACACATTTTTAAGACGGAAGAAATCTTTAAGAACCCTTCACAATATTTGGCTAAGCAAAAAAACAAAAAACACAGGACGCACTTAATATAGATCCTGTACAGTATATTATGAAAGTGCATCCATGTATTGATACAATGTAAAAAGTGGTAGATAAAAATTAAAACAACCAATATAGATTGCTTATGGTCTTGTTATGAAAATGTATCAGTGTATTGATACAATGTACAAAGCATTCAGTTTTAATTTTTCATGAATCTCGAATAATTAGTTAGAATTATTAAGGTTTTGTGGCAGAGTGCGTATAAAATAAAGTTCCTTTTCTTCTCTTAAATGTTAATTATCAGTAAATAATTTATGTAAGCGAAGGACTTTGAAGTTTCCTCCTGAACAGATGTATAGGTGTTTATTAACCTTTAATAATCTGATATCTTCTGTTCTTATTTGCTGTCGATATACTGTCATGCTCTTCCTTAATTCATTTTTCCTCTCACCTACGTAAAAGACTTCACATTTCACAAATATTAATGCGTAGTTTTGATACTTCACTGGAGTGGAATACCACGAATATTTTTTCATTGCCCCGTCAATAGACACTATGACCAAGAAATCTGAGCTAATTTTAGACGCTCGCTCGGTGTACTGGTAAGTATGGCCGCATCGCATACAAACGAAACAAGTTTAAATCACACAATCCGCATTTACATTTGTTCTTTTTTATAAGCTGTTTTACCTTGAATTAGGAAGGAGAATTTTGTTACTACTGATATTTTTTTATGCGAATATACACAAAAGACATCAGAATATAAGCGGTAAACCACTGACATTATCGCACGGGATACAGTACAAAAATGTTCTAATTTAATGTGTTATACAAATTCCGAGCCAATACGTTTGAGCATCAAATAAAAAAAAAGTTGTTTACTGCGCCACTTGTGAAAATACTGAGTTTTTCACCCACTCGATGAAATATATCCGTCATTAGCTCGTTTCAAGCAAATACCTCTCTCTCTCTCTCTCTCTCTCTCTCTCTCTCTCTCTCTCTATATATATATATATATATATATATATATATATATATATATATTAAGAATAAAGGCAACTATACTTTCAAAAAACTAGGCTTTGATTGGCGCCCTCTTCCCAAAATATTCGAAAGAGGCAAAATGGGAATGCAAACCTACGGTACAAATATTATATAATGATACAAAAGCTGAAGAACTGCGTGTGAAAAAAAAAAAACAACAAAGTTTACCTACGTTTCGACCTAAACCATAGGATTTCTCAGGGTACGATAAAGAACTTACATAAAAAGAGTGGCAAGCGTAGAAACAATACATATTTATATTGTGGTACAGAGTAGCAAAATTATACCGAATAATGAAGAGGTCTTAACTAGAGAAAAATAACAAAATAGTTTGGTATGCCAATTAAATATGTTCAGGTTCATCTTTCTGTTTAAATTTTCTCTTACTGGACGAGGCATGCTTTGCATATAAAGAGACAAACTATTAATGAGGCAAGATTATCAACCAGAGCTGTGCAGGAAATAACATTGTCCTTGATTATCCATCTATATGTTTTGCATGAATTGTCCGCACCGGGTTTGGAAGAATCAATTAGTGTTACGTTTCTTCCGATTTTTGTTTATGATATATCAGTATGTCTCTCTGGTTTATAGTTCTTCGGTACGCTAAGACAAGTTTGTTTGGGTAGAATCACTCTGAAATTTTCAGCCAGGACAATGATAGGCCTACTGGTGTGTAGTCTTCGTAAAAGACAAAGGGAGTCCTCTCGTTCTTTTTTCCTTTCCTCTTTTGGTATTTTAGAAGATTATCGCTGTTTTTCCGTGTTTTCCCTCCGTGCTGCATTGTTTCAAAGTTTCGCAGTGAGATTTCTGGGCAGTTCTTTTGATATTTCATGGAATGTTTTGTTTCAGGGCATATCCTGCAGTTGCTCCATATTTGGTTGAAGAGGAAGTTTTGAATGCAGTGTTTTAGGTGACACTTGGGATTTGATAGAATAGTAAAATGCATTGGCTTGTTTTACAAAATAGCCTATTTGGTCTCTTGGCCATCATACCACTTAACCTCAATTCATCCGTGAAACGTAGCTATTCTATCTTTGTGTATGAAACACAGGTTTTTTATTCATTCGACATATATTGAAATATGTAAATATTGTCTGGTTTAACTGGAACAAGAAACATTATTTACTGGAGAGTACGCAGATAGATTCTAATGGAAATATTACTGGTCTAAGAAGAGTTATCTCCAAGTCCACATTCTTCTGAAGAATTTGTTAAGCAAAAAACAAAAATGTCGCATGTATGGTAAAGGATGTGAAAATATAGCACACATTAATCTTCGTAACCATAACAGTCATCTCGTGTCTCACCTTTATGAAGATCACCTGTGCATAAATAAATTGCAGGCTTTTGACACCCTAGATAAAAAATGCACATTTCCGAATTAAATGATCTCAGTATACGTACCCCCACGCCATCCCAAAACAAACAACACACACACACACACACACACACATACGGGGTTTCTCAGAAGGGGAGGTTCTACTACACTTCGTATGATATTTTCTTTCCTTTAAAGAAAAAAAATGTCGAAAACACATCTTTTTGATATCTGTCCCGTATGTTAATCAGCAGGCGAAATGTTCCTTTCACAATGTGACTCCTTTCGCCACCCCTATCCACTCCACCCTTTTCAGTATTTTAGGAACTTTATCTGTCCTTACACGCTAAGTATATTTATACAGAATGTCCTTCATAAGCCACAAGTTAAACAAAAACGTACATCTCTTAAACTCTTTTACTGACCTTGATCTTGCAGTTTAGTGTTAGCCAAATGCAAGGCTCCAAGCATGTCCAACACGTGCAATAACTTGTAAGTACCACAAACTGAACACTAATAAATATTAGTCATATCTAAAATGCTTTCAGAAACGGAGGCGAATACTAACAGTTTGTATAGTTAATCTCAACTATTATTATTATTAGTAGTAGTATTTAGCGCTCTGGAACGAAAGTGCAGGAAAGCATATATTATGCATGCGGTGTCTTAGTCGTTGGCGACGGCGTTAACAGATGTACACCTTTGTGTTTAGGTCAGTTTCTCAGACACAGTTGCTTATACAGTCATGAACCCTAAGATGATCATAGATTCTGAGGTATAATACACCATCACGTCAAAAAATAGGTAACTTTTACCATGTGATCATTAGAATTTTTACGTTTAAGTCAGTTTCCCGAACACTGGCTCGTAAAGTCATAAAGATATATGCGTGCATGCATCCTGAGGTGTACTACACCACCGTGTCAAAATAAGTCACTGTGCCCTACTTTTCATGCTCCAGTGAATGTGTACATTTTTATAGGTCATTTTCTGGAACACTGTCACTGATCTGCTGTTCTTGTCCCATTGATCGTGTACATTTTTCTGGTTAGTCCAGCTTATGGAATGCTGTTGCTAATACAGTCATGAAAATAGGAATTTGCATGCTTATTGAGAAATGCAACATCATATTATTTAAAGCATGTCACTATTGCTTGTTTACCATACATCAGTGACCATTTACACTTCTTTCGTTTATATGAATTTCGTGACACTGTCGGTTGTGCAGTCATGAAAATAGACATATATAATACATTCAGAGGAGTATTACATCACCTTTTCAAAGTTGGTCACTGTGACCTACTTTTGTTACACTAATGTGAGTGTGTACATAGTTTACATTTAGATGCGTATTAGGGACACTATTGCTTGTACTGTCATGAAACTTGATATGTCATTCAATTTGACGATTACTACACACCGATATCAAATGTAGGTCGCTGAAATTTATTTTATACTTCAGTGTTTCTGTATGTTTTTGATGTTTTGCGGAGGTTCTTGGAACCTGTTGCATTGATAATCATCAGACAGGATATGAGCGTACATACTGCGTAATATTGCATCACCACTTTGCTGTTGTTTGACAACTTCATTTGGTATTATTATTATTATTATTATTATTGTTATTATTATTATCATCAAAAGTATTGAAGGTAAATTAATCCGTTTACTATTATTTCTTGTATATGCAGATAAAAGACCAAACTATTTGTCATGAGAGTCTGCTGTCTCAGGTAATAGAACACTTTGTTCACCACAATAACGAGGGGCAAAATTAGTTTTGTATTTAACCAACACAGCTATCAAATAATTGTTTAATACCTAATTTAGCTAAGGCTGAGAGACAAACAAGAATTTCCATCTGTTGGTAAACAGATCGGTTTAACTGGGGCATTTGTGATCAGTCCCATTTATTGCGTGAAGAGTTCTAAAAGCTAGCTACGCGCGAACTACCGCACTGCGAACTACCGCACTGGACATTAGAGCGTGAATAATTTTCACAGTCAACATATTTCCACTATTTGCATTGGTATCAAGTGCCATGGGAAGTGTATTTCCTTGTTTCCTTACATTGTTTGAAATTTCTCTGTGGGATTGGCATTGCCAGATTTAATTGGTCTCTTGAAATAATCTCAGAGTTGATGATGGGAAACAAAACTGGTTAAGAACCGCCTATCCGCATCCTCGACAAACTTCTGGAGTTTATTGGAAAACTGAACAATTTTGAATGTAACTGTAAACATTATCCCCAAATTAATGGCGCTGGCATGGGTACAAAGACGGTCCCTCATATGTTATGTCAACAACACTATGGGCAAACTTGAAGGGAAAGCGTCTACGCCACAGTTCCGTACAAACCACTTCGAAGGCTGCGTTTCATTCGTAACAGTAAGATGATGACAGTTAGATGATATGCTATTATTTAAATATTGTTATATTTTGTTTAACGATAAAATAAAAGAAACATGGACAGTCACTACACTATTAAATTCACAACGAAAGTTTTTTTGTTTTGTTTTTTGTTTTGTTTTTTTCTCAATAACAGTCAGGTGTTTCTGGATACAATGACAACAAAAATAACAACAGTCGTCGACCATGAACTTCATGCGGATGTATATTCTAAACCAAGCAACAAACACCAATATTCTCTCACATAAAGCTGTCAACCAAAGCACCACATTCAAAATATCCCCTTCAGCCCAGAATGTAGAATATGCAAGATTCATTCACATGTCGGGACATGCGATAAAAGGTCAAAATAACTTTGTTGACATCTTACGCGGCGGAACCATGACAAAAACTTGTATACGAAACAATACAGAGGATAAACTGGGAAACCGTGAAGATGAGATAAAATACAAAAGTAGCACGGATCGCTACAAAACACTGGCCTATCATGGAATTGTCTGAGACTTGGAGGGAAATCCTTCCAAGCAAACCGATAGACATCCTTGTATACACCTAAATTAAAACTGGAAGCAAACACAACACCCATAAGCTCTTCAAGACCCGACTTAGACAAACCATGCACAAATTCAGACACATGGCCAAGGGAATAAGAGAATCCATCATATGTATTGGAGTGCGGTAGGAAAATCCCACACGTGGGTTAGAATTTGTGGGTAGGAACGAGACTTTGCCGAGATCCTGTCAACAGATGTTGATCCCATGAGTGGGATTTCACAATCTCACATCAACGTATGTGATGGATATTTTCTCTCATTTTTTACTAGGATAAGATGCCGGAGAAACAGATGCCGAATCATCACTGTGGATATATCTTTAGAAATACGGTATTTTCTAGAGTTTTTACATCTTTGAAAGAGCGTAAGAAATTATTTTAGGACAATAAATTTGTTGTAAACAAGGATTACTGTTTATAGGCCAACAAAATGTGTCTTTACAATACTAAAACCGCAGAAAACATTGCAGATGCTCATGGC